>CM062805.1:977301582-977680778 GCA_031772625.1 Pinus tabuliformis | reverse complement strand
AGCTAGCTCCATGGTTTGGAATTTGTCCTCAAGCTACATCATTAAGTTCCTCTTAGTGAGCACTTTCTTCACCTCTAGTATAGTGCCAGTCCTGTCAGCTATATCCAACTCCTGCAATTCATATTTATTCTTATAGTTAAGGAATTGGATTATTCTTGAGGCTTCTTTTGGCATGTCTCCAAGTTCAGCCTTAACTCTTTGAATTGCTTCAGTAGCCTCTTTGACTAAATCATTTTGTTCAAAGATTATTTGTATAGATGGCCAAATATCATTGAAAGAGTCAATGATATTGGCCCATAGTTGTTCTTTTTCTTTGGCAAGTGGCTCCTTCACTGTTAGTTATTTTTCCAATCTCTTTATCCTCTCAGTCAACCTGTTTGACTCTTGTACTTCATTTTTCTACGTAATCTGAGCCAGTTTCTTCTCATCCTCTAGACTTCTTATATGTTCTTTAGGTCTGTTTATTTCAGTGGTCTAAATGGACATGTCCTCCATGGCTTTGACCAGTTTACTTGCCTCATAACTTGGCTGAGTTGTTGCTATTCTTGAACCTATTGCTGATGTAGTTGTTGTTGCAGCTGGAAGTGCTGTAGATAGTGGATCTTTTGGGGCCAATGAAGCTGCCAAGGTTGAGGGAACTATTGTAGTTACTGTGGGAATAGTAGTGACAGTGGCTGTCTCAAGGCTTGCATGTTTCAACTGTATTAAATTGTCCAATTCATTCTCCATTTCTTTCATCTGACAATTCAGTTGAAGAATGATATCCATATTTTCCTCCAGCTTGGTTTGGCTCTCTAGGACCTCCTTGGTATGTGGATGTTCTAAAGGAGGCAACTTCAGTTGTTTCTTCAAAGCAGTAATATCCTCATTTTTCTTCTTTATCAATTTTTACGTTGTCTTGATGTCACTTGGATTATATCCAATCTCAATCACCAAGTCTTCTAGTGACTTGATTCTATTATCCTTGGCTTGTGAGGATGCCTTTTCTAGCTTATACTGTGATGTGATGTTGTCTAGTGAGCTTTGAAGTTTCTGCACAGTCATTGCTTTGTTAGTCATGGTGGAATAAATCATTTCACCTGCCTGTTTATGGAATTCAATTTGGTCAATAGGGTAAACATCCCTAACCAAAAATTCAAGCTTTGTCTTCCTATAGTATGTTGATGATCTGGGCTGCTAGACTGTAGGCTGCATATAAGTCATTGTTTAGGGACAATGTCCCCTAGGGTCTTGGGTTAATACCCTAGCAAAGCGGGGGTTATCCATATAGAAAAACAAGCATTCCACACAGCCATGATGCTAATATAAACAAACTACTTGAAGAGAGGTGCATCTGGGGGTCCTTCGTTTGGGAAGATCTAGCCAGGGTCCAAACCCTCTTAGAGTTCCTTTTGCCCCTTCAACCTGCAAAACAATCAATTCAAGAAAGTACAACAGTATATGGGCTAAACATCATAAATAAATCAACTTCATAGTATATTGAAAGTTAGTTATGCAATTGAAATAATCATTCATTTGTAAATCATAACATTGATATCATAAACATGAAGAAGATTCATATCAGGAACAAGACAAGTGTTTCTTTTATTATAGATAACTAAAATACAGAAAGGAATGATTTCACCTGAGTCTTCCATTCATAGGCTCCAAGCGGAAGCATCCTCCGGATTTTTCCAATCTCAAGCCTTCAACAAGCTCCTTCAATAACTCACTCAAGGATATCTCAAAAAATGGAAAGACATTATAACTCAAGGAAAAAAGGGTTTCCTGTAATGGGGGAAGTGCTGGAAGCACAAGGATCTTCAAACCTGATCAGGGATAATCTCAACAGAGTGATTTTTCTCTCTCTTCTCTCCTCTTTAGGCCTTCCCATTGAAGCCTTTTTATACTCATCCCAAAGTAGTTTTTTTAGTTTGGAATTCGTTGGGAACAGTTGGGCCACGAGCACCAATAGGTAATCAGCAGGTAAAACCTGTTATCACTGCCCAAAATTAAGGAGATTTATTTTTTTTAAGTGTTTTAAGACACATATGTGGGTTGTGTATACACAGACCCGCATACACACATGTTTAGTTCAGGGCAATGTCGCGTATAGGGAGTAAAACACTGTTTTTTAAGTATTTGGACCAGGTATGGAAGGAGGGGTTGCCCTAGGCCATCAGAGCAGCATCACAAACATCAAGAGTGAGATTTGGAGCTATAACAGTCATTTTCATTTCACATGTTTTAATGTCAAAGGCTGACATTAACCCATTCTGATTGGCAGGTGTTTGTTTGAAGTACTGACCATATGTTTCAGCCTTTAATGCCTCATTCCTCAACTTGATTTCTTTGTACTTCTCTTTTATATCTTTCTCTTTATTCACCGGTTTGATGGACGAAGAGACTTCAATGGTAAGATGATTCTCAATAAGTTGAGTGTTTGAGGGAGAAGGTTGATGAGTTTCCTCTAAAACTGTTGGACCTTTACTCCTTCCAGCCATTGTGTCAGTATCAGTGATTTCAAATGTCTCAATTGTGTCTTCTTGCTCAGTTATAGGATTAATCTTGGGCCTCTTCCTGTACTAATTTCAAACCTATTATTTGTAGTGTCCATCCTAGACCTAAAACCTTATTCCCTGGTTCCTTTTACATTTCTGTCCTCATTGGTTGGAGTCTGTAGAATGGGAGTAATACTCATCTGTTCTTATGGGGCTGGATCCTGCAGAAAGGAACTAGTATCAATCTGCTTTTCCACATCTATTAAAGTATTCTCCAACCATTTTGACTGGTTGGCATATCTTTCAATGTCTGGCCTGGGCTCATGTATGAAAGGACTTAACTTGAATTTGAGACTTAGTTTGTTTATGACTCCATTAGGGTCAATACTGCCACATAAAACTGCTCTTGAAGTTCATTTGTTGTAAGATTTTCTCTACCTCTTGTCTAGCTTCCCTATTATTACAAATAAAAGGGCCCACTTGGTTTTTGATTTTACACTGAGTCTTCTTCCTAGCTGTTGGGTGCGGGATCCCCCAAGGGAAGTTTTGGGGCTTAGAGCCCAAATTTTGGTCAAAAATTGTAACTTCAATGTAAAGACTCCCCATTTTGTGGGCGCGGAGCGCGTAGCTTGTAAAAGAGTCATAGGGTTGTTCGCACTCAATTTTGTTATTGTAATGTCGGCTATAGAGATCTACCCATGGTCCGTGGACCATGGGATTGTATAAATAGAGTGAGGCTCTAAGTATTTAAGATATTAATCAATCATGGAAGGATGGATCTAAGGATGAAGAGTTGAGTCATATATGAAGTGTATTTTCTAGTTTTGGGTCGTGGAGTAGGAGAAGGCTTTGCAGCTGAGTGCGTAGGGTGAGTCGAGTTTGTAACAGTGGGAGCATTAATAAGAGAAGTTTCATATCCATTCTACGTAATTATTTCCCTGTTTTATGTATCTGATACATTGAATATGCATTGCACATTTAATACTTATCTGATGCGCGAATATGTATGAATGTTTTGGCTAAGTGAATATAACATAGAATATCTGTTTATGCGAAGTTAACTAACATCTGTAAGAAGATAAGTAAGATTCATGGTGTAGTTTGGGGAAATAGTGCAGTTCACTGCCATAGCAGCGCGAAAGCATCTCAGCCCCTGGTTAGGGCTGTGCAAAAGGCGATTATAATAGATCGTGAGGGTATTGAAGGTTAGAACAGTGCACGAAGTAACCTGCATGAAGATAAGCATAGTTGGACTAAATTGACACCACAGACATCTCAAGGGTGCGGAAACTTGGTTCCAGCATCCCCCCATACTGCTTCGGGTGAGACTTCAGTCCGCGCTCCACGGGCTGATGCCGAAAGGGCCAGTAGTGTAGGGATTTGTTTGGCTAAATAAATCCGAACATGGGTCAAGCCCCCTCTAGCCAACAAATGGTTCCGTTACCGGGACTAGAATCTGCATAGAGATGTCTGATGTCGTATCATTGGAATCCAACCAAGAAAGAAATTGAAAGCTGGTTGGATAGAAGAATTCACGAGTTCGCTTTGCGGGAGAACAGGAACCCATGACTGTCAAAAGAAGAGTGGTTAGACTGCTACCTACACATGGAGATCCACGAAATCTTCTTCATGTCCTTCCCTACTAAGCTATACGAGTGGATCGTGAAGCTAGCAGATAGCCAAGAAGGTGGAAACTTGATGATCCTATTGTGTGGACCCAGAGTTAGTGTGAAGGTTGGAAGCATCGGAGGATAAGATCGCACGCATCATTGATTATTGGCTCGATTGTATTATAGGAGGATTCATTACTGAGTTCACAGTTGACACTTCAGTTAGCTACAGTGAGGCAAAGCGATGCTTTCTCAAACAACCCTGAGGTAAGTATGTAAAGTATTTGAATACTTGGATTAAAATGCTATTGTGCAAAAACAGGGTTATGCATTTACCTTGATGTTTAGGGCTACGCGAAGTGAAAAAGCTTATAGGAACAAGGGGAATAAGTGACCAGAAACTAGCCCCTTGATTTCATCTCTGCGAGGGGACAAGGAAGAGCTCGCGAAGGTCTCACCACGAAGTGCGATCCATATGGTAAGAAAGAATTCAACGAATACCACCTCCACTCACACCACCACCAGCTTCACCAACATCACCTCCATCTTCACCCATACCACCTCCACCACCACCACGATTCAATATGGCAAGCACAGTGAAGTTGCTTGTGTTCAAGGGTTTGGGAAATGAGGATCCGAACCAATTCAACTTCATGGTAAGGGTTGTATGGGAAGCGCGAGGAGTCAAATATGAAAATATAAAGTAAGCGACACTGGTTAGCACCCTGCAGGACTGTGCACTGACCTAGTATATTTAGCACTCCAATGATAATCCAAATGCGGTAATTGCATATATCCAAGTAGTGCTAAACAAAGAATTTAGCAGGCCGAATTTTGAAGCACACTCAATCATTGGATTCAAAGAGATCACGATGCTACCAGGCGATACTCCTTGGGAGTTGGATCAGAGGCTAAAAATTACGATTCCTGAAGCTAATATGAATCTGACGGATGGACAACATCGCAAGTGGTTTGTAGCTTCACTAATGCCACATTTAAGAAGTGTGTTATCGCAAGAGAAGATAACGACTTAGGAAGACGCCTTAGAGATTGCTATGAGACTACATGAGACCTCGATGTAGGATCCTAACTTAGGAGTTTAGCAATTCCACATGCAACTGAAGACTTTATGCCTTGAGATGCAGAGTCTGAAATAGGACAGGACAACTCAACTAGAATTGTGCGAAGAGGTATGTTGCGTAAAATGCAAGGGTTAGGGTCATGACAAGGACCATTGCCCGGCTTTCACAAATTACCTCGCAAGAGGAGAACTGATGCCCTTCATACTAGAAACAAAAGCAGGACCTAGCATGGCACCTGCTTTGTGGTGCGCGATTTGTCAAATAGCAGGAAAACATGCCACGAACAATTGTCACCTTTTAAAGAAGTATACGCAAAATTCCCAACAATTGTTCTGCAAATTTTGTAGGTCAGTAGGACACAATGAGCGCACTTGTAGGAGCTATGAGTTAATTATGGATAGAACTCCCACCTACAGATTTCAGGTCGAAACGCAACCCCTTGACAAAAATGCAAGAATGGAGCGAACAAGATTTCAGGGGCGCGGATGAGGCCGAGGTGGAGAAGGACCTAAAAGAGATCGTGGATAGTTGATATGCTACAATTGCGGAGGGCCATGACATTATGCCCGTGATTTCACAAATCCAACGCGCCCGTCGTGTTTGTATTGAAACTTGTTTGATCATGAGACAAAAGATTGTCCTACACTGATAGCTAGGATACGTGACAAAGGAGCGCTACCGCCTCCCTTGACTCAGAACCTGCAGATGATGAGGTCTGAGTCGTACGAGGAAAATCTAAATGTAAACATTGTGCTCTGAAGTGGAATCATGATGGGAGATGACAAAGGAAAACAACCAGAAGATAGTACTTGGGTTCGCAAAGCTTTGACGAAAGAAGCAAATTTTGATTTGGATCACACTCGAGAAACCTTCATGGAATCTAAGAAGAGCTTCATTGAGGCCTCCACTTCAGGAAGAGAAGATAAACCGGAGCAAGAGATGGACCCATCTATGCTCACAACACTCCTAGAGACATGTATGAAGCTACTGTGCGACAATAAGGTGGTAAAAGGGTTACAGGAACTCATTAACAGATGCGTTGGGACCGCACCAAGAGAACTGTGCGTAGTTAGGAAGATCGAAAAACATAAGACAAGAACGGGAAGAGAAATGAGACTGACTGCGCAGATCGGAGAATATGAGATGGACAAAATCATCCTGGATTTAGGATCGGATGTGAATGTTCTGCTGAAACAAACATGAGAGTGAATGGGGTGACCTACGCTGTAGTGGTCTCCAATTTAGCTGCGAATGGTGAACCAGCAGAAAATAATACCCATGGGGCGATTACAAGGAATAACCATGGATATTAAGGGAGAAAGCATGCTGGAAAACTTTGAAGTGATAGACATTGTCGATGATAGCAATCCCTACCCCGCGCTCTTAAGAATTGATTGGACCATTGACTTGAACGGGGTGATTAATCTCAAAAAATGGAAAATGATTTTTGAAAAGAAGTCACTACGCATAATTATACCCCTGGACCCTCCTGAAGGATTGTGCTATATGGATCTAGTGCGCGACTATGAAAGTGATGATGATTTGGATTGCATTTATAAGATAACAGCGCGAAACCAGGACTGGGTGAATCCCACCGTGGATGGGTGGATTGCGTGGGAGCGCGAAAGCTCATGTACTTCGGATTCAGATGAGGAAATGGATAGATGGCATAATCAGTTACATGAGGTAACTATGTTGAACTGTAATATGATGACAATGTCACTACACTGCGTATCGATAGAAGTAAGATACCTGCCTACTTATGATGGTCTAAGTGTGGTCGGTACATTCTTGAATAAATTTGAAAGTGAGGTGTCAAAAAAGCAACACTTCCAGGCCTTGGACTGAGTATTGTGTGCTACACCCACGAGGTGGTGGGGTACGCACAAAGGGAGCTTTGTCGACCGGCGTGAGTGTTGGGGAATGATGCGCACACAATTTAGGAAGTCTAGGGTGTGACTGACAGATAAGTGCAATGGGCAGGATGATCCACACACTCATCTAGCCAAGTGGACACAGGCCTATGGAGAGAAGCCACAGACTGATTAGGTGCACCTGTTCTATCATACCCTAGATGTTATACCAATGAACTGGTATATGGAAATAGAGCTCCGCCACAGAATAGGTTAATGGGATGTTCTATGTGAAGGGTTCGTGATGACCTTTAGTTTTGATAATGGGTGGGACATTATTGATGAAGCACTACAAGAGGTAAAGGCAACCATCTTTAGGATAGCACAGGAGTCGGTAGAATTGATTCAGCCTAAATGGGCCACTCAGTTGAGTTGTGCGTTGGAATGTTATAATGTAACTGCTGAATAAGAAGACGAAGATCCGCGAAAAATTAACATTCCAGAGACGAAAGGCCACTGCGAGGTTCAGGGACCACATATTGAGAACCCTGACATAACCGCACTGATGAAGACTAAGCAGGTAAACATTGGTACAGAGGTGGAACCTAAATTCGTAAAGATTGGAGAATATTGAGACGGCACGGCAGTAGATAAGGTCATTGAATTACTCCATGAATATCAGGACTTATTCCCAACCAAGTTTACGGATTTAAAGAGAATACTCGGAGATTTAGGGGTAATGAAGATCGTGTTAAAACCTGACACAAAACCAGTTAAGCAGAGGTCGTATCACTTAAATCTGAAATACAAGGAGAAGATATGTGTAGAACTAGACAAGATGCTCGTGGCAGGCATCATTGAGCCTATGGAGGAATCCGATTGGGTAAGCCCAATGGTGGTACAAGAGAAAAAACAGAAGGACGAAATAAGAATATGCGTGGATCTTATAAAATTGAATGATGCGTGTGTACATGATCCCTTCCCAACTCCATTCACGGATGAGGTGTTGGACAATGTAGGTGGTCAGGAAGCATATTATTCCACTAATGGGTTCTCAGGGTACCACCAGATAAAAATCATGCCAGAGGATAAGAGCAAGACAACCTTCACGATTGAGTGGGGTTGCTTTCAATATACTGTCATGTCGTTTGGATTGAAGAATGTCCCTACTATCTTTTCGCGCGTGGTTGTTGCAACATTCAAGGAATATATTCATAAGTTCTTGGAGGTATATTTTGATGACTAGACTGTATTTGGGTTGGTTAGGTGCCATGTAGTGTACTTGCGCTTGATGTTGGATAAATTTCGAAGATACCAAATTGCGCTCAACCTCAAGAAGTGTATGTTCCTCATTCCTTTTGGGAACCTATTAAGGCATGTGGTTTGTAAACAAGGGCTGATGGTGGACCTCGCAAAAATCACAGTGATTCTGAATTTGGAAATGCCATGGAGTGTGAAATAGTTGCGCACTACTCTGGGACATACAGGGTACTATAGGAAGTTCATCAAAGGTTATGCCCAGATCACTGCACCGATGGAAAAGCTGTTGAAAAATGATGTCACGTTCTGTTGGAACAATGACTGTAAGGAAACCCTGGATGTATTGAAAGAAAAGATGGTTACTGCATCGATTCTGGTCTTCCTAAACTAGAAGAAAGAGTTTTATGTCCATGTTAACATGTCGAGTATAACATCGGGGTAAGTACTAACACATGATGGTGGAGAAGGCTTGGATCACCCTATCACGTTCATGATTCACAGATTATCCAAAGCAAAAAAGAACTATTCCACCATTGAACACAAGGGACTGGCTATGGTATATGTGCTCCAGAAGTCTCGACACTACTTGCTAGGAAGTCACTTTAAGATGTATACAGATCATTCCGCACTAAAGTACTTGGTCAATAAGCCTGTGTTGGGGGTACGTATATGCAAGTGGCTTTTACTATTCCAATAGTATGATTTTGAAGTTATTGTGAAGCTTGGATGGTTGAATGCGGGACCAGATCACTTGTCATGCACTGAGATAGGGGAGGAACCTACTAGTTTCAAGGAAGGACTACCCGATGTGCAGCTTTTTGTTGTGCACATAGCGGATGGAAATTTTGAAGATATAATTCATTTTTAACAACTGGAACTTCCCTGATAGGGTACTCTGTCTAACAGAAGAAGGAACTAGTGGTGCGCATGGCAGATTTCTCTATCATTGCGAGGCATCTATATAAGATGGGGAATGATGAGATACTGCGAAGGTATGTACCTGAGTTTGAATGAAGCAATATCCTCACAGACGCTCATGGGGGCGTGTGGGAGGACATTATGCAGGGAGAGCGACCGGGAAAAAGATTCTTCGAGTAGGGTTGTGGTGGCCGACCCTTCATTAGGATTCAAAAGCACATTGCAAGGCCTGTGATGTATGTCAAAGAATAGGTAAACCATTGTGGAGGTACGACATGCTTTTGAATCTGCAAATAACGTTGCAGCCCTTTGAAAGGTGGGAAATCGACTTTGTAGGACCTATCAAACCTCAAGGAAAGACAAGCACAAGATATATTATCACTACAATGGAGTACCTAACTCGTTGGGCAGAAGCGCAGCCGGTAAAATATTGCACGACTGCGACAGCCGTGCAGTTTCTATTTGAACATGTACTAACATGATTTAGATGTCCGAAGATCTTAATGAGCGATCACGGTACACAGTTCTTGAACGAGACAATCAACGTGGTGACAAAAGAGTTTTAGGTGTATCATCAAAAAAGCACACCATATCACCCACAGGCTAACAGAACAGTAGAAGTATTTAACAAAGTACTGGAGACTATGCTAACCATGGTATGAAATGCACAGCGAAGTAATTAGGACCTGCATATACCTTCAGTATTATGGGATTATAGGATGACATGCAAGAAACTGACGAGACAGACACCTTTTAGGCTTGTCTATGGAGTGGAAGTTGTAATGCCTATCGAACACATCGTGCCTAGTCTTTGCAGAACAACGCTCATAGGTATTATAGACCACGGAGCCATGGAAGAGAGGCTCACACAGTTGGAGGAGCTCAAAGAAGAATGATTTTTGGCTGAATTTCACCAGCAGGTCCAAAAGCAGCGTGAAAAGGCTTGGCACAATCGACATATTAAGTTGTGCACCTTCAAGGTGAATGATTTAGTTTTTTTATATAATAGTAAGTGCAATAAATTCCCAGGGAAGTTCAGAAGGCATTGGCTGGGACCGTATGTTATTAAGGAGATCACATATGGTGGTGTGGTACAGTTGTAAAGTTAAATGGAGAACTCTTCCCAGGAAAAGTTAATGGAAGTCATTTGAAGGTGTACACAGGGGCCTTGGCCATTTGAATAGTCGAAAGAAGCACAGTCTTAGCGCTCCAAGTACCTGAAAGGAGGTGTGGGACTATAAACTACTTTGCTCGGGATCTACGCAATGTCAGGACTGCGCGCAGTAACGAACTGTCACAGGGTCTATGACAGCATGAGGGTAGCTGCACTACCATGCAGGTCAGCTGGAAAGTGACTGTTATAGTCACTATTCATGATGTGATACTTGGTTTGAGACCAAATGGAGTTGGCGACAAGCATTTAAGGTGAACTTTATGGGCTAGATTCTTGAAAATCTGCTACCAATCGAGCATTAATGGACCGAATGTGGGGGGAATGGTTGAATTCAAATTCAAAAGGTGCTATAAATTACAAAGGGTTGTCCAGTAAACAACACTTGACAATTTGAGGACTGAGTTTTTGCGCACACAGAAATTCATGAACCCAAATCTGTTCGATCTTCTGAAGGCGAATTCTTTGTTTGAGCAATTACTCAAGCTGTTAAGAGAATTGTGGAATAGCATTATGGCAACACTTGAGGAATCCATGGATACCGGAGTAATGACCGTTGAGGAAGCACAGGCGATTACGGAAGTAGAAGTCCCAGAGAGTGCCGGGATAGTCGCATAAATCCCTAAATCGCTGGGCACACGGAGAACCAAGAAAGATAAGCAAGCTATGGTACCAGTGCGCGTATCCCCCAAGAACACATTAAGGACTAAGCTTACCATGGAAGAAAAGGGGAAGGCTATTAATTTGGAGGCCGATGAGAAGGAAGAATTTGAAGAAATCCTAGTAGAGGAGGAGGAGGATGTAGAATGGAGGTTGACACCTAGGGTGCAAATCCTCTTACCAGGTTGCCCGCATATGTTCCTCCGTGGAAGGGTAAAGCAAAGTTGTCGAAGGACATAGATGAGAGAAAAAGCTCTCTGCAGACTCCATTGCTCCCTGATAACATCATTTTTTAAGGAGCACACTTGGGGTGAGTCCCTGTACTAAAATTTGAAGATTAGGATCTCAGGGACCATGATAAGTTCCCACATTTGGCAACCACGTAGCTAATGCGCCAAAAGAAAGACGCGCCAACTGGAGTCATAGAGTTGGAGCCGCGTAAGTGGCTCATAGGTGTAGAAAAGGCAGGATTGTTAAACCTTCTTTGGGTGTTGCATTACCATCGCACCCCAGCGACCATTCTTTTCATCAGGTAGCTGCTCTGCTTGATGCATGATGGGTGCTTGTGGCTGGAGAAGCCCATCCCCATCACAGACCACTTGATGCCCAGAATTAGCCAGCTCCCTTGCAAAGGGGAGGACCCAACGAACATCTCGGAGGGTGAGAGTGATGATTTGGCCATCGCGGAGGCCATGAAGAATAAGTTCAAATTGAAAAAGTAGAGAGGGTATGCGATTTCCAGCATCAATAACCCTACAGTCAAAGTTGCAACACAGATATTGGTAGGGAAGGTTATGCGGAAGTGTTGCACGGATGAGGTGCCCGCGCCGGTGGTTGCACTTGCAGTGCAATGTACAGAAGAGGTCAAGTTCAATTGGGCAAACTACTAATGCGGAGAGATCCTTGAGAACTGTCGCGAGGCACAAGAGCAGGGGAAGAATTTTCAATATGCCTAGCTTCTGTTGTCCATAGTACTGGTGTCATGGGAATTGCCTGAAGACAGTCAGTTCCTGACGATCGCGTAGGAAATTTTGGAGGCAGCGAAGTATGCTTCGCTGTGGGCAACCCAAGATGCACAGCAGATAAGGGACAGTAAAATCTTCTCGGTTTTCATGGACATGAACATCAGAATGGGGATTAATCATAAGTCATGGTTATCGCCCACGGTATACAACAGTATGCAGAGCTTTGCGGAATTCAAGGCAAATTTCCATCACGTTTACATTAGGGCACGGAAGGACCCCGCGAAGACATGGCGCGAGCTACCCTACCTGGTGACAAACAACGTCATCTTCGCAGTCCTCGAGTCGTGGTCGCTGGAGTGGCGCGCTCCACCCAGCTCCACGCTGGAAGCAGAAAATTCTGTCGTATAGTGGAAAAAGGATGAGGTGAAACTAAGGATGGTGCAGTTTGCAGAAAAAAGCAGGAACGAAGTGGTAACAGCTAAGGCCTACGTGGCGCACGACGTTGCGAAGCTGGTGAAAGAACAGCAGAAGGAAGCCAAGGAAGAGCGCGAGGGAGACAAGTCACCTTGGCCCAAATAGGAGAGAGATACAAAGCAAGGTGGCACGAACCTGTAGACAGCGTCCACCTGGCTGAAATGATTGTGCCCAAGAGAGCAGGTAGGGCCGCAGAAGAAGTTGAAGGCTTCAAAGACTTCTTTCGACCTGATCACCCTCACTAAGGGGGATCTGCATGACATTAGGGAGATGGTGAGGGACGTCACCGCGAAGACCCTCCAGCAGTTTGCAGAGGAACACCATATGGTGTCGGGTGCTCTCCGAGCGCAGATACAGGAGTTGCAGGTACGCACCCCACAAGCTGGGATTGTGTCAACCATCCTTGCACTAGAAACAACCACGGCCGAGGAGATGTTGCGTGCCCAAACGACTAACACAATAGTGTTGCCAGAGGGAGCGCTAGTTACAGAAAATGAGGCCAACAAACCTATGGTCAACAGGCTGAAGGGAATCGAGATAAATATGGTTATGCTTCCTCAGGAGATGCTCTATGTTTTGCAGGATGGAGTTACTGTAGAACTCCGAGCCAGGGAGGGTCATGCGCTCTAGGTAATGAGCGAGCAGCGCATCAACATTGAACAGTTGAGCTTGCAACACAACGAGGTAGTGGCGCAAAATATACAAATATTACAGGTGGTGGAGGAAGCCTGCCAGATGGTATCGGAGTTGGCCATCCAATCAGAGGAACCAGTGGAGGCATGTGTCTAGAAACTAGGAGCAGGGGTACGCGAGGCAAAGGAAGAGATGGCTAGGGTTCAGCTTGAACTAAACCTTCAGATAGCCAAACTGAAATTGAAGGTGCATCCTTCAACTCTGCCACAAGTTAAGGAACAGCACGCCAGCATGATTATAGCAGCCATAGCAGAGGTTAACAGTATAGTGACAGACTGCAAAAAGTTGTTTGAGCAATCGTTCGAGGTTCTCACCACCATGTAGGAGGACCCAGAGCAGGTAGGGCCACAGAAGAAGTTGAAGGCTTCAAAGACTTCTTTCGACCTAATCACCCTCACTAAGTGGGATCTGCATGACATTAGGGAGACGGTGAGGGACGTCACCGCGAAGACCCTCCAGTAGTTTGCAGAGGAACACCATATGGTGTTGGGTGCTCTTCGAGCGCAGATACAAGAGTTCCAGGTGCGCACCCCACAGGCTAGGATTGTGTCAACCATCCTTGCACTAGGCACAACCATGGCCGAGGAGATGTTGCATGCATGGATGACTAACACAATAGTGTTGCCAGAGGGAGCGCTAGTTACAGAAAATGAGGCCAAAAAACCTATGGTCAACAGGCTGAAGGGAATCGAGATAAATATGGTTGCGCTTCCTCAGGAGATGCTCTATGTTTTGCAGGATGGAGTTACTGCAGAACTCTGAGCCAGGGAGGGTCACGCGCTCTAGGTAATGAGCGAGTAGCGCATCAACATTGAATAGTTGAGCTTGAAACACGACGAGGTAGTGGCGCAAAATATACAAATAGTACAGGTGGTGGAGGAAGCTTGCCAAATGGTCTCGGAGTTGGCTATCCAAGCAGAGGAACCAGTGGAGGCGCGCATCTAGAAACTAGGAGCAGGGGTACGCCAGGCAAAGGAAGGGATGGCTAGGGTTCAGCTTGAACTAAACCTTCAGATAGCCGAACTGAAATTGAAGGCGCATCCTTCAACTCTGCCAGAAGTTAAGGAACAGCACGCCAGCACAATTACAGCAGGCATAGCGGGGGTTAACAATATAGTGACAGACTGCAAAAAGTTGTTTGAGCAATCGTTCGAGGTTCTCACCACCCTGTAGGAGGACCCAAACATACAACGCATAGAGATAAAGGTGAGCAAGCTACAATGGAAATATGATGAAGTAAAAGGGACTACATAAACGGTTTCCATTACACAGAGGCTCACGAGGATGGAGTAAGCGAAAGTACTTAAGGAACAGGTAGATGTTGCTCGACATAAGGAAGCCATTTTGAAGGTGCACTTACAGCCATAGATTGATGAGGCATACATCATTACCACCTCCATTGAAGAAAATCTCGCGCAGCTGCAGGTAACACATGAAAAAGTTCAGCTACAACGGTCTTTGAATAGTGTGTCAAGGAGATACAACAAGCAGCTGCTCAGTGTGTTTCCGATCTTGCAAGAATCCAGGTAGAATTGGGAGGTCTTCATGCAAAGATCTCCACACCAACAAAGTGTCTCGAGGGTGAGTCAAGATGTTTGTTTTGGGGGCCTGTTGGTTGCAGGATCCCCCAAGAGAAGTTTTGGGGCTTAGAGCCCAGATTTTGGTTAAAAATTATAACTTCAATGTAAAGACTCCGCATTTTTGGGCGCAGAGTGCATAGCTTGTAAAAGATTCATAGGGTCGTCAGCCCTCAATTTTGTTATTGTAATGTCAGCTGTAGAGATTTACCCATGGTCTACGGACCATGGGATTGTATAAATAGAGCGAGGATCTAAATAGTTAAGATATCAATCAATCCTGGAAGGACGGATCTAAGGATGAAGAGTTGAGTCATATCTGAAGTGTAAAGTCTAGTTCTGGGTCGTAGAGTAGGAGAAGGCTCTGCAGCTGAGTGTGCAGAGGCCTAGTAGTCTGTAACTGAGTGTGTAATGCAAGTCGAGTTTGTAACAATGGGAGCATTAATCAAGAAAAGTTTCATATCCATTCTACATATTTATTTCATATTTTATGCATCTCATACAAATATACATTTCGCTTTTAATACTTATATGATGCACGAATATGTATGACTATGTTGACTAAGTGAATACAAGATAGAATATATGTTTATGAAAAGTTAACTAACATCTGTAAGAAGATAAGTAAGATTCGTGGTGTAGTTTGAGGAAATAGTGCAGTTCATTGCTATAGCAGTGCAAAAGAATCTGAGTCCCTGGTTAGGGTTGCGCAAAAGGCAATTATAATAGATCTCAAGGGTATTGAAGGTTATAACAATGCACGAAGTAACCTGCGCGAAGATAAGAACAGTTGGAATAAATAGACACCACAAACATCTCAAGGGTGCAGAAACTTGGTTCCAACATCCCCCCCATACTGCTTCGGGTGAGACTTCAGTCCACTCTCCACGGGTTGATGCCGAAAGGGCCAATAGTGTATGGATTTGTTTGGCTAAATAACTCTGAACTTGGGTTAGGCCCCCTCAAGCCAACACTAGCTAACAGGAAATTAACTTCATCAAAGTTTATGATTTTCCTGAAATACTCTAATGCAAATATCCTCATGGGGAGGTATTTGGGCAGTTTGTAGGGAGTGAGTTGGCATCCATATATCATGATTTTTGTGTGGTCCTAGTATAAATATTAGTCTCCCACTCTACTATTCTTAGCCAATCATAAAACTCTCTTAATCTCCTCATTGATCCTGGGCTGATAGCTACTCGTTAGCATGTTTATAACTAGATGAACAAATGAATCAATGAACTCTTTATAACTGAAAACAATGGAATATCTTTGGATCAATGGTGTCCAAAAGATAACAGATCTTGGATGGCCCTTGGTGTCTAACTTGTGGATGCTAACTAGAAATTTATCTGACTGAAAGTATAAGAATATGTGAAACAATACTGATGAGTATTGGAAGACTCTCTCATTTCGTAATCTGATAAAATGTACATGGATTCTGTCTGCCAAGAACTGAAAAAAGTTGTAAACTATAGCTGGAGGCTTGCCTGGGCAAAAAATAGAAATGAAAGCCAGTATAACCTCATCCACATGCTCATTAGTGGTGTATCCTAGAATACAATAGAGAATGGTAATAATTTGTTTGCCTCTCTCAGAGAAAATGGTGGCAGCATATGGAGGACTATCTGTAGGAGTATGAGACTCCTCTATGATGAAAGTCTGAAAGATCTGAGTTTTCTTGGGAAGATCTAGCTTTTTGTAGAGTTCAAGTAAAGCTTCAATGGAAAGTCAGGTCTCATTTAGGCTTGGCTGGATCTGCAGCATTTGATTTATTGATCTGCAGTAATGGTGAATAAAACCTATTGGTCATGAGAGATTATGGCTCTTTGACTGGGGACATAGCAAGCTTGGCAGAAGTGGATGATTTCTGGGAATAGATGCACTTGTGGGAACAAGTATTTGAGCAAATTTGATTCCCATAGGTGAATGTCATCATTTTGGTTCAGGGACTTATCTTTACTCCAGCAATGGAGTTTCAGTAGGTGGCTAGGGGAAGCAGTGTCTTTAATTTGAAACTCTCTGTCGGCTAATGGGAGGTGGTCAATATCTAGGTGAGGGGTTTACAAGTGTCTTACATCCAAAGAGTTTTGGTAAGCCATAATTTGGTTTATTCAACTAAATTACCTTTTCTTTAGCTTTAGGAGTAAGGTTAGAAGCTCTGGAAAAGTGGGGAGGGTAATTACAATTTGTAGAAAAGGGGTTTGGATGCACAGTAAGTTTTTCTCAATTTAGCAAGGTTTTTTAATTAATTTAATTAATTAACCTTTGATAATCACTGTGTATAACTTAAATTACAGGGTCATTCTGGTTCTTTCAAGAATACCTATAAATTGACGATTTGGTGCGTAGACAGGGATCTATGGTAGCAGCAGAGGTTTCTAAGGCTTCAATTGTCTATTTGTTGCTTCAATTTGGTGTCTGTAGCACCTTTTGGTTGCAAAAGGTGGCTAAAATGGTTGCGCAGAGGTTCAAGGTTTCAGAATTGGTTAACAGAGGTTTGCAGTGAAAATGAGCGAGAAGAGAAAAACGGGGCTTTTTTGGCCTTTTAACCAACAATGGTTACATTTTGATATGAGAATTGGCAAATGAACAGTGGGTACTTTTGCTTTTATGCGAGGAGGCATTTTTGTGCCATATCGCACCGCTTTTCGGTGGGGGGAGGTATTTTTCACGAGCACACAATATAACCTGGTGCCACCATGTAGCCAAACAGTGCTCAGCCAAAACCGCGAATCTCGCGTGTTTTTGGACCGTTAACTGTCGGATGATGAAATTGTGCGTTATTGATATGCGTCGTTGGATCTGGAGGTGGGAGATCAGAGGGATATCGCGCGGTGAAGTTGAACGAAAGGAGTTGGGACGTGGTTGGCAGGGCCCAGGGTTTAATTACAATGAAATGTGATTAATTAAAATGTAATCATGAGATTTTTAATATAAGAAATAAGTTAATAAAAGGTAGGGACCATGGGTTATATGGTAGAGGTTTTTGACTATACACCAAGGTTTGGTGAGTTAAAAGGGTGTCAGGAAATTATTAATGTGGGGGACTTTAAATACATAAAGCGGGACTTTAGGAAATAACTTTGGATAAAGGGTTTTAGTGGGTTTTTAAGGGGAAAAGGGGAAATTAATAAGGGGGAAGGGATTATTTGTGATAGGAATGTGTTTCACACTAGGGAAAGGGGTTTTGGAAAGGGGGAATTATTTTTAATGGGTAATGTGTAGGGAAATGTGTGAAACAATGGGAAAAGGTCAAAATGAAGGGAAAGAGTTTTTACAAGAGGAAATGAAGAGGGAATGGGTGCTTTGGAAGCAAAAGGGGACAACATTAGAGGATGAAAAGTAATGGTGGGAGAATGAGGGGAAATTAATAAAGTAAGTATGTGGGGGGGTCTAGTGAGATAAGGGGAAATTAGTAAATAAGCTTTAGTGAATGTCCTTTCTCTTTGACAATTCCTCCTGCACATGAGAAATAGGATTAAGCATGATGAAAGTGCTTTTTGACTTAGCAACCTTGTGTACTTGTAAAACTTATTCTACCTACCCTTTATTTACCCTAGCATTTTCTCTTTATTCATTGGGTGCATTTGAACTTGTTGACCCTTTATTTCTTTTTCCTTGATAAAGAAACTATCTAATTCTAACCTTATAACTTTCAATGGCTCATATTAAACTGATGAGCTTATTATTATTCTCTACCTAACTACTGATCTGCCAAGATTAAACAGTTTGGCTAGATATTTATTCTCTATCTATTAACATGACATCTAAAGCATGAACGAATCAAGATTAAACTATTTGACCATCATGGATTGTGACATTTTTGACAAGCTACACACAATCTTATTTGAAAAAAGTAAACTAAGAGTAGTGGCCTTAAATGTGCACACTTTCATGATCTTTTTTATCTCTTTTTGGTGGGGTTCATATTTAATATTCTTTTTTTATCTTTGTTCTTTTTGTCCTTTGATTATTCTTTTAGGACATACCCTCTTTACATATTTTAATATGGGTAAACATTTACAAAAAAACAAAGGTATGTACAATATTACAAGACTTAACATAGTCAATTCAAAATTATGATCCCTATTATTATAGGAACCTAACAGGGCCTAGTTGTTGAAAATAACAACAAGAAATGTTAAAAATAGAATCCAGAAATTCCAGTTAAATTTATCCTTGAATTAAACTGAGAATTAAAATCGAATTTTATTCTCATAAAAACTTGTAATAGTTAAATAGAGTGAGTTGACTTAGTTAACTTAGGAATTTTGAGTTGGAAGTCTTTCTAAAGTCATGTATATGTTCTCCCTATATTATAGGGGTCCAGGATGAGTTAATTGTGAGTTGTAATTATATAACTCAATTTACTTAGTTAAGTTCAGTTAAATTAATTCCAAATTGTTTGAGGAACTAATAGTGAATTAACAGTCAATTGGTGCACTAATGCATTAACTAGTGGTCCTCCAGTTAACTGAAGATTCCCTCATCATAAACTCATGCATGTTGATTTTGAGAAAGACCCAGTTGATACTAGAGTGCAGGGACAATGTACTATCAGTTGTATAATTTTGTGAGTTGTACAAATGGCAAATGCAATCAGGAACTAAACCTTGAAGGGATTGCACATTTTTGGATGCACTGGTTTCCCATTAATATGGGCTAATTAGCCATAGGAATTGTGCAAGGAAATAGGGACTTGTAGAGCTAGAGAATTGGTTAAGTGTTAGTCAAGAGCTTGCTTGTGAGTTGAGGATTGACCATACTGAGTGTTGGGATTGTTCTTGTGAGAACAAGCATTATATTATCATGTTGGATTTCTTATTTAATGTAATACAAATAGTGGGGTTTTGAGTTGTGTCTTTCCCCAGATATTTATTATGTTATGTGCCATTTATTTGTCCTCCTCTTGTTATTATTGTTTTCATCGATCTATTGGTTTCCGCTAGTTGAAAGTAGAAGTAGATTCTTGTCATGTGCTTTAGTAAATTGCATGAGCTTGTGAATCTACAGGATTTTCTATACTAGTAATCTCAAGATGGGGTATACGGTAAAGCCTGGATAGTATGTCCCAATGTAGGGCCTAGTGATCCCTGGATCGGACTGTGGATTATGGTAAATCTTGAGAGACTAGAAGGCACTCAAATTCCTCATGGTGTAGGTGGAGAACTCCGGTGGCATCCATGCTTGTTTGGTTCTTTTGGTGTGTTCTATGAGTCCCACATTCATGATTCAAATATGGCATGGGATTGAATGGTTGAAGAGAGATTGGATTAGCCATTCTACCATCTCTAGTTGGTTTATTACATTCATTAATGAGAAATTAATTCCCTTGTTTTTCATGTGTAAATGTACTGATGTATATGTGGATTTTATGGTTGATATGTTTATGATATTTTTATCTGTATTATGTTGGTTATATGTATGTTCCATGACGTCAGCTATGTATGTCTTTTAACATGTTTTTACTTGTAAATAAATGATAATGTATCTATGGTCTAATAGATGGTAATGTAACAAATGAAATGAAGGAACAATGGTTCTTAGTGATTCTCAGATAAGTACAAGATCCCTATGTTTAAATCTATTGGTTACACCTATAGATTACATTCTTGTGACATGTTTGACGAAATTTTTGTCATGGTTAGTGGGGGTATGATTAAGGTATTGTTTAACTTTTTTTTTGCATCTTTTTTTCCTCATTCTTTTACTAGTCTTAAGTTATCATTCCATTATGGGCAATGACCTGGGCTCTGGGCCTGAAAGAATGGCTAAAATTTTGGGACATTGGCATAGGTCTGTTGAAAAGAGTCCAACAATGCTAGCACATAGACCTATGAGAGAAAATTTGGCTTCTAGACGTTGTCATGGCTATAGCATGAGTGACCAGGGGTTAAAAGGCTTAAGACTTTAGTAGGACCCGAGGGAAAGTTCTCTGAAGTGTTGGATTGGTTCCTTCGGGTCGTGAAGCTGATGTAGAATGTTTGTGTTATGTTTTCGTCGACTCCACTTCCTTAAGGTCACATAAGAGGTTGAATCCAAACATATTAGCTTCTCGGTGCATGTTTACCCTAATTGGCTAGTTACTTAGGTAGATGTGGGAGGAGGGTGTTACATTTCTCTTATCAACGTTATGTTGATAAAAACACTTAAATATGTCGTTATCAACACTATGTCAAAACTACTTTTTCCTGCAAGTGAAGCCACATCACTTGCATCACTGCCATCATCACCTTCCATCGCTTCACAATATCGTGCTATGTAATTAGTGTTGCAACCCAAAAGAAAAATACAAGGGACCATGCCACTCCACAAAAGATACACTATATCGAAACTTGCTACATGTGGATCTCATGGATTTCACGATGGCTGCCCCCAAAATATCATCCATCGGTGATGAAATATTCATGCAGAGAGAATTGTTACCATCACTCTCTATTCAACAAGTCTTCCAACACAATTTGAGCTCTATGGACCGATGCCAACGTTGGTGACCAAGCAACACAACCCCTATCGAGAAGTATGCCACAAGTTTCCAGTGTAAAACCTGTTGGTGTCGATTTTGTTCAAGTGACTACGACGTGGAATTAATTAAGCTTGGTTTGGTTTGTTTACCATAAACACCTTGTGGATGTGGTAACCAACTCTAGCCAACTTCCCATAAAATCCACATAGAACACAATTTGTTGGTGCAATTTCATATCCACTACATCGTAAAAAATGATAACGTTCCTCCCCTATTGTGGAGATTATGTTGAGATTAATGTCCAACGTATCTTCCAAATCAAATTATTTATGGATTGAAAAACGCCGACAATCACTGACCATTTACACTTTCAGTCAATGGATAAAAGTTTTATATTTCATTGTTTTTTTATCTGCAATTTCTAGGCTTGAAAACCTTACGGGTATCGTCAAAGTTTCTCTGAACTTATACTTTCCTCTAAAACAATAGACAATTATATGTGAAGAGATGCAAATCATCCCTACACGTTTTTCTGCATATACTGAAATTATCATCGGCCAAGGAAATGTTATTTTATTTGAAGCACTAGGGAAACCATAGTCTCATGTAATAACAATTTTCGATTGTTCATGAGCATCAGCACACAGGGTTTTGGATTGATGGTGAATGGGTACATTGTTAAGGCACTCCTTGCGATAGGTCACTAGTTCAAATCCCCCGTAGATGTATCTACTCAAAAAAAAATTGTTCATTAACATCCCATTAAATATCAAATTTCAAATGTTGTCATTTTGGAATGTGCACCCTTTAGTAATAAAATATTTCAATTATGCAAAAATTCCAGCCATTTCTCACCAATTCAATTAAAAGGATCTAATTTTAATTAGATTTCATCCTGCTTTGTTTCTAACATACTGACCACCTATTATCCTTAAGAAATTGCTTTGGCATATATATTTGCAAGGACAGATTACTTGGCTTGTGTCGGAGCTCAAGATATAGATTCCAATAACTCTCCATCTGATACCCATTTCTTTTGCAATGGTTACAAAAATGAATGCTGTTATTCCTTGGCAAGAATATTTTTAAACCTAGAAGAGGGTTCTTTGATCTCGTCTCAAGAAGCATATTCATTTTATGAACCACTACTTGCTCTTCACAGTTAGCCATATAGTGATCAGCTTTATGAAAAAAGAATAATGAAACATATTTTTTATCTTTTTATTTAAATGATTATTGAAAAAAATATTCATGAGATTTATACATTTTCTAGTTGTCTTTTGGATTGAGAACTTGATCATGAAAAATCAATTTGGCTTTTTTATGAAGCACTAGCTCTTTGTGGAGATACCTTGACTCCAAATGAACAACAAAATCAGATGTAAGCCCTCCATCGTTCTGGAGGAATTTGAGAAACAAGGTGATCTCTTTAGATTGAGTCCAAGAAGGCCTCTATAAATATTTAAGGCTAAACCCTAATTGTTATCACTACACCTGAGATTGATACAACCATTATTACCATTTTCTTTAAAATGTGAAGTAATAATAATTCAATTCTTAATTGATAATATGTTACGTGATCGTAAGGCTTGAGTTTAAATTATTAACATTTTGATACGAAATTGTAATTTTACATAAATGAATTTCTTAACCACTATTATTTTTAATTGTAATTTTCTACAACATAACTTTTATACCATTTAAAGTAGTGATTCTAAAATTCAAAAAAATTAGTGACAAAAAGTTATTTTTAATTTTAAATCTATCGAACATAACTTTTAATTATGAAATTGAAGATATTTAGTGATAAAAGTCAGTTGTAAACTATAAAAGATAATAATTTTAAAAATGAGGAGAATTTGTTTACAAAAATCTATGTATAAGTGGTAAAAGTCAAAAGAAAATAACTTGTGATTTTGGCTTTGAGGAGAATTGGTAATAGAAAATTTCCATATAACTAAAATCTAGTAATATTGAAAATAAAATTTAGTAGCAGTGAAAATCCAAAAATACAGGAATTTTTTTAGCCAGATATCATTTTAATAGAAAAATATAATAAATAATAAATACTATATAATAAATTATTGATTTACTGTTTTTTCATTTTATCTATCGAATATCACTTTATTTAAATAATAAATACCATACACTAAGTCAAAATAATAATAATAATATCTATTTTTAACATCATAGCAAAGCCAGACACCAAGTTGGTGTATGAGAGCCCCTTGTTTGTGGGACAAGGGACCCACCTCCGCGTAGCGATTTGACTCCTAAGTCTAAGAAGGCATACATACTGTACCCCCTCTCATTTTGAACCTATAACCTCTTAGGAGGAAACACATACTCTTAACCATCATACCCACTCAAGTATGTCAAATATCAATGTTACGCTGTGTTGTTTAGAAAAACTTAGTTTTCGCGTGAGAGATAATTGTCCTCCGCCTCCTCACCTTAATGTTTAGATAAATGGCTGCACAAAAAGAGGAAGACGGTTTAAGATTCGCATATTGCAACGTGTCTAAGCATTTTTACCATATCTTCTAATTAATTTTGGTTAAAATTGTTAGAATAATAAATTTTTGTTATTAAATTTGTAAAAAAGGAATGTTTTATAAAAAAATAAATTATTTGGATTAAAATGGTTGGAATAATAAATTTTTGTTATTAAATTGGTATAAATTGAATGTTTTATAAAAGTTTATGAATATTTTTTATTTAAAAAATGTATTTATGGTAATTAAAAATAATGATTTCATTAAAAAAATATTATTATTAAATTTTAATGAAATAAATAAAAAAAAAAATAAAAAAAAAAAAAAAATATATATATATATATATATATATATATATATATAATTTATTTTGATTTATTTGGAATTTGGAGAATTTGAAATTATAGATTTCAAAGTAACATAAATATAAATTTCAATTGAAATACAAAAAAAGCGTTCATTTGTTGTATGGTTATCTTAAAAAGGAATTGAGGTTAAAGATTGTTTAAATTTGTTGGTAGCCTGTGTTTAACGATATTTTGTGTGTAATTTTTTTTTATTTGTGAAGCAAAAGTAATATTTCTTCAAATCATAATTGTATAGCAAAATGCATTGGATTATATCTTGGCTTATTATTTGAGACTAGACACATAATTTCAATTTCACTAAAGATCATGTGAAATTTTTGTTAGGAATAAAACATAACTTTAGCAAATTTGTCTTGAATACACAACCTCTAGGGCTATTCTTGAAACAAAAAAAACTAAGACTATGAAGTGAAAAACCATATTACATATAAATAATTTAAGATTTATCAAAATATGAGGATTTAATAGGGGTTACCTCCTGAAGAACAACCTAGATTAGGGGTAGCCCAAGGTGGGCTTCAATTTCCTTGAGTTGATTGTTCAATGTGTGTACTAGTACCTACAATACCTCTTGAAGAACAACTTAGATTAGGGGTAGCCCAAGGTGCGCTTCAATTTCCTTGAGTCGATTGTCCAATGTGTGTACTAGTACCTACAATTCATCAAGTTGGAGGATAATTTCTTTTATAGTTGCATTCCTATACACTAGCGCTTGACCAACAATAATTTTAGATGCCAATAGAGATCCACTGTATGCATGTAATGATTATGATGACACCGCGAGTGGTCCACGTCTGAGACCTAGCATGGTACCTTGAAAAGCACATCGGAGTTTGTCTAGCAGAGCCACTCATTCACTATGTCTTGCTCCACTTGAGCAATTTCCTCTTGGATACTCACTACACTGAATTCCTTGTACCGAACAATTGAGCTCTTAGCCCATCGCTATGCTTTGCAACCTTGCAACTTGCGATAATAAGTTACAATGTCACATACTCAGGCTTGTTGCCTCAAAATGGTGGCCATAGTGGTAGTCTTTGTGTGGCCATGGAAAAGGGGCAACGAGGAGCTAACAACGATTGAGGAGAGGGTGATAGGGAGAGAGATATAGGAGAAGAGGAGTGAGTAGGTTAGAATGTATAGTGAGCTAATGCAGAAATGGAGAAGTGAAAGCTCATGATGAGGAGGAGCCAACAAAAGGGAACCAAACATAAAATTAAACAAGGATAAAATCAAGGAAATGGAAGAGTCCTAGATAAACTATGGACACTAGCTTATCACCACATAACCAACAATAAAGTCTAATGCCCTAACTGGAAAAAATGAGGCATGACAAAGAAAAAAAACTTTAAACAACTAAATAGTCACCCTCACCTCATAGAAATAACAGGCGCCAAGCTAGCGGTTCCAAACTAGTTCTTGTCACAATAAACCAAGGTGTACAATAAAATTCCACATGTAGGCCATAATCTGCCATCCTCGTGTGCTTGGTGATTTCTCTGCCTACCATGATGATTTTCCACCTCCAAACATAACCAATGTGTAACAAAAGACACGGCTCACTTACAGCATGGAGAGTGGGAGGAGTTAACTAGCTAAAGTGCTTGCAAGTAGCGCTGGAATTTGAATTTTATCTTGTCTTTCAAGTGGAAATTTGATGAGAGTTATTTCTTTTTCATGCATGTCACTTTATCTTTTATGTAAATTCTCAAGCTTCTACTTTTTATGTGTTATTATAAGCAAAAAAAAAAAAATGTATCTTGCATGTCACTTTAGGTTTTATGTAAATTCTCAAGTTTCTAATTTTTATGTGTTATTATATGCAATTTTTTTTTTTTTTTTGTATCTTGCATGTCACTTTAAGTTTTATGTAAATTCTCAAGCTTCTATGTGTTAAAAAATTTGTGTATCCCAAAACCTTGAATCTCTCAGTTTTCACAGATTTCACATTACTTTGATTACCAATTGAGCTGCCCCCATTAAACTGAGAAAATAAGACGTTTCAAAATTTTATATCAACATATTGAAAATCAAAAATATAAAACGTTTCAAAATTTTATATCAACATATTGAAAATCCGAAATTCCAGGCCTGCTTGCAAGTGCTGAGGAAATTAAAGCAGACCAGAGATACAGATCTGTCTATATGAAAATGAAGTAATGGCCATTAAACCAACGTCTCACAGCTCTTACCGCTGGTGGGACTGCGGCATCGTACTCCATCTATTCGGGGAGTATGTGTAAGTTTGCTAGAGGCAATTCATTTAACTATATTCCATGTTCTCTTTCAGTCGTAGCTGTATTTGGCAAGTGAGGCACAAACAGCGAGGCTACCTACTTTGAAAGAGAAAATTCGTTAAATCTTCGTTGGTGGGGGGCCGAAGGAAATTTATTCTCCATATGATTTCAACGAAATCACGATTTAATATGTGGTCATACGGGCAGCGTGCAGGGCAGAGTGTTGATTATGGCAGCACGGCACTAAATGTTTATGAGTAGGAGAGCATTGCATATCAGGTTTGGTGCCCCATTGAGTGTTCTCTGTTTATGTCTCCAAGTTCGTGGAGTTGATGTCAGCGCAAGTAGCCTTCGTACTATGCAGGGCAGGGAATTTCAAATTCGTCCAATGAATAAATAACATTTAATATTATTATTTAATTATAATTTTTCTTTTTTAAATGAAATTATGATTTTTAATTTATTAAAATACTCATTTTTAATATAAGAAAATGTTTTATCTTTATATTTTTTTATTATAGTTTAATTTTATATTATTATAATTAAATTATAATTTCATTATCCATTCTTGATCGGGGTGCGAGCAGGAAGGGTTGAGACTCGTAAACATTTGTCTGCGATGATTAATGTCGAATGGCGGTAATCTAACACCCTCCATATGCACAAGAAACATGGAGCAATGAACTTACTCATACATTCATTTAATGTAAATGAGGAAGGTGGCAATGAGATTATAATGGTGAGGTTCTCTCGCTTTTTTGTTGTTGAGGTAAGTGACTCTTATGTCTGCAAAGGTAATTTGGATCTGGCTTGGCTCGCAATAGGTTACGACTTTGAGGTGGCGCTCCTTTGGATCTGGCTTGGCTCGCAATAGGTTACGGCTTTGAGGTGGCGCTCCTCATGTTCTTCCATAGGGTGTTAGTCAACTTACAGTTTGCCTGGTCACTCTCTTCGGGTATGTTCTTCATCTCAATTTTGTTACCCCACTCCCATGGCTAGCTACATATTTCTGCTTGTTTCTTGGAAGAACGACTATGTTCTGAAGTTGAAGGTTTGGAGGAAGCACCACCGGGATTTTTTCATCGCAATTGAGGAATTTATGAGGGTTTCTTTCTCTTCTGTACTCTTGTCTCTGTGTACTATGGTATTTTGCTTTTACGCATGAGCACTATCTCAGAAGGGAAGCTATGTGTTATAGACATTTTTGTGCCTTACAGCATGAAGCATGAAATGTCCATAATCTAAGGGATCCAAAGTCCCTAAACATGTTGTTCCTACCCCTAGAGGAACAAGGTCAGCAAACCACAGCACTAAATATCAGTTCTCCACCTGAAAACACTCAAAAACAAGCAAATTCTGGATCATGTCAACTGCTCCACTGAGCATCTGCGCTGAATGTCAAGTGCTCCACTCTGTACCTGCGTTGAATGTCAACTCCAACAAAGGCTACCTGCGCTGAGCGAGATTTGACATGTGGAAGTTTCGTTCTTCAATGTGTCAGTGCCCAGGAAGCTTCCAAAGTGACACTTGGATCAAGGAATTCGCCTAGTGATGAGTAAGAGGTTCTTAATCTCCAAGTGGAAGCAAGGATCTCCAAGTGGACTCAAGGACTGAAGAATAACTGAAGTGGGAGAGGACACTAGTCAGCTCTCAAGCTGACTCATCCTTTCTCCAAAACTCCTATATATAGAACTCTCTCATGAGGTCTAAGGGGGCTGGAATTTTGTGAATGTAAGGAAGTGTTGTTGGTTTGAGTTTAGAGCTATTGGGTGATTGCTTTGAAGGAGGTGAAGAGGAGATTTCTTTCTGCTAAGAGGTGTTGCTGGATTGGGCCTTTTATGGTTGTAACACTCCTTGAACTTTACTTTTTCCATTAATAAAGCATTTGAGGTTCTTCTATATGCATGTGTCTCAATGGTGTATTGTTATACTTGTGTATTTGATTTATTCTAATCCTTGAATCAATTATGAATGTATGCTTCTTGTAGTTTCCCTCTCTTGCCTTTTTGCAGGATCTTTTGTAGCTGGGCCAGTGAAAGAGCAAGGAGCTGGGAGCAAGCAGCAAGGAGAGAAGATTGGATCAATCATTAGCGAAAGACATCGGTTAGTGGATCCCTTTCTCCCCTGTTTTACTTTCATAAAGAAGAAATCTTAGATAGCTTTGCTTCGGTTGTTGCTGAGGTACTATCACCCTTAGAGTGGGATAGGGTCATTCTGTATTGGATACTTTTCCCTACAACAAATTGGCGACTCCACTGGGGATCGTATCTTGTTGGTTGTTTGTGTTTTTGCTATTCATTTCATAAACACAGGGAGTACCGAATCGAACTGCATTTGGATCTTTCAAATGCAAAGTAGAGGGCAGCTACTCTAGCTCAGTTTCTGGGCATGTTTATGATTTGAAGAGCTGATCCACAAGGACTCTGAACAGCTCTTAGTGATAGCTTTTCATCCTCCTAATTACCCTTTAGTGTGTACTTGATTGATAGCTTCTGATTTGGCCAAAAACAGTGAATTTTTGAGCAATCTGTGACCCGGAAACCAAGAGAAACGAAAGTTTCGTTCTTCAGTGCAGGCACTGTGAAGGCAGTCTGCATTTCAGCGCAGTTCCCGAAGGGGCTACCTGCGTTGAATGTCAAACTGACAGTGTACTACCTGCGCTGAACCAGTCTTGCCTTGTGCTACTGGGGTTCCCTGCTGTTTCTTGCCCTGTTTTCACCCTTGTTTTTGCACCCTGTTACCAGTCAATGTACCTATCTGAAACCAACTTTCCTTGCCACTATTCCGCCTCGGTTGTATAAAGAAACTGTGTTTGTTCTTTGTGTATTTCTTACATCATTTACAGTTTCCCATAACGAAAAGCGAACTAGTCTTGTTGTGGCCTCTTAGATCCAGAACTGTGATAAGTGTCGTAGTGATCTTAAGAGTTAGTTTGTTTGCTGTTCATAGCTGATTGAGCTTTTGCTTTCATCATATGGTTTGAATTTATATATTTCTAGTGTCGAAACAAGTAAATCTTAAGGTGTCTTTTGATTTTGGACAAGCTTGTTTGCTTTACTTGAAATTGAATTCAAAATTATACAACAGCTTTCTTTTTGTAATACATCAACATTAAGAAAGAGAAAAGAAATACCTGCATTGTGCATGTGCATTTTGATAGCTTGCATGTTGATTTAGGGAAAAGTGCATTAGTGTGTGCTCTATGATCTGTGTGAAAAGATGATGTCTTTCTTTTCCCTCAGTAGTTAAGATTTTCAAAGTTGAAAGATTGAGAAGCTTGCTTATCATCTTAAACTGCATTTAGGAAGTTGTATATACATCTCGTGGTGATCCATAAAGGCAAACTGCTAAACAAGATCAACTTAAAATGAATTGAATTTACATAACAACGCTTTGAAACATAACGCAAACACATAGAGGTCTAAGCTAGAGACGTGTTCCGGCGTCGTTAAACGTGATATCTTAGCGTTGAGTGGTTGGGTGATTCCTCCACGGTGAAGCGATAAGTATCAATACGGACTTGTGCTCCCACGTACCGTCGCGTATATATTGGGAGACCCCTATAGGAAAAAAGCCTTTATCCTTAGGAAGCCGTGTCGGCCGCCCTACTAATCGCGATGCACTGAACACAACATTCACGAAGATCGACCACTCGTACCGTAAAACGTATTCTGTGGTTTCGCGAAAGGTTTGGCACACCCTCTGCCTAGATCTCCAGAGCAGTTTCTTTTGGCCTTTTTCAAACCCTATAACTGAAAAAGTCCATCCCAGCATTTGTCACTTCGGGCTCGTTAAAACATCGAAGGAGACTAGAGTCATCTTTAGCTTTTTCTCGACTCTTAAAAAGTGAAAAAGCAAGTTGTGTCTAAAGCGTCGTTATAAAATTTATTTTAAACGGAACATAACCACCTCCTATTCCTACGTTGATCTGTAGGTTGAGAACATGGAACACCCCAACCAAGGGATTCCCCATGATGGAAATCCTAGTCCTTTCTCTTCTTGGGGAGAAGTTGGTGCGCCCCATATGGCCACATTGTCGCTTCCAGGACTGACAATTGGCCTGCCAATTTGGCTATTCTCAACCAATGTAGTTCAGGACACCATGGTTCCTGAACAATCGAGTCAACAGTTAGATCAGTCTAGAGCTGCTCACTAGCCTTCTACTTCCTATAACTCTTCCTCCAACCCTTCATCTTCGCAAGGTAGAGCCAGCAAAAGCCATGCTCCCATGGAGAAGAAGGAAAAGAAGAAGAGAGAGAAGAAGAAGAAGGAGCCTAAGGCGACTGGGGGCAAGCAAAAGACATCTGACAAAAATCCACACACAGCACAGACCGGGCCTAAATCGCCATGTGTCATATGTAGAGGAGACCACTTCCATAGAGATTGTCCCTGTATTCCCCGGATACTAAGGGATTGGTCCCCTCGTTTGCACAATTCGGGAGCATCAACCTCTGATAGCCATGTTGAATGCTTACCGTCAACTAGCGAAAGTGAAGGTTCAAGACAAAGAGGGGGAGAAAGATCTCCCTGCAGACTGTGTGAAGGCGATCACGCCATTCACCGTTGTCCCTTCTTAGACGAAGCGAAAAGAGTTTTGGAAGATCGTCCGGTTTCACCATTGAAACTTCCTCCTGGATACAAAAAACTCGTGCCAAGTCCTTCGTTGGTTGAAAATACAGCTGGCCCGCTCAAGTGGTCGGCTGAAGCATCAATCACTGAAAATGAACCTACTGAATCCAGACTGGACGAAAGTCCAAAGGTCGAAACGGCAGTTGACCCGGTTCTCCCTTCAGAAGTTTCATCTTCAGATGACACTGTCATTGAAGATTCATCTTCAAATGACACCCCTCACTGAAGAGAATAAGGATGACACCATCCAGATTCTTTTCATCAACACAGACTTTGATGAGCATCAGGGCAATGCGCCCATTCCTTTATCGCAGGAAGGAACATCGTCAGGGTCATATCCGGCCGTGTATTCGGTCCCACCACCAAGCAACCTGGTTGTATCCTTTGATTGGAACCAACTAGGCAGACCCCGGTTGCCAGCCGGTATACCATTCAGAATCATTGTCCAAATATACAGAATGATAATGGCTGGCACTATCATTGATGAGGGGGCATCTGTGAGAATCCTTTCCTGTATTGCTTGGAAAGCACTGGGTTCCCCGGCGCTTTTGCTTGAGATAAAAAATCTCTCGGGTTTTGATAAAGGAACGAGTCGACCATTAGGGATCCTCCCCAATGTGCCTGCTACATTGAAAGGGAAGACCGTTCAAATGAATGTGATGGTCGTTCAAGGACCCTTGGATTATAACCTACTCCTTGGACGAGACTATATATATTGCATGGGGGCAATAGTCTCCTCACTCTTTAGAGTAATGTGTTTTCCACACGAAGGAAGAGTGGTCAAGCTCGTAGACCAACTTTCATTTCCAGGATCACGCATCGCAAATAGTCAAATACCAACCCTGAATGGTCTATTCAATCAAGAAATGTCTCCACCCCTAGTCCTCCTTCCCGATGAATGCGAGTGATTCGGAAAGATGGGACTGGAACCCAGGGGGCATGCATCCTGGTCTGCTTCGGGCAGAAGAAACCCTGGGTATAAGGTAGAATTTCCGCAAAAGAATATGACTAGTCCGTACCCCGTCCGTATTTGGAAGAGGGGTTGTTCTAGAATAGGATTCTTTTGTCAAGGTTACGTGTTTGACAACAGTCATTCACCCTTGTCTATTTCGATAGACATTGCCGAGGAAGTGTTTTGTTTGAAAGATTAACGAGACAATCTTTGGGTAACCAGAAAGAGGTAAGCCTCACCCTTTAAAACAAATGTTTTATCGGATAAGTAGGGGCAACCTTGAAATTGTATTTTATACCTGGGGGCATGCAAACCTTTTGGAGTGCAAGCAAAGAGCGGTTATTTATCTGTTTTTTGCATTGGTCGTTTTCGAACTTGCATAAATAAAGGATGAGATGGAGTAGAGCTCAGTGAGATGAAACTCCTTAAAAAATAGAGATCTCACAGGGAACATTTCTTATCTTATGACTGGTAGATCGAGCAGTTTTAGCACATAGTTCATGCTCGTTAAAAAATAAACGCAAGATCCGAGCAGTTTTAGCACATAGTTCATGCTCGTTAAAAAATAAACATAAGATTGTGAGCAGGCTTTCCCTTAGAGTTCAAGCTCATCCAGAAAAAATGAACCGGTAAATAACCATTGTGATCGTAAATTTATCAGCCATAAAAAGCCTTGGTCGTGTTTGCACCTGTCACCTCCACCGTCATTTGGCCGATCGTTCACCTCCATATGATTGTTTACCCATTTTGAGGAACAGCTGCGAAGAGTGATTTCACCTAGCCATCCTCGTGACACTACCGTGATTGGAAAATTCCAACCTGTACCTGGAATCAGTTGCTATCCCTGTTCATCACTCGTTCCTCAAAAGACGAGTCTTCTTTGAGCTCTTTTCATCTGACTCGTAAAATATGAAAAGTTTGCCGAGTTTTGGCCTTCCAGCTCGTTAAATGACCGGAAGAGCTATCCCTCCTCTAGATTTTAATCTTTTTGGACCTGAGGGATTATTGCACAAAAAGATCGAGCGCTTGTTTTGTTCGGCTCGTTAAAAGTACCGAAAACTCATCCCTTCTGTATTGTTTTATACTTTTTCGGACTTAAGGGATTAGATGACGAAAAAGGAATTTTGGAGTTAACTTTTTGTACCTTTTCAGACTCTCTAAAAATGAAAAGGACCGAGTTTTCCTTGTCGTTAGACTCGTTAAAATGATTAAATAGCGACAAACTTGTCTTTAGACGAGAACGAGTTTCCCTATCGCTAGGCTCGTTAAAACATAGCGATGGGCTTGCCCGAAGGGCAGGTTATAGAACAAGCATATGTTATCCTCCTCAAGCTTGACAAAAATAAAGAGGTACTGGTCAGAAATGACTGGGGAAAAATTGGGAGAACCTCAAAGCTTTAATGGTAGCAAGTCGCTCTTGAACATGACACTTTTCCTCCGTACCACATCGGGTTGGGTTGTTTCATTCACCGGTCTCATCACCATGGTCTTCGCCAAACCATCCACATTTGGGGTAATGCTACCGATCCATCGCATCAGTGTCGTTATATGTTCAAGAGATGTCGTTCAGAAAGAGTCAACCGTGTCCCATCCACTACCATACATTATCCTTCATCCATTCATGACCGCCACCCTGAATCATATGTCACAGATTGTTTTCACCTCCACTAAAATCATTAGCTCCGTTCCCTGTCACTGATGTGGGATTCATTAAGGCCCTCCTTTGACGGATCGCTTCTTGTCGACTTCAGCTCATTATCCAAGAAGTTGATCCAGGAACAACCCCTTCAGTACTTTGAAGCTTTCATGCCTCAATGGCAAGTTTCTCACTTCCGGCGACAGGTATACATCAATGACCTTCGACCAGAAGATTTTGCGTGGTGTTCGACGCCAAGTCCTTTATTCACACCACGTGAATTGTACTGCAGTACCTTGAGGATCATTGTCATTATCGGTGATTCCTCTCGCGCTTGTTAACGGTTTACATCATTGACCGGTAATCAAGCGATGTCTTTCCATGTTCGACTTCAGCGCAGTTCTCACATGGATCGACTTGTACTTAGAGTGAAGATCGAACGAGTTTGAAGACCCCGGATCTAGTTTCATCCATCCGGGCTGCGATATATATTCAGGAGATATAAATACATTTGTCGTGTACATCATTGCAGCAGATGATCATCCTACTCAAAGGATGATAATTTCAGCAGAGAATTATCAGTCTACCATCAGACGATCGTCTGTTCTATGTACCAAAATGAATTTATAAAGCTGAGCATGGGAATGCCCGCCTCAGCTAGATCATGAAAGAAGAATGAAAAATAATGTATTGTATTGTATTTTATTACAGGTCACCTCTCAGCTATTGAATGAACTTCGGATCCTCCTGATAAAGCATTTCACCCGATAAACGACCTCATACTTTAGGGGGCAACTGTTATAGACATTTTTGTGCCTTACAGCATGAAGCATGAAATGTCCATAATCTAAGGGATCCAAAGTCCCTAAACATTTTGTTCTACCCCTAGAGGAACAAGGTCAGCAAACCACAGCACTAAATATCAGTTCTCCACCTGAAAACACTAAAAAACAAGCAAATTCTGGATCATGTCAACTGCTCCACTGAGCATCTGCGCTGAATGTCAAGTGCTCCACTCTGTACCTGCATTGAATGTCAACTCCAACAAAGGCTACCTGCGCTGAGCGAGATTTGACATGTGGAAGTTTCGTTCCTCAATGTGTCAGTGCCCAGGAAGCTTCCAAAGTGACACTTGGATCAAGGAATTCGCCTAGTGATGAGTAAGAGGTTCTTAATCTCCAAGTGGAAGCAAGGATCTCCAAGTGGACTCAAGGACTGAAGAATAACTGAAGTGGGAGAGGACACTAGTCAGCTCTCAAGCTGACTCATCCTTTCTCCAAAACTCCTATATATAGAACTCTCTCATGAGGTCTAAGGGGACTGGAATTTTGTGAATGTAAGGAAGTGTTGTTGGTTTGAGTTTAGAGCTATTGGGTGATTGCTTTGAAGGAGGTGAAGAGGAGATTTCTTTCTGCTGGGAGGTGTTGCTGGATTGGGCCTTTTATGGTTGTAACACTCCTTGAACTTTACTTCTTCCATTAATAAAGCATTTGAGGTTCTTCTATATTCATGTGTCTCAATGGTGTATTGTTATACTTGTGTATTTGATTTATTCTAATCCTTGAATCAATTATGAATGCATGCTTCTTGTAGTTTCCCTCTCTTGCCTTTTTGCAGGATCTTTTGTAGCTGGGCCAGTGAAAGAGCAAGGAGCTGGGAGCAAGCAGCAAGGAGAGAAGATTGGATCAATCATTAGCGAAAGACATCGGTTAGTGGATCCCTTTCTCCCCTGTTTTACTTTCATAAAGAAGAAATCTTAGATAGCTTTGCTTCGGTTGTTGCTGAGGTACTATCACCCTTAGAGTGGGATAGGGTCATTCCGTATTGGATACTTTTCCCTACAACACTATGTTATTCGCAATTTTCTTTCTATTCATGTCTCTGCCGCAATGGCACTCATACTTTTCTGATTGTTTGTTGTTATGGATCTAGGCTTATATGGTTTCGGAATGTTTGTTGTTCATTTCAAATCTCTGCCCTCAGTGATTCATGGTAGGGTTCGAAGTCTGATTTAGGGCTTTGGGATTGGCTTCAATCCCGGTACGTTGCCTGTAGTAGGGTAAGTTGTTGGTCAACTTATAGTTTTTGGCCCTCATGCATTGATAATTTGACAAGTTCTACGATTCGGTGCGGTTCTGGGAAGCACAAGGCTCATGGGTGTAGGCTACCTCCAGGTTTACCATCGAGGTCTAAATCAGCTACTGCTTGAGTTTTCAGTCCTTTTCATTTCATGGCCCGTGTTGCCTCGGGGAAGGGAAATCAAGCTCGAGGCTCCCACGGTCATGGCAAGTAATAGAAGGAAACCTATGAGGTTTGTTAAGCCAATTCTCAGTTTGGTAAAGGTCATGGTTGAAAATCAACCTCTCGCATCATAAAATAGGATGTCATTGCTTACCATGAGGGCAGCTCAGCTCAGGTTCGTTAACTCATAACCGAGTGGGAAGTAGGACTTAATCAGCAAGCTGGTATAAGAAATTGACTTGGGAGACTAGCAAGCCTTGGCACCTGATCCCGGCCACTCTCGTGATCAGTCTTCTCAGTACAATCAAATAGTCCATTTATATTGGATGATGAAAAATCTTCTAGCTAAAGCATTGGTGCACATCCCTTTAGGCTCACCCTCAAATTCTCAAGGGATCTCGAATTTCACCAAGGATGTGCAGCAAATTCAGTTTCAGCTTCAAATACAGAATGGTTCCCATAGCCGCATCGAACAACACATTTTCTGTATCCCATAAACTGAGCTTCTAGGCTCTAGTGCGAAGGATCCTGCTCCCATGGATTCATCTAACAATTAAGTAGTATGGTGGTTTAATCTCTATTTTGTCTTTTGATATATGCAGCAGCTACAAACTTTACTGTATGTTTTCAGTTATTTAAAGTATAGGGAGTATAAGGACACTGAGACATATCTAGCATGGCTTGACAAACTTATAATATTTTGTTTTTAGATGGCTTATCATTGCAGTTAGGTGGTCAATAGTTTCCCTCTGGGCAGGTTGAGGCCACCTAACCATTTGATTTCTGGTTGTAACTTGCTATTTTTTTGAAAGAAAATGAATACAAAGGTCCTGCCAAGCTTACAAAAAAAAATTATAACTTCACCATCTAATTACAATAAAAAAACACTTTATTATCAAATTGATAAAATTACTAGAACCCCGAAAAATAATTCAATTTCAAGTAAAACTAACAGCCCCAAGGGTTAGCTCAGTTGGTCAAAAACCGTGCCTCGCCATCGGGAGGTCACAGGGTCGAATCCACCCGAAGCCCTTGGGGTCAGGTCTTGCAGTAGGCCGAGAGGCGATTTAGCCTAGCTATCGCTCAGATTTTTCCGTGGACGTAGCGATCACTCACTGACCAGGGTGCTCGTGAACCACATGCAAAAAATAAATAAATAAATAAATATACCGTCTAAATAAATTTAAAAACTAATAATTATATAATAAAAATGAGTTAAAAAGTAAAACATTTAAAGAATTTCGCTGGTATATGAAGTGGAATAATGTTTAAGATGCTGTCCCTTTGTTATAATTTTTTAAGTGTTTTTGGCATGTTTACATTTCAAACCATTTTTCGTGGAACTCTGACCATTAAATAAAGCCCGTAAAGTAAGGCCATATTTGTCACTGAATTTGAAGGTTGCCATTGCGTGTTTCCTGGACCGGCTATCAAAATATGTAGCATACCAAGTGGCCCAGCATTGGAATTTGATGTCACCCTTCATCGTACATATTTGAAAATCTTGATCACCCTCAAATATTCCGAATTACATGCGTATAGTTTTTGGTTTTATTATTAACATTTTATTTTATTTTATTTTATTTCATTTTATTATTTATATATATATATATATATATATATATATATATATATATATAAATTTAGAAAAATATGGTCAATTTAAAGCGAAGATCATATTAAAAAAACCCTTAATTGTATTAATCTCAAATTTGATTATATCATAATATTTCATATCTTACGAGTTTTTATACTTTTCAACATTTTAATTAGCTAGATGAAGTCTTATATTTTAATTAATTATGATAAATTGTTGTGTTACTATTGTTCCTATTAAAAGAGATATTTGGTTAGAAAGTCCACATTTCACAATTGCCACATAAAAGAATTGCTTATTCAAAGAGATACCTTGAATTTGAAACGATGATATAAGACTTGTGCTTTAGACATCAAAGGGTGGAAAAATAGCTCAAATGCAATTCATTGTCATTGATGTTTTGAAAACATTAATAAGCATGATAACTCAACAACAAATAAAACTTAAGTATTTTACAACATTACATTTAAACCCAAAAGCATAATATAAATCAAATAGATGATCATTAAGTATGCCCCTTAAATAATGAAATTTTAAAGTGATTTCAGTATGAGATGACTAATTATATGTCTATTGAGTTCCTGGTTAAAATATTAATGATAGAGGATAAGATCTACTATGCCCATTAATATAATAAATTGTAGCAATAACATCAACATGAAGAGAAGAAGGAAATCTTACTAATGCTTAGATCAGAAGAACGTTAAGGGTTGTTTTTAGAATGAGTAAAAAATGATAAAGCTTGACCTCCATATATAGATTTGAATCATACATGAATATAGCATTAAATGCAAGCCTTCAAAATTAATTATTTAAATAGAATTAAGGAAGGAGTTAAACCTTAAACCATAGATTCAATAAGGGAAACTGAGAAAAAAAATTAAAGGAAAATGAATTATTTGAAGTTTTTTATTTTTTCAGTGGTCCAAGAAATATAGGCAAGTGTCTTATTGTTATGAAATCTCTTTCTCCCCTGTAAAGGCTACCTCCAGATGCTTAAAAGTTTTCTTCCACTTCAAAGCATTTGAACTTGCTAAAGAGGGTTAAATCTTCATATAATAAATAACCATAGCTAAACAAAGGAGTTCTCTAAAAAACTATGAGAAATAACATCACACATAGAGATATTTCTCTTAAATAATTATAAATTTCTTAAAGGGAATTTTGAAATGCCACAGAATAAAAATGCTCTTACCCTTTGGTCGTCTCCACTTTTTCCAAGACTCTTTATTGCTCCAAAAATAATAGTTGTTTGATCTCCTTTCTGAACTATTAAAAACTTGCACAAGTGGAAATAAAAATACCAAAATGAATAGTAGGTTAGCTATCTTATTCTCCAACAAATTAAAATAATACCAAAGTGAAAATTAGATTAGCTCTCTTTATTCCCCAACAATGAAGAAAAATCCCTTATTATATAGAATGGAGCTCTCATCCTTTATAGTGAACTACAAAAAGGTGGGCTAAAACCATAAGCACTCAAGCATGTGTCCAGCTTATCAACAATATTACAATAATAATGGAGGTTGGTTCGAGACGTCGAATACAACAAAACCTAAATGCGATGACTCCGAAAGACAACAATACACAAAAATATAGATCGCAGAGGCCTCAAATCAACAATATTACAATAATAATATATTCACTTTTTGAACAATTGTGTTGAACTTGTTTTTTTAATGTATCTTCAATTTTTAACAATGTGGGTTTTTTCAAAATTATGCATAATGGTACTCGTTAGATGTGAAATTTAATTCAATATCCAACCAGTGTCTACACTTGAAATTTGAGTAAACCTATAAGGAGATAAGCCAAAAATATAATTAAAAAAGTAACTTTTCTTCTTTTCCCTCCAAAATATTTAAATGTATCTCCTTTTAAATTTAAAGCATTTTGATTGATTTACATATTAAGACATGAAAAGTTCATGGGCGCTTTTAGGCTGAAATTTCCTCTAATGAATATTAGTCCCGGGTCACCAATTTTCCAAGTTGTTAACTAGAGCCTAGTTAGCACCTATGACCTATGGTGAAGCCCGAGGCCCATTTACCATTCCCACATGTTGGTACATGCTATTGCATGGAAAAATACTTGATCAATGCTATACGACACTCACTCAACACACTAACTCAACCCACTAGCCAAGTAATTGTTGTAGCTACTACAACAACACCCAAAATTTTTAGCCTAACAACCAAATTTTGGGCCCCCCTCTTCTTTTCAAGGTTTCAATGGTTATATTTATGTCTTTGAATTGGTCAGATATTTCAATGACCTAGCTATCATCAAGCCCTATGGTTGTTCATGCTTTCATGATGCATATTACATATATCTGCCTTGATTCATCTTGGTTCTTATTCTTATTAATGCATTACGGTTGGGGAAGTTGCTACTTTAATGATGCACTTTTAAAGATTCATATCTCCATGATATGCATTGTGAGAGGCATGCATCTTGTGTTGCAGGCCATATTGCACCTTCAATGCTCATGCCCTAGTTTGCATTTTTAACCCTAAATCCTTATGAGCATTTCATGCCATTTTCAATCATGTTAGTTTCATCATCATTGTTGGAGGTTGGATTGTACATAAATCTCATTAAGTTAGTTTTTATACTTCGATATTGGATTGGTTTCAAACTTGAGCTTCTTTTGCCAAACTGATGCAACTCCCAACACTTTATTTTTGGCTATTGCATATCATTTTTCTTTAAAGGAATTTGATGATGATGCAAGATCTAAATTCTCATAAGTCTTTTGGTCGTGAATAAATAAGAGAACTTGTATATACATTTTCAGGAATTCAAGAGTTAATCTTCAATTTTCACATTATACATTGAACTTGTAAAGACATATGATGCATGTCAACTAGCTTACATTTGTTATCTTGTCCTCTATTATGCATTTAAAGCCTCCACATTGCAACTTGTTAAATTCATCTTTGTGTCCCTTATGTAATGCATCATATAAGCATTGAAAATTTTCATCTCTCTTTTCAAATAAAAGGGATAATGTTAGAGATGGCAATCCTAGGGCACATCAAAGTATTTAGTGATTGTTTTGACAATTAGGATATATGGTGCTGATAATAACTATTTTCTTACTATGCTCTTTGACAAGTCTCCTCTTCCTATGTTGTTTTCCTTATGGGTAAAGAATTTGGTGGTATGCAAAGTCAAAGAATTTGTGATAGAGAATCTAGCATTTAGCATGCAAAAGGAAGCAAATTGAGTATGCATAAACCCATAAATTTCCTAAACACCTTGAGCATGATCAAGACTTCTAAGTTGCAAGAGGAAATATAAACCAACACTATGCAAAAGTAGAGGAAAGCAATGATATGCATGCACATGATGATCTTGTGAAGTGAAGGTGCATAGAGAAGAGGGTTTCCATGAGGGCTTCACTGAGGGAGAAATTGATCCGAATTGGATCCATAGAAAGATTGTCAAAGAACCATGACTGAATCAGGTCGAAAAAATCCCTAAAGAAATCCAAAACAGTATCAAAAACACCCTGAACTAGTGGCAATTGCAGCTGACGTGGAATGACGAGGACCTCGGTCAAAGCGCGCTTACTGAGGCCCATGGAGATTGCGCAGGAGGCCAAAGTAGCCCCTGGGAGCCCTGGAATGGGAAAAGGAAGAGGTTTTTGATGCGTGATTAGCGGTGCTAATCGTGCATCGCTAGGCGAACAGGGCCGCGAAGGAAAAGGGAAACACTCGGTCGCATGGGGGAACCAGAGGACCGCGGGCGGAAAAGGAAAAAGCGCTAAAACACAATGGCAGGACCTGCACTCTGGAAGCCGGCAGTTTTGATTGGGGCGCCCTTGAACGGTAAGAGGTTTTGGACAAGAGCGGAGCAATTCCATACACCAATCAACGTGTGGCAGGCAGAGGTGAGAAAAAACCGTCGTTGATCACACGCTATCGGTCGAGCAAGTCAACCGCGCAAAACGTGTGTATGACATCGGATCTGGAGGGCCCAGATTGAATGGCTGAGATTGCACCTGATGGAAAGAAGTGGAATTGATAGGGAATTAAGCCGTTTTTGAAGAGATTTGGAATCCATTTGATCGCCACGGTGGAGGAAGAATTCTTCCATGGCGTAACTGAAGAAACGAACTGACGAAGCATTGCTGGCGCCATTTAGAGGAGGACAAGTGGCCACTCCCTGAGTGTTCATGATGATGCCAAACATAGGGAACTCCAAGCGCAACTGCAGAAGGTGAATCGACACAGGCGGAAGAGGAACCAAACAGGCATAGGAATTGAATGGCTAAAGCCATGAACAGAGAAAGAAGATAGTCAGATTCGGAGTATAGAAGAGTCCAAGCGACCAAGAGAGACAATGAACAGTGAACCTGGAGAGGAGGACTGAACACAGAGAATAGTAAAGCTAAGTAGAAGAGATAGAGGGCTGAGCTGACCAAAGGTAGCATCAAGAACGAGAGAGCTTGAAAATTCAAGCCTTCCCTTAGAGGAATCTGTCTGGACAGAGCATCACACTTGGCTCTTTCCACTGTAGACCAAAAAGTCACAGAGTTGGTAGGAAGAAGAAGAGTCTGTGTACTCCAAGTGGCTTGGGGAATCCAAGAACCACCCTGCCAAGCTAAATCTGCTTAAGGAGAACTCATATTGAGTCCCTGTGTTGTATTTTATCTTCTTGAAGACACAATAAAATATTGCCACCACTAAAAGCTGGCCCGGAGACGTAGCCCTGGAGAATAGGGTGAGCTCTTTATTAAAATTTCTTGTGTCTTTATGTTTGTTTAGTATATTTCTCTGATGTCTTTCCATTTTATTGTCTGTGTATTGGCAATCTGATCGATCCGTTGCTTAAATAAAATAGAACACACACACACACCAGCACATGAGTTTGTAGTACCTTAGTTTAATAAATCTTTAACTAATGTCACTCATAGGGTGAATATCAGATCAAGTGGTATCATAGCTCTAGGCTGTAAGGTTAGACAAGCTTGTGTTGGTATAGCTGTGAATGCTCACAAGATCAAAGCTCAAATTAGGAGAAGGAGAGTTGGTGGAAACTAATCTTGAAATTGGGAGAGTCTATCCTCGAAAGACCATGTCAGAGGAAGGTTCTATAGGGCAGACCCTCAATTCATAGAGAGTTTCCTAGCTATAAAGTCCATGGTTGAAGAAATGTATAGAGACTTTAGAAAGCAAAAGGTGGAAGATGCATCAGGCTCTAAGCAAGAGAAAGAAGAAGATGAGTCTCACTTCCATGACAACTCCAAAGGAAAGGGGAAACAGGAGAACTTTCTCACACCTCTTAATAGCCCTGTGCATAATAAGAAAGCATCTTTGATTAAGTTAGATGTTAAATTTGATTTTCCTATATATGATGGAGAGCTAAATGCTGAAAAGTTGGACAATTGGATTAGACAAATTGATGTGTATTTTAGGGTACAAAATATAAACTCAGACAAGAGTAAGATTCAACTGGCAAGCCTATGCCTAGGAGGCATTGCCTTGGTTTGGTGGGAAGGTAGAACCCAAGCTGATATGAAAAGACATGGTAATACCCTCTGTGTCTGGAGTGACTTTATTTCTGCAATCAAAAAGCAGTTCTATCCATTGGTCTACATGCAACAAGCCATGATGAGCTGGCAAACTCTTCGGCAGCTGAAAGGGCAAAGTGTGCAAGGGTATACTCAAGAGTTCAGAAAGAGAGCATTGATATTGGGTATCTCATTAGACTCACCAGAGACTCTTTTGAAGTTCATTGGTGGTCTACACAGCTACATGAGGCATACCATCCTCATGTTTAATCCCACTAGTATAGATGAGGTATCTGTACAAGCTACTCATCTAGAAGCTAGAGGAAAGAATGGCAATCTAGAAGTTGGGGGACCATCCCAACCCATTGTAAGCAAGAGTAAGGAGAAAAGAAAACATAAGTGGAAAGAAAGGAAGGCTAACACTGCAAAGAAAGCCAAAGCTTCATGCACTCATTGTAAAAAGGAGGGGCATGATGATGAGAATTTTTGGATTTTGCATCCGGAGCTAAGACTTAAGAATTCCGAGGGCAATAAGAAGAAGACAGCCACAGCTATTCAGAGAGATTTGGGGTCAGACTCGAGAGATGAAACAACTATAGCAGCCACAGGTATAAAAGGTTGTCTGCTTTAGAGAATGCTAAAATCAAGAAACAGGTGCAGGAGTTGTTCGAGAAGGGCTTCATCTGGCCTAACACATCACCATGTGGATCACCAATCATTTTGGTGAGAAAGAAAGATGGCTTGTGGAGAATGTGCATAGACTACTGAGCACTGAATAAGATAACAATAAAAAATCGTTATCCCCTTCCTCGCATAGATGATCTTATAGATCAATTAAAATAGGTTGTTTATTTCATTAAGTTGGATTGGGTCATATAGTAGGGGGATGTGAATTGAAAATAGATCCCTCTAAAGTGGTAGTCATTGTGAACTAGCCTAAACCCAAGTCTGCTACAGAATTGAGAAGCTTCCTAGGAGCAGCACAATATTGGAGGAAGTTCATTTCTAACTTCTCCTCAATTGCAACTCCCTTACATGCTTTAACAAGGTTGAATAAGGTGCTTCAGTGGGGAGGCAAACATCAAAAAGCCTTTGACACCGTGAAAGAGAAAATTAGTACAACACCTATACTAGCATTGCTAGATTTACAAAGACCATTTGAGATCCAAACTAATGCTAGTGACTATGCCATGGGAGCAATATTGACACAGCACGACAAACCCATATGTTATCATTCTAAGACTTTTAATCCTGCAGTAGTTAACTATCCTACATATGATAAAGAATTGTATGCATTAGTTCAGAGTGTGAAAAAGTGGAAACATTACTTAATGGGCAAAGAGACAGTAATACATACTGATCATCAGCCACTTCAATATCTGCACTCCCAAACTAAGTTGCAACAATCAAGACATTACAGATGGATGGGGTTTCTACAACAGTTTCACTTAGTCATCAGATATAAAAAGGGCATACATAACAAGGTTGCAGACATGTTATCTAGACCCATTATAAATGCATCTACCATACTTAGGAATAATTCTGTGCTACATGAAAGCTACATAAAACAATATGCTTAGGATATGGACTTTAAAGATGTATATACAACTTTGAGTCAAGGAAAAAGAGTAGAAGAATTGGACTATCACGTAAATGACCGACTCTTATACCATTGTGGGAAACTTTGCATTCCACAAAGTGAAAGAGTAAAGATAATTAAGGAAGCACATACTTCTCTGATATCAAGTCACTTTGGAGTAAGTAAAATAGTTGCACTGCTGCAAAGATTCTTCTATTGGCCGAAAATGAATGAGATAGTTTCTAGATATGTAAGAGAGTGTGCCATGTGTGCTAAAAGCAAGCCCAGCAATAGAAAACTAGGCTTGTACACTCCATTTCCAATTCCTTCTCACCCTTGGGAAAGTGTTTCCATGGATTTTGTTGAAGGACTGCCTAAATCTAGGTAAGGTCATGATTATCTATATGTTTTTGTGGATAGGTTCAGCAAAATGTGTATTTTAATACCTTGTAGTAAACAGATCATAGCTGAACAGACTGCAAAATTGTTCTTTGAACATATATGGGTTCATTTTGGATTACCCACTTCCATTGTATCTGATCGAGACACCCGATTTGTGGGGAAGTTTTGGTCTAGTCTATGGGAACTGATGGACACCAAGTTAAAGAAAAGCACAGCTTTTCATCCACAAACAGATGGCCAAACAGAAGTAGTAAACAGGACAGTGATCCAGTTACTAAGAGGATATTGTAGTAAACATCCTAAGCTTTGGGATGAACACTTGTCTTATGTGCAGCAAGCTTACAGCAGAGCCAAACACTCTTCTACATAGAGATCTCCTTTTGAGACCTGTTTTGGTTTCACACCAAGGTCCCCTTTGGATTTTGTCTTTGGTAAAGATACCATGGTTGATGGACACAATGATGTGGACAAGGCTATCATTGAACAGATTTGGGAGATCCACTAGGCAGTACAGGAACAGCTGGCAAAGAGCCAGGCCATGTAGAAGGCTAGGCATGATAAGCATCATATGGAGCATAGTTTTCAAGCTGGAGACCAAGTCTGGCTGTATATTAGCAAGGACAGGATGCAAGGTGAAGGTAAAAAGCTAAAACCTATAAGGTATGGACCTTTTAAGATACTTGAGAAGATTGGTGAAAATGCTTTTCGCCTTGATCTACCAGCTTACATGCACATCTACTCAGTCGTAAATGTCGATTGCTTGAGATTGTTTGAACCTTCAATGATTGACGACCCTGAAGAGCAAAGTCAATTGCCTTCTATTGATGACCTGCTACCTGAATACGTCAATGAGTTGCAGGAAGACACTGTGTTGGACAAGAAGGTGAGGACAACGTGCAGGGGAGATGTTGAGTACCTCGGGATTGGGCTCAAAGGTTCAAAGCCGATCAGCGCAAAGTGGATTGAGATTGGACAAGTGAAGAAACAATATCCTCACTTAGTCGATGCTTGAAAAACAACTTTTGGTGGTCCAAAAGCTCTTCAGTAGGGAGGTCGTGATCGGAATTGGATCCATAGAAAGACTGTCAAAGAACCATGACTGAATCAGGTCGAAAAAATCTCTAAAGAAATCTAAAATAGTAGAAAAAACACCCTGAACCAGTGGCAATGGAAACCGACGTGGAACGACGAGGACCTCGGTCAAAGCGCACTAACCGAGGCCCATGGAGACCGCGCCAGAGGCCAAAGTAGCCCTTGGGAGCCCCAAAATGGGAAAAGGAAGAGGTTTTTGATGTGCGATTAGCGCTAATTGCGCATCGCTAGGCAAACAGGGCCACGAAGGAAAAGGGAACACACTCGCTCACATGGGGGAATCAGAGGACCGCAGGTGGAAAAGGAAATGAGCGCTAAAACATAATGGCAGGACTTGCACTTTGGAAACCAGTGGTTTTGATTGGGGCGCCCTTGAACGGTAAGAGGTTATGGATAGGAGCGGAGCAATTCCATACACCGATCGACACATGGCGGGCGGAGGTGAGAGAAAATTGTCATTGATCGCACGCTATTGGTTGAGCAAGTCAACCATGTGAAACGTGCATATGAAGTTGGATCTAGAGGGCCCAGATCGAATGGCTGAGATTGCACCTGATGGAAAAAAGCGGAATCGACAAGGAATTAAGCTGCGTTTGAAGAGATTTGGAATTTGTTTGACCGCCATGGTGGAGGAAGAACGCATCGACGGTGTAACTGAATAAAAGAACCGACAAAGCATTGTTGGCACCATTTAGAGGAGGACAAGTGGCCACTCCCTGAGTGTTCATGATGACGCCGAACACAGGGAACTCCAAGTGTAGCTGCAGAAGGTGAATTGGCATAGGCGGAAGAGGAACCAAACAGGCATAGGGATTGAATGGCTAAAGCCATGAACAGAGAAAGAAGATAGTCAGAGTCGAAGTAGAGAAGAGTCCAAGCGACCAAGAGAGACAGTGAACAGTGAACCCAGAGAGGAGGACTAAACACAGAGAACAGTAAAGCTAAGCAGAAGAGACAGAGGGCCAAGCTGACCAAAGGCAGCATCGAGCACCAGAGAGCTTGAAGATTCAAGCCTTTCCATAGAGGAATCTGTCTGGACAGAGCATCGCATTTGGCTTTGTCCGCTGTAGACCAAAAAGTCACAGAGCTGGTAGAAGAAGAAGAGTCTATGTACTCCAAGTGGCTTGGGGAATTCAAGAACCACCCTGCCAAGCTAAATCTGCTTCAGGAGAACTCATATTGAGTCCCTGTATTGTATTTTCTCTTCTTGAAGACACAATAAAACAAGGCCACCACTGAAAGCTGGACTGGAGACGTAGCCCTGGAGAATAGGGTGAACTCCTTATTAAAATTGCTTGTGTCTTTATGTTTGCTTATTGTATTTCTCTATTGTCTTTCCATTTTATTGTCTGTGTATTGGCAATCTAATCTATCTGTTGCTTCAATAACACAGAACACACACACACACTAGCACATGAGTCTGTAATACCTTAGTTTAATAAATCTTTAACTAATGTCACTCATAGGGTGAATATTACATCAGAAATACAATACCATATGGGTTCATATTGGGGGATATATAATGAGGAAAATATGACATAATATATTGAGCATATATTAGGGGGTAAAGGGTTTTTATATTGGTAGGTATAAAAAATGGAATACAAAGTTAATGAAAAAATATAACGGGGTATAAAAAATGTTAATAAAAAATGGATACCTACAATATCCAGTGAAATTAGGGGTTTTTTTAATTGGGAATGTGTATTGTGTTCATATTGGTAAGGGGTTAAATAATGTAATTTTTAGAGCTATTTTCTAATATGTAGTCAAATTAGGGGTATTTTTTAGTATGCCATGAATGCACGTGATATGTAATAGGTTCATTGAGTGAAGCCCCTGTGAGGGTTTCAATGATAATATGATTGAAAAGCAATCATAAAGCATAAGGAATAATTGGTGAAATCTTTGGAGGCAATTTCTTGGAAAACAAGAGAATAATACATAAGTATTAATGGATTCTTTAGAAAGGCAAAGTCAAAGATTTTGTGCTTTATAAGAGATTCTTTGGAAGGCAAAGCCTTTTAGTACATGGGCCTTCTTTGGATGACCCATGCATTTTTATTTCGCCTTTTGAAAGCAATGAATGGGATGGAATCGGAAAAGGACATTCCCATAACATATGAACCTTGAGGTTATGAGTTTAAGCCTTCATAGAATGAGTATTTCTTTTGCTTCAAAACCTAATAACTTTTCTACTGAAATTTCAACTATTTCAAGAGCATGGGTTATGAAGGGCTATAATCTTGGTCCTGACATCTTGAAAGGATGAAATTATTGACAATTGTGACTACATTTTCAACGAGAATAAAATGACAAAGGATGAAATAATACTATAAATAGCCACATTGAAGGAAAATGCAAAGTTTACATGGAAGGGTTGTTGAAAAGGCTATATATTCATCATTGTAAAGGTAATATATCAAGTATTGTAGAATATTATAAAATGTTATGTATCAGTTGCATGATGATGATGTTTCAAAGGTTACAAAGGCTACAATAAGGATATATCAATGCATAAAAAGTTATATTAAAATGTTGCATTGAAAGGCGATATATCAATGTTTGCAAAGGTTTTATCAACGTTGAGAGAGGTCATAAACTAAATGCATGCAAACATTATATAAGTGATGTGAAAGTCATGATGAAAGGTATCTTAAATGGTTATGTGGAAAACTTTACATAAGTTACATTGGAAAACCATGTAAGGGTTATAAAAACCATATAAAACAGTGTGATAATATCATAGTGCAACATGCAATAACCATGCGATAAGACTATATTAAAACACAACAAACGAAATGATATATCAACACATACAAACTTGCAAAAAAACTATATAAAAGGTATATCAAAATGCTCCAAATGAGTTGATAAATTAGCACATGAAAACCTTGTATCAATTTTGTGATCAAATGATATGAAAACGCTTCCATGAGATGATATATCAGCGCATGAAAGGTCGAATTAAATGTTGAAAAAAATTGTGTAGCAATTTCATGTTGAGATGGGAGGTTATAAGCTAATGTTTGAAATACCATGTATTAAAGAGTAGAATAATACATTATAGTTCGAATCTAGGAACACAATAGAATATATTAAGGCAACAATGAAACGATAATGACATGTGATGGAGACTAGGTCATATATATCAAACAATGTAGGTCATACATGTTGCGATGAGATGAGACTCCATGAAAGGTAAGAAAATGATGTGGCGAGACATTAAAATACAACATGTTGAAAGGATACAGTGATTATGTGATAATATAATGTGCTGAAAATATTGCATATTGAACACTACAAATGTTATATAATAGTAGCATGAAAGGTTAAATATTATAGCAAAACAAACTAGCATATGAATTAATAAACAATGTGATGGATATCAACACAACAATGGAAATCATATCAAGCAAATATTATGTTGTAGTTCGTTTTCACCATGTCAAAATATGAAAAAGAAAAATCATATATCTCAAAAAGAAACAAAATAAATAAAGGGAAAATTCAAAACCAAATGTTGGTTTAGAATAAAATTTTATTTTTGCAAAATAAATATTAGTTATTCCTAAGCTAAGGTGATGCTGAATTTATTAAAAGTATAGACTTGGTGGGGCCTGGCGGGATTCAACGAAGATTCGAGCATGGGGAAAGTTAAATGTGATATCCTTTTGAATAGGTATCCTAGGCACTGACCTCTACTCAGCCAGGGGTTGTCTCTAGGGTTACAATAGACTATGCACCAAAGTGAGAGAGCATAACGCATTCATAATTCTTCACTAACATGGGAGCATTTTCTTGGGCAAATAATGAAATCAATAATAACTATTCTAAAATCATTAGATTAAGATTTTGAGTGTCAAACTTGTCAAGGAAGTCATTGGTAAAGCAAAATACATGACCCTACATCCATGCTCACCTAACTAGTGTGCAGTGAAATGGTCTCCAAGGCTATATTCCCTATTGTTGAATAATTTACCAATTTTGCTATGCAATTGAATGATGGAGGTGATACCAGTGAGAAGATAAGGATAATTATCTTAAAGAACAAATGGAATTATCTCATGATGGATGCATACCTCTAGTGCAGAATAATGAAGCCTCGTCCTAAGCTCCTCTTTGTGTATTGATTACCAAAGTGTCTTTACAGAAAAATGTTGAAGAGTTGTAAGCCCTATTATATTTCTTGATCCAGACGAGGTCAACCATAAAGAAGGTGTTACAAGAAAATATAAAACTTGAGCTCAACCATCGGGAATGAGTTTATGAATCCACATAAAGAGATTCAACTTCATATGCTCTAAAGAGTCGTCAAGGATATGAGAAACCTTTGCTACCAAAGATGCAACATATTTTAAGAGGTGAAATCTATTCTCTTTTGAAACAATATTACAAATTATTTTGGAGAAGAACTTTGAAGATTCAAGCAAGTAATTGTGTGAAGATCAGAAGGCTAAAAACATTAGTAGAATTAGCAGCACTAAGAGAACTTGAAGCTCTTTGTCAAGATGTATAATAAGAAGAAATTACTTAAATCTCGAAGGCTTGTCTTGTGATATCTTATTCATGATACAGTGGAAGGATGCTTGCTATCATATTTTTGTGTTTTATTATGTTGAAACATTTTATTAAATTCCCTAATTCATGGTTGGGTGCTTGTAGGAATGAAGCTAGATGGAGTTGGTTGGAGGGCTACCCCATCACATAAATTCATGGTATTGAACCCATTGTGTTTCAGTTGTAATATTTTAAATATTATTTTTTTCTAATAGCTTATTTGAGGATGAAAATGTTATTTATTTAATAGATCATAGTCATAGGAAGCCATAAAGAATAAATGCGAAAATTTTGTAAATCTAATATTCCTTTGAAAAATATTAAAGGACAATGAGGCACTATCTCGAGTTTGTGCCTTAATTTTTTGCAATGATCATCATATTTTCATATTTTCCTTTGCATGATTTCAATGACTAAGGTTTAGTTATTGCATTATCGATAAAGAAACCAACAAGGTTTTCTAATTTATTGCAGGAATGTTACAAAGACCTTATGTGTATGGATCAAGTTTTTTGGACAATTGGTTTTGTCTGGATGGCTAGTGGCTCTGTTAGTGTTGGCATTGATGTAAAATAGGATCAACATGATGAGTGGGAGTTCAAATGGAATCCCATGGTAGTTGTAGGCTTCATGTAGAAAATCATCATAGTAGAAGGCTTACTGGAGAAGCCATAAAATGATTACTATGGTGGTTGGGAGTTCAGGATTCCAAGCACAAGAATAAGTGTCAAGGAGCAAAGAGTGGAAGAGAATTTGAAGCCATATTATAGGTATCATATGGTCTCAAAGCCTACATCGAACCCTCTCCATTGGAAAGTTCTCTGAAAGAGATTTCCAATGTTGTGTGGAAGTCTAAAAATGGACTCTTGGATCAACAATTATGGTCTGCCGAAATTCAAGAAATTGAAGTCCTAAGAAGGTTGAAATATCATAGGTCAGCACATCAGGATATCAGAGGATGGAGGCCATCGGAATATTGGAGGTCTTCGGAATATCGGAGATCTGGGATATCAAAATATCAGAGCTTCTTAACATTGGTATTTTAAGAAGTTGCGATATCCATCAGGGTTAATATTGCTAAAAGCGTCGAGGAATGCTGAGCAAAGTTAACAAAGGAATTGATGAAAAAACAAGGATAATTGGGACTCTTTCTCTCTCCTCCTATAGGATACATGGCGTCAGGTCACTGGGCCCAAGAAGCTAAAGTGGATAGTGACATCAGCACGTCAAGACAGTATTGGTGGACACATGGCATCGTGTTGCAACGTTGTTAATGGCCCAATGGGACAAATCATCGTGACATGTGTAACCTCTCAGGAGTCACCACGTGTGGAAGTTACATTAGCATATTGAAGGTCAAAATATTGGCAGATGAGGATATCGTAACTCTTGTGAAAATGATGATTAAGAAGTTATGATAAAGGGGGCTCTGATATTACTCGGCACATGGTCGTATGAAGCTCAAAGGGACGAAGGGCTAAACAAACAGTGCCAAGATGCAATTGGAACTTTGTTGAAGTCACGATATAGAGGGGCTCTAATATAGTGCTAAGCCGTCAGTCACAAGTTTGGTCCTATGAGAAGGAAAATTCTCCGGGAAGCTAAGCGCCAAGGGAGCTGATGATATCAGGACTAAGTAGTATTGTAACATCTTTTTTGTTGAAGTTATAATACATAAGGGCTCTGATATAGTGCTAAGATGATGATCACAATTCTGGTCATATGAGAAAAGGAATGCTCAAGTAGACAAGGGCCAAGGGGGATCAAGATATTGGAGTAGTGCAATATCATAACATTTTGCTTGTGTTAGTTACGATGTGTTGAATTTCGGATGGACTAGTCTAGTAAGATTAATGGAAGCTTGAGTCAGTAGATGAAGAATTAAATGCATTTCAATGGAGTTGATTATTGAAATTAGCTAGATTTGTAGAAGACTCCGAGACAAGACAACAAAGAAACATTTAACAGAGATGAATTGAAGGAATTAAGAAAGAAATCGACTTCTTAGTGGGCAAGACTGGTAGAGTTAAATGAGGATAAGAGTGACCATTCCTGAATGTTGTCAGGCTATGTGGAGCAATGAATAAGGATGGGAGTCATATTAGAGTGTGTAGGCCGCCTGATATTAAATTCACAGTATGGAGATCTACGCAGTAAGTTAGTGAAGAACTTAAAATCCCCTGTGAAAGAGTTCAAAAGGTAGGCAAAAAAATAGTAGGAGGAGACACTTGGGTAGTATGGATAGAGGCAACAGAGACAACTTTGTGTAGTGTGCATTAGAGGATCAAAACCATCGATTTCGAACAAGAAATTTGGGGGAGAAGAGATTATTGTCAAAGAGATGAGTAGTGAGATTTATGAGAAGATGGAGAGGTATAAGCACCATGAGAAGATAGAGTGCTTAAGAAGCTAGAGAAGTGGTAGTGTTGAGAGAAGAACAATGAGGTAAGATTTGAAGAGTGTGCAATAGAGTGATTGTTGTGTGAATAATAATGTGAGCTGAGCTGAAGTGGGTGCAATAGAGAGCTTGTATGAGAGAAGGTTGACTACTGAGAATATGTTCCTGTGAGCATCAAGCAAAGAGAAGTTGCATGAGACCAAAGGGAGTCTATGGAACAACAATGGAATAAGAGAAGAAGTTGATTCAGCATCCAACCATTTTGGTATTTTACTTCTAATGTATATGCCTTTGTTTTCATTTTGAAAATTGTATGAAATAGTAGAACAGTGGCAAGAGCGGATTGGTTCTTACATTCAGAAGAGGTTAGTGCCTATTGGGCAGTTGGTTCTTGCTAACCTAAGGGGTTCAGTGCCTCCTTTGAGTGGTTTCTCACAAAAAAATATATGTAATTAAGTAGGTGCTTAATTTATATCATAAACAAACAAAAATTTGGTGTTTTTTCCCTCTGGGTTTCCACGTGAAAACACAGGGGTCAAAATGTGTATGCTTCTTATGTGATTGGTTGTATGAACATATGAATGCTTATATTTGCTTCTTACTTTCCTTATGAATTAAATATCTCATAAGTAACATAAAATAGAAAGGGACAGAAAGCATATTCAAGAAAAAAGAATAAAGAATACCACTGTTATTGATTCACCCCCCTTCGTTCTCAGTAATTCCTTATTCTAACAATTGGTATTAGAGCCAAGTTCCTTCAGGAACAGTCTAATCATTAGAAGGTAAATATAAAAGAAACTATGTTTAGGTAAGAGAGTCAAGGGGCTTACTCAAGTAGAATACTAGTCTTTGATGGGACAAAATATGCCTTTTGGAAAGTAAGAATGGAAGTGTATCTTATGTCCCTGGAAGTAGATGTCTAGATTTTAGTGCTAGTAGACTAAAATTTCCTTGATATTCATCCCACTGATGCAAATTGTAAAAAAGTATATGGAAATAATGCTAAATCTAAGAATTCCATTCTCTTTGATCTTAGTCAAACGAAACTTGTAAAATTTATGCACTGTAAATCTACTGAGGAAGTATGTGTAAAGCTTAATCATAGTCATGAAGGAGATGAAAAAGTCAAGTAGGCGAAACTTCAAAGCTTTAGAATGAGGTTTGAGAGCTTGAGAATGAGTGAAGATGAAATCATAGAAGAGTATTTTCTCAGAGTTGATGAAGTAACCAATATGATTAAAGGACTTGGTGAAGAGGTCAAGGAAGAGATGATTGTTCAGAAAATATTATGATCTTTGCCCATGATCCAGATTTAAACAAGAATGCAACAAATTACAGATATAACCATAAATACAAAGATACAGTAGAAATGACACTTCATTTCACTAATCTCAATACTGAAATATGCTTACAAACAGAATGGAAATAAGACTAGCTCAGGCGATGGTAGCTTATCTCTGAGAAGAGATGTGGTGGCTACATGCCTCTGAACTACGTTACAATGAGGCTCAAGGGCCTTTTTATTATTGAACAATAAGAGAAAACCATAAACAACCAAAAGCCTAACCCGAGGAGATGTAACACCAAGAGTTTATGGGCCCCATTGGGGTTAGTTGGATAGCCAACTTCCTGGGGTCACGACTTGGTCATATTATCTCTGTTTGACGCACATGATACCCTGTTGGAAAGATATCTCCGAGGATTACGACGTCAAAGACAATATTGGTTGGAAAATTGTTGTACAATATTGCCAAAAAAACGTCATTTAGGGCCTCAAAATGGCTCTGGAAGTTTAGGACCTGAAAAACTGTTAAAAATATTAAACTGTGCTACAATTAAGCAAACTGAAAAAATGAAAGAAACAATGGTGGGGGTCCCAGTGGAATTGGTGGGTGGCCACCAATATCCATCTGGATCATTCCTCCCCCCTTAGGAAGAAATGGTCCCCATTGCATTGAGTTCCTCCATGAGATGGGGAAACTTCTGCTGAACTTGGTCCCTGGTGAGCCACTTGCCTTGGTGAAGGAGTTGGCTTGCTTTGACAACTCGATACAATTGGATCTTCTGCTGGCAAGTGTGCTTGATCTGTGTTTCCATGATTCAATTAGTTGTGGCTTGTTCCATGCAATATGGATTTGACTCTATAAGTGTGAGTTGTTCTGCAATGTCTGATGTGTTTAGCAATGGTGGGAAGTATGGTCGAAGGTGGTCCACATTGAACACTAGGTGAAAGACAAATGAATTGTCTCCCACAGCCTTGGTAATGGTGTAAGGACCATATCGGAGTGGTTTGAGTTTTCAATAGGCTCTGGTAAGGTGTTCCTTTTGCAAATGCAACCAAACTTTGTCGCTCACCTGAAACTTATGTGGCACCGGATGTTGATCATGTCGCTGCTTGTACTTGGCTTTTGGTTTCTCCAGAATGTCATGGAACTTCTGGTGGATATGTTAGATGTGCTCAATGAAGTTGTTTTCCTTATCGGTTTCGGACTGGACATGAGCTGAATCTAACTGAGTAGCTGCAAATAGCATGGCCACATCGATGGGACATAGTGGCTGGAATCCCAATCCCACATGAAAAGGGTTGTGGCCAGCCGAGCTATGGAGAGCTTGGTTATAGCTGTGCTAGACATAGGGGAGGCTCTCATCCCATGTGCATGGATGCTTTGAGTTTTACATGCGTAGAATGTGTATGATCATCCTATTGACGACCTCTCTCTGGCCATCAATTTGGGGATGGAAAGTTGTGGACTTAGTGAGCTTGGTGTCCAGCATCGACCAAAGACTAGACCAAAATGTACTGAGGAACCTATTGTCCCAATCTGAGATGGTAGACTGTAGGATCCCAAAGTGTACCTACACACATTCAAAGAAGATTTTAGTGGTGGCATCCGCTGTGATATTCTTCTTGCAGGAAACCATAATGGCCATCTTCGAGAATCTGTCGACTACCACAAAAATGCAGTTGTTGCCATGCTTAGTAGAAGGAATGCCTGACATGTCATCCATGGAGATGTATTCCCAAGGTCGACTAGGGGTAGGTAGTGGAGTATAGAGGCCTTGCTTCTTGATGGTTGGTTTGGCAATGGCACAAGCAATGCAGGATCTGATGTACTTCCCGATGTCCTGTTGAAGATTTGACCAATAGAAATACTTCTGTAGTACTGCCACCGTTTTCTCGACCCTGAAATGCCCAACGGCCCAATTGTAGTGTGCTTCCCAAATCATCTTGGCACACTCACTTGAAGGAACACAAAGGTGTCCCAGGTGGCATAATAGGGCATCCTGGAGGTGAAAATCTAGAACTTGCTAACCCTCCAAGAGCATTGGTATGTGTGGTTGAATTCTGGGTCACTTTTGTAGAGAAGTGGCCAATCAAAAGTCTCGTGCCCACAAGAATTGAGAATGGTGGTTAACGCTATGATCGATGGTCAACTGAGGAAATATGAAACATTATTAGTTCTTCCCTTCTTATACTTGATATTCAAATGGAACTGTTGCAGGTCTATGGACAACTTCTGATGGCAATCATTCTGCAACTTCCCTTGCATCTGTATGAACTACAGGGGCCGGTGGTCTATGTGGATGACCATTTCCTTCCCCAAAATGTAATGCTTCCATTGTCGATAAGCCTGCACAATGGAATACATCTCTTTGTCATAAGTGGGATACTTGCGGACTGTGTCTAAAAGTGTCTCACTATGATATGCCACTAGATGCCCATGTTGATTAAGGACTGCCCCAATAACATAGTCAGAGGCATCTGTCTCAATCTCAAATGGTTGTTGCAAGTCTGGTAATGTGAGCACTGGTGCAGAGCAAAGGCGATGTTTCAAATCTGTGAATGCCTTCTATCGAGATTCATACCAAAATAATTTTGCTTTTGCTCCTCCCTTGGTGACTTGACTCAAGGGCCAAGTGATATGAGAGAATCCCAACACGAACCTGCGGTAGAAATTGGCAAGACCTAGAAAACTACGGAGCTCTGTCAGAGCGGTTATAGCTGGCCAATACCGAATGACTTGGATCTTGGATGGATCCACAAGCACCCCCGTTCATCAATAATGTATCCCAGATGTTGAACCTGGGTCATGCCAAAAGTGCATTTCTCCAAATTGCCACATAGCTTGTGTTGTCGCAATGTTTGGAGAACTTGTTAGATGTGGTGGAGGAGCTCTTCCCAACTCTAGTTGAAGATCAGGATGTAATCCAAGTATACCAGTACAAATGAGTTGGCAAATGGCCGCAAGATGTCATCCATCAGCCTCATGAAGGTTTTAGGAGCATTCGTCAACCTGAAAGGAATAACCAACCATTTGAAAAGGTCCTCCTTGGCTTTGAAGGCAGTCTTCCACACATCAGAGGGTTCGATTGGTACCTGGTGATATCCTGATTTCAAGTTGATCTTGCTGAAATATTCCCCCCTTCAATTGGTCCAGAAAGTCATCAATCCTTGGGATTGGGTACCTATTCCAGACAGTGATCTTGTTCAGCGCCCGATAGTCAATACAGAGTCTCCAAGTCCCATCCTTCTTTTGTACCAACATGATCATGCTCCCACAGGGCGATGAAATCAGACGGATGTGACCTTTCTGCAGCAACTCCTGAATCTGCCTCTTGATTTCGTCGTTCTCTAGAACAGAGCACTGATAGATTGGTCCATTTGGCAGTGGCACACCTGTGGTCAGATTGATGGAGTGTTTGACCTAACACTGCAGACGCAGACCCGCAGGGGAGGTGAAGATGTACTCGTACTCCTCCATGACCTTGTCCATCTGTTTTTGTCGTGCAGAGGGGCCCTATCTAGAGGTCATGGCCACCATCTTCTTCTTTCCTTGAGGGCGTATCATCAGGAAAACAAATTTCCAGGTTTTGGAAATGAGCTTACTACATTGTTTTGCAGTAACCAAAGAGTTGGCGGTAGGTGGTGCTACCTCCGATATCTTGTACAACTTATTTCCCAAAGTAACAATAACAGCACGAGGCCGTGACTCATACACAACATGTCACTTCCATAAGTATGGTTGGCCTAATAATACATCACAAAAAGAAAGGGGAGAAACGTCACATAATACCTCATCTCGGAATTGATTGATGTTGTATGGAAGGCGGCACTACTGGCTCACGTAAAGATGTCGTCCTTGGTGAAGCCACCTGATGATGTACAGCTGTGGATGTGTTGTGGTCAGTAAGCCCAGTCGATTCACGACCTCTACCGAATTGAGATTTTTTTGGCTCCCGCCGTCGACAATGAACTGTAGTGGAGAACACTTTACCCACATCTTGGAGTGGAAGAGGCGCTCCTCCTCCTTTAGATCTTCGGGTTCCTCCTTCTGGATCTTTGTGGTGGAAATGGTGGCATTGGGATTTGCATTGATAATCTGCTTCCCTTTTTCATTCCCCTTGTCGGGTTTTAACTCAAAGTCGGAATATGCATCTAATTCCGAAGCCTTCAGCTCGGCCACTAGTGACTGCTTAGCCTAACACTCACTTGTGTTGTGAGTGGAGCTCTTATGGAACTCAGACTACTTTCCTGTGTCCTTCTTCGGCTTCACAATGTTGTTCTTTGCTTATGGCTTTGGTGGGTTTTCCTGGGCTGCCCCACCTTGGCTTTGTCCTTTGTTCTACGGTTTGGGGGCACCTTTCCCTTGCTTCAGATTCGTAGATCCAAAGTCTCACTTCTTCTGTTTAAACTTTTGCTCGATTTTGACGACATATTGGTATGTCGTGCCGAGTGAGGAGATGTCTAGGAATTCCATCTCGTCCTGGATGTAATTTTGTAGGCATTTGCAGTACTTGAGAACCAAATGCTTCTCAAAATCCTTGATACCCAACTTCATGCGAAGGGTATGAAAAACATTAGTAAAATCTGGCACATCTTGGTCCCTTCCCTGTCACAGTTTTGTCCACTTTATGTATTTATCCTCATAGCTCCTGATAGGGTAGTACTACTCCTTGATGGCATCCTGGAACAAGTTCCAAGTGGGTGCGGCTGAAAACAGTGAGTTCGTACCTTCATCCTTCTACTCACAGTAGGTTTCCCACCATTCCTTGACGTGGGGGGCTTCTTTGAGAAGTGAAAAAGTGATATTTTCCCGGCTGGGAAAATCATGAACAAAAAAATATCCTTCTAGCTAATTTAACCATTTATCTATAGTGTCTGCATCTATATGACCCTCAAATATGGGAATGTCAAAGTTAACTTGTACCTTAAAGGGTGTGGTGCATCCAGAGTGGCTGCCGGAAATAGATGCATCACCCTTGGGTAGCCACTGAAGGATCTAGGCAAAGTTGTTCATCATCGCATTCCTTTGTCGCTTGAGGGCTTCTTCGAGCAAGATTTTGATAGGATATCCTACCCCCTCATCTTTCTTTTCATCCTCCATGGGAGGCCATCGGGATCTGCGAGGCTGATGTTGCAAAGGTTCAACCAGTTCAAGCCCTAACTCCTTATATCTCGACCTCGTTGAGGACATGCAAAGAAAAACAGAGAAAGTGTAGACCGCTTTGATACCATTCATTCAGATTTAAACTGGAACACAACAAATTACAGATATAACCATAAACACAAAGATGTAGTAGAAATAACACTTCATTTCATTAATCTCAATACTAAAATATGCTTACAAATAGAATTGAAATAAGACTAGCTTGGGCGATGGTAGGTTATCTCTTAGAAGAGATGTGGTGGCTACATGCCTCTGAATTGCGTTACAATGGGGATCAAGGGCCTTTTTATTATTGAACAATAAGAGCAAACCCTAAACAACCAAAAACGTAACTCGAGGAGGTGTAACACCAAGATTGTATGGGCCCCATTGGGGCTAGTTGGACAACCAACTTCCCGGGGTCTCAACTTGGTCATATTATCTCCGTTTGAAGCGCATGATACCCCGTTGCAAATATATCTCTGAGGACTATGAAAAAAAAGATGATTTTAGGTAGAAAGTCTTTGGTGAAAGATTCCCAAAAAAATGTCATTTAGGGCCTCAAAATGACTTCAGAAGTTTAGGACCCGAAAACTTACTAAAAAGAGTAAACTGTGCTACAATTAAGGAAACTGAAAAAATAAAAGAAACAATGGTAGGGATCCTAGTGGAATTGGCGAGTGACCACCAATATCCACCTGGATCAACCCATGAGATTTAATGCCAAAGTCTCAACTATTGAATAGATGACTAATTTAAAGGATCTCAAGATGGACTAGCTGCATGGTACACTCATAGCCTATGAGATGAGAGTAAGAAGAGAAAAATATGAACCTAAGGAAGAAACATTCAAAGTATCCAAAAAGGCCAAGGAGAAAAAAGATCATCAAGACTGCTCCAGTTGTGAATCTGATCAGGAGTTGGCTCAATTAGCCAGGAAACTAAAGCGTGGCTCAGGAAAATATAAAGGGAAGTTTCCCTTTAAATGTTTTGATTGTGGAAGAGTTGGACATTTTTCATCCAAATTCCCTTACAAAGAAAAGGTTGAAAAGGAATATGATCATAAATTTGGAAACAAGTCTCAGAAACATTAGAAGAAAAAACTCTATAAGAAAAATGGGTTCTACTCTAAAGAGGATAGCTTAGCACTAGAGTTAGACAGTGAAAACTCTTCAGAGAGTGATTTAGATAAGTATTTACCTATGGATTTTGAAACAAACTCCAAGAAACAAGGTCTTATGGACTTTGAAAAGGAAGAAGAAGAAGAAGGAGTGGTGGACATCAAAGGAGAACTCATCAATGTTGTTGATGAGTTAAAGAAAGCAAGGAAGAAGAATAAGAAACTGAAGGAACAACTACAATGTGTTGAAGAAGGTATGCATAACTCTGATAATGAGGAGCTTGCTTATGAAAAAGAAAACCTTGAAGAAGCTATCTAGAGCAAAGATAGCTTAGTCCTTCTACTAGAAGAAAAACAAGGAACATGTGAGAAAATAGAAGAAGATAACAAGAAATTAAAATAGGACCTTCTTAAGTTAAGGAAGGAAACGATCTCAAAGGCATGTAAATATGACATTTTGTCTTTGAAAGTTAAATGGAAGAGGTGAAATGGAAAGAAGAGGTTCTTCAAGACTTGATCTAGGAATGGGAAGAGAACTGTCAGATTCTTGAAGCAGAGGTTGTCTCTCTAAGAACTAATCTTGAGGGAATAAAGACCGAGAAGGATTTAAATGAGAAATTTGTAGAAGGCATATGGAAACTAGATCATATTATAAATAGCCAAGGCCCTCAGGAATCAAAATAAGTCTAGGATACTCAAAGACACAGTAATATTCTATGGAGAATATCAACTTCAGGCATGCAGGATTCGAAGAACCACAAAGCTATGCAAAGAAGCAACAAGGAAGAATTAATGTAGACAAAAGAGCAATAGGGAAAATAGGAGTTCATCAATGGAGGATAAATCAATCAGCCCAACAACCAAGGTACCTTAATGCACAATATCATAATACTTCCAACAATAGGCATGCTTATTTATTCTATGGTCATTGTTATAAGTGTCATATCTTTGGACATAAAGTTGATGATTATAGAAGGATCAAAGTTGAAAGAGATGAAAATCCTAGATATAATAATTATCATAATTTTAGATCTCAAAACTCTTCTCTCAGAGATCTAAATGTCTTCTATCCCTTGTTAAGTGAAGTAGAATGCTTCAAATGTAATAATTTTGGAAACAAAGCGAGTGAAAAAGAAAGTCTTAATACCTTTCTAAGTCCCAAAATATTAGGTAGTTAGCTATCCAAAAGGATAAGGGGAGCTGGAAACAAAATACTAAAAAGAGCATGCAGTGTAGACTCGCTCTATTATCCCTTGATAAAGAGAATAGGTGGTATGTGGATAATGGTTGTCCAAACATATGACTGGGATAAAAGAAAATTTATGCCACTAAAAGAGAAGGACAGAGGAAACAATGTCACCTTTGGAAACAATGCTCCAACAAGAATCAAGGGTAAAGGTATAGTTAGTCTTGATCAAAATACAAAATCACAAAATTTGTTGTATGTGGAACGTCTCAAGCAAAATATGCTTAGTGTTAGCCAAATGTGTGATAATGGCGATGATGTGACCTTTCGATCCAAATATTGTGAGATCTGCAACATGAAGAATGGAAAGATCGTTGGGAAATAAATCAGAAACCACAATAAGGTATATGTGTTTGATGATTCTAGGGTTAATTTCTATTTAAGCAAAACGAATGAAGCATGGTTGTGGCACAAGAGGCTTGGGCATATGAATTTTGAAAATTTGATAAAATTTAGCAAGATGGGAGCCGTAAGAGGATTACCAAGACTGTCAAGATCCGCTAACTCAATCTGTAAGTCATGTCATTTTAGAAAGAAAACTAGGAATCATTTCAAGTCAAAATAGTTATCCTCATCTAGACCACTGCATTTCATTCACACATATATTTGTGGCCCAACAAGAGAAAAAACATGAAAAGGAGAAAGGTATTTCATGCTGCTCATTGATGATTTTACTAGGACCACTTGGATTGTGCTCTTAAAACAAAAGTCAGAAGCATTCAAAATTTTTAATAAATTTAAATCTCAAGTAGAAAATGAGAAAGACTTAAAGATAAAATGCTTAAGATTAGATAGAGGAGGAGAGTACACTTTAAGAGAGTTTGAAGAATTATGTAAAGAGCACGACATCAAAAGGTAGTACTCAGTAGCTAGAACTCCACAACAAAATGGATTAGAGGAGAGAAAGAACAGAACAATCCAGTAAATGGCTAGAGAAATGTTGGATGAAGCAGAAGTGTCTCACATCTTCTGGGGAGATGCATCACAAGCAACAGTGTATCTGTTAAACGGAACTCAACTCATGCCTAATAGTAATAAATCTCCCTATGATTTGTGGAAAGGAAGACTTGCATCAGTTAAACACCTTAAGGTGTTTAGGAGAAAGTGCTTCATTAAAAGGAATGATAAGAATCCTGGAAAGTTTGACTCTCACTCTAACGAGGGAACATTGCTCGGGTACTCTGCTCGAAGTAAAGGATATAAATGTTACAAGAAGCGAACAAAGAAGACTGAGGATTGCATTGATGTGATAGTAGATGAAATATCCTCACAACCCAAGTCCTCTAAAATAAATATGAACTCAGATGATGAAGAAAATTTAGATATGAGGCCCGCATATCTAGAAGAGACAGATTCAGATGGTGAAGGTGAGGAAGCATGAACAACTCCAAGACCAAATACACCTTCCAGATATGTACAGAAAGAACATCCTGAGAGTTAGATACTTGGAGATCAAAGACATGGTGTCCAAACTAGGAGAAAACTTGTTGGAAATAAAAGTTATGTAATATTGGCTCTGTTATCACAAATTGAACCCAAGAATCTCAGCCAAGCAAGTGAAGACAAGTTCTGGGTGAAAGCTATGAATGAAGAACTTGACCAGATTAAAAATAATGACACTTAGGAGATTGTTCCAAGGCCTAGAGAGAAAAAATTTATTGGAACCAAATGGGTTTTCAAAAACAAGCTGAATGAGCTAGGTCATGTAATCAGGAACAAAGCTTGATTGGTCTGCAAAGGGTATGCCCAAATAGAAGGGGTAGATTTTGAGGAGACTTCTGCACCAGTAGCACGACTAGAAGCTATTAGAATATTTCTTTCTCTTGCTTGACATTAAAACATCAAGGTATATTATATGGATGTGAAGTATGCATTTGTCAATGGATATTTGGAAGAAGAAGTTTACATTAAGAAACCAAAAGAATTTATACTCACCAAAAATGAAGGGTTTGTATGCAAGTTGAAGAAGGCTCTATATGGACTGAAACAGACTCTTAGAGCTTGGTATGAACGGATGAATAAATTGCTTCAAAAAAAAGGATTTAAGAAAGGAATAGTTGACAACAATTTATACATAAAGTTTGAAGGCGACCATCTACTAATTGTAGTAGTGGATGTGGATGATATAATCTTTGGCAATGACATGGAAAAATTAGAGCATCAATTCACAACATGTATGTAGACATAGTTTGAAATGTCCATGATCAAGTAGTTTTCTTTCTTCCTAGATTTGCAAATTCCTCAATCTCCACAAGGATTTTTTTATGTCCCAATCCAAATACTTCAAGGAAAATTTGAAGAAGTTTGGGCTGGAAGATTACAAGCTAGTAATCACACTCATGATTACAAGCTGAAAATTGTGTAAAGAAGATGAGACTCCATCAGTAAATCAAACTGAATATAGATCCATGATAGGAAGCTTGTTGTATATTACAGCTTCGAGGCCATACATCATGTAAGTTGTGGGTCTCGTGGCCATATTTCAGGCTTTCCCATGTGAAAGTCATGTTGTTGCTATCAAAAGGATTTTCAAATATCTTCAAGGAAAAATAGAATATGGATTGTGGTATGCTAAGAGTGAAGAATTCAAGTCGAAGGCCTACAATAATGTTGATTGGGATGGTAGTCTTAATGACAGGAAAAGCACCTCTGGTGTAGCCTTCATCTTGAGGAAATTCTTGGTGTCATGGGTCAACAAGAAACAAGCCTCCATTTCTTTTTCAACTGCTAAAGCAGGGCATATTGTTGCTGCTATCTTTTGCACGTAGATTCTATGGATGAAGAAGACTTTAAAAGATATTCAGGTAGAGATGACTAATCCTATTCCAATTATGTATGACAATACAAGTGCCATCATCATCTCCAAAATCTAGTCATGCATTCAGATACTAAGCATATTCCTATCAAGTTCCATTTCTTGAGGGAATAAGTTGCAACCGATATTGTTAGACTCGAATATGTGGCCAATGTTAGTCCTTACAATCTCCTAGGCTGAAAAGGAAATCGAGAAGGGTAACCTCAAACCACTTCAACTTAGTAGCTAGCCCTATTAAGCATGAGAGGGAGCTCTCTAAGTCTTTTATTAGTGATATGACTTTAAAACAAATGAATTTTAGGCTATATATGTGTATTTGTTTGTTTGTTTGTGAAAATTTGAGTTTTAAGGTTTGCTAAACTTAGGGTTTGGAACCACAAATAGGTCTTGGCTGTAGGAGTGCAAGAGAAAATATGAAAAGGAGCTAGATATCAAAAGCCATGGTGTATTTTGAATAATTTTCAATGTACTATAGAGGAGAAAGTGTAGAAGAAACTAATAAGCATAAGTAGACATGATTTCATTAGCTTAGGGGGACATAAACATAACTATGAAAACCAGATAACAGAGCTTGAAAAACAAGAATTCTGTATATTTCACTGTAAGGCATCCATAGAAAGAAGAGATATAATGTAGATAAAGATGTTTATACCATTAGAAAACAAATAGAATGAAGTACAAGCACCATGAACTCACTGGGCTAAAGTTCCTTGAAAATAGCTGCAACATGTCTCTGTATTAGTTGAAAAGATGATTACATGCAAGCTTCCTTCACAAAAAGTTCAACCCTCTTCTCCTCAAGAGAAATGATACATATAGACTCTCCTAGACCACTTGCCCACCTTCAGGAGTCGAATTCCTTGGTGGAGGAACTGACTCCAAGATTCTCTCAACCAACAGGTGAGAGTGAGAAGGTGAAACTCAAACACTTCATGGAGAGTTTGTTTAGGGGTTTGCTGCTTTTAAGAGGCCTGATAAACATAAAAAACAACCTATGATGTACATTTATTCATGCCTACATCATCTAGCCTCGAAACTAGTGCCATTACATAGAGAATCTTGACTTTGACTAAGTCAAACTAGAAACTAGAAATTTTACACAGTGAAATTTTCCAATTAAAACACAGAAAAGTGCAGAAGCGCAGCACCGTCTTTGAGCTGATTTTTAGGTGCCTTCCAAGGGGTCAAAATATAAAACGGAGAGAATGGTCAACTAGCCCTTTAATTATAGTTTCCATAATAGTTTTAATTTTTGAATTTGGACCATTGGAAGACCTTCAACCTTCAAAAATCCATTCTCCCAAGGTCACTCTAGAAGCGCAACGCATGTCAAAAAAGGTTCTAGAATGCTAGTTTTTTGCCACTTTTTTGCATTTTTCTCCAAAACTGAGCCACCTCTGCAAAATATGAGAAAATGGGTTTTTATAGGATGGCAAGAGATTTCCAAAAATGTATACCTTTGCTCAAATGGAGGCCTCAGGAAAAAGCGCAGCGCCAAGGTGTTGTGCTTCTCGAGCAGCTAAATTTCTCAATTTAGACCAAAATTTCTCAAAAACCTTAATGTGCTTATAATTTGCTCAAAATTGGATGGAAGGTGTAAAAAATGTTTGTTAAATCTTCATAGATGCTTCAGCAAGCATATCCAAGTTTCCCTCATCCTTTTGGTCTTTTTTGGCCTCCTTGAGCTTATTTTCAAGTTGCTTTACTTTGACATTGGCGATCATGTTTTGAGCTTGGTAGTGGTTCACCATGTGTCTGAGCAACTGATTATCCCTGTTTGCCTTCTCAAGGAGCTTCTCCAAGTGTTCATTTACCCTTATTGATCCAATCTTCCTTGTCTTGATGGACCTCAAGGGCAATCCTATCCTCTAGGTCAATGTCTTCATTCAACAGAATGTGCTCTCGCTCTTCTTGCAATGCCTTCTTTAGGCCCTTGTTCTTGGCCTTTTCCTCTTTCCTTTACCTTTTGATCCTTTAGGCTTGCTTGATTCTATGATCTCCTTTCCTTTTCCAACTTGCTGCAATAACTTGGCTTGTTCATTTTCCATGATCAACTCCTTTGCTTTGAATTGACTATTCTCCTGTTCAAGGAATGATATGATATATTTTTCTCTTTCCATATTGATTGTTAGCTCCTTGATTTGATATTCCTTCTCTTTGATTGTTTGTTGCATGCTTGAAGTATGATCCTTAGCGTATGGATCAACCAGCTCAAACTCATGCTCAATTATGTCTTTCTCTTTTGCTATCGGTCCCTGCTTTGTTGATGAAGAAGGCTTGGCCCCTTTCTCTCCATGAGAAGAAAACACAAGCCTCTGTCCTCTCTTATACACTTTAGTCACCTCAGGCTTAGGTAGCTGAGTTTTCTCCACTGATTTGCTAGATAACCCTACTTCCATAGGCTATGTTGATGTGTCTTGGTGATGGTTTGGTGAAGTAATATCATTTCATTTTTGAAACCCTAGATGATAGGAAAGCGAAAAAACAGTGAAGGATGAGTGAAAAATGAAATTATGGGTAGGTGGAGTGAAAAAAATGGAAAAGGGAATTTGAAAGAGGTGGATATGGACTATGAAAAACTGATGAAAATGAAAGGAAGTGAAATGAAGGGAAAATGTACTTGTGAAATGGAAAAATAGAGTTTTTAGGGAAAGTGCCCAAAACCCATAGGAATGAACTAGGGTTTCACTTAGCGAGGTAATTTTATGTTCTGAGGTTGGTTCAGTGGTTCGTATAGAATATTAAACATGTGTAGAGGTGTAGGATAGGATTTTTCATGTTCAAAATCAAGAAAACCAAATGACCATCATCAACCCTATCATTTTTCATGAGAAATTCACTAGAAACCCTAATTGAAGAAATCTTTGGCTTGGATTCATTTTGCAAAACAAAAAGGTAAGTAAGATGGTGTAATTACTTGTAGCTTAGCTTAGGATTGCAATAAAACAGGTGAGCAAGCTTAAAAATTGAATTTGGCTAAATTTCAGGCAAATTTGAGCTACTTTGGCCCATTGACCCAATCACAGCACAGTGTTCCTGAGCACAGTGCTTTGTTCCTAAGCACAGCGCCGGTCTTCCAAACCACTTTTGGAGGCCTTAAACTACTCCAAATTGAGAGCTTTATAGCTCGTTGGAAAGCTATTGAAGTCTGATATACGATGGACACCTCAAGAATTTAATTTGAACACTCCACGAGGGAGAAAATTTTATTTTCCCAAGGTAACTCCAAAAACTCAGGGTTTCTCTGACAAGAGTGCAGCGCCAACTTGTAGATCACTTTTGGGTGCCTTCCACTAATTCAAATAGCAAGATGATGGTGCCATTGGAAATCCTAGGATGCATGCTACACAATAGAGTCCTTAAGCACTGACAAAACCAGCTGAAAACCCCTGAAATACTGTCTTGAAGTCACATTGTCTAGAAGTGCAACAACTCTCCTGTAGTAGTTGTATTTTGGGAATTTCTTTCAAATCATAACACCTGTGCATAAAATGAAGGAGTTTTTTGTTCCTTGGACTATAATGGACAAAAACCTCTTTCACTTTTGTAAAATTCTTCTCCATTTGGTCAAAAATATATTTTGAAGCAAACATGTCCCTATGAGGAATGATGAGGCGAGGTAGTGTACTGCAACATTGTCTTATTGGAAATAAAACATTACCTTTACCTTTATTTTTCTTTCCCTAAGCTGCTAACTCCCTTTACCCACTGAATCACATGATGGACATGTTTTTGTTTTGACATATGGTATCATGATGACACATGGAGTGAAACCCTAGACCATGACCTAAAATGAGGAATTTAACCATTTCATGACCCAAGACACTTAAATGAAGATATGATACCTCGAAGAAGACAATGACCATGATGAGTGATGAAGACCATGAGTAAGTGAAGGGAGCAACAGTGACCTAGACACAACAACCAGTGACCAAATTTTTATTTGAAGACTCACTAAAATGACAAAAATTTGAGTTGACACCCTAACAACACCTTGTAAGAGCATATTTGATCATTGGTGATAGGCTGAACTAACTGACACTAATAGCCACTAAAGATAAACTTGAAGATATTTTTACAAAGCCATTGGTAAGAGAATCATTTGAATACCTTAGGCAACAGATAGGATTTGTGACTCCTCCTTCCAAATGACTTCATTTTGGTAGGTGGTGGCAGCTACTCAGCATGTGGGATCCATGGAAGAGTAGGTTGCAATGGTTCAGGGGGAGTATTCAAGAAGTATTCTTTGCCATTGATGCCAAAGCAGGTGAATATTAATGGGGCATCAGAGAATAATATGCCTAGCCTAGTGGGGAGCTTACTGTGTTTCCATCAATGCCAAAGGGGGAGATTGTTGGAAAATTGGTTGTGTCTAGATGGCTAGTGGTTGTGTTAGGGTTCTGTTAGTGTTGGCATTGATGTCAACCGGGATCGACATGATGAGTGGGAGTTCATATGGAATCGAATGGCAGCTGCACGCTTCATGTAGAGAATCATCATAGTAGCAAGCTTATTGGAGAATCCATAAAATGATGACTATGGTGGTTGGGAGTTCAGGATTCTAGGCACAAGAAGAAGAGTCAAGGAACAAAGAGTGGTTGAGATTTTTCAGCCATATTAGAGATAAAATATGGGATCAAAGCCTACATTAGATCCTCTCCATTGGAAATTTCTCTGAAATAGCTTTCCAACGATGTGTGGAAGTCTAAAAATGGACTCCTCGATCAAAAGTTATGATTTGCCGAAGTTTAGGAACATGAAGTCCTTAGAAGGTTGAATTATCAGAGGTCAGCACATCGGGATATCAAAGGATGGAGGTCATCAAAATATCAAAGGTCATTGGAATATCATAGATTTGGGATATCAGAATACCAAAGATTCTTAATAGTAGTATTTTAAGAATTTACGATATCCAACAGGGACGATATTTCTAAAAGCGCCAAGAAATGCTGAGAAAAGTTAACAAAGGAATTGATGCAAAACCAAGGCTAATCGAGACTCTTTCTCTTTCCTCCCGTAGGACACATGGCGGTAAGTCATTGGGCCTGAGAAGCTAAAGTTGCAAGTGACGTCAGCATTATGAGACAATATCAGTGGACACGTGGTACGCTGTTTCAGTGTTGTCTGTTTCCCAATGTGACAAATTAACATGACGTGTGTCACCTCTCAGGAGTCGCCACGTGATGAAGTGATGTCAGCATATCAAAATAAAAGCTCTCATAAGTAACAAAAAATAAAAAAGGACTGGAAGCATATTAAAAAAAAGAATAAAGGATCTCACTGTTACCGATTCACCCCCCCGCAATTAATTCCTTATTCCAAAAAAGTTAGTGTATTCTAACACCCGCTAACAAACTCAATAGTGTTATGAATCCTTAGCAATATTAACTTGGCACAATTTCAAAGTCAGGGCTATTGGGAGGGTGTCGGTCATAATGATTTGCATGCTAAAGCCTCAAAGCCTATTTTATTTATTTTATTATATTGTAATTTTTATGTCAATAATGAATAATAAGAGTCATCCAAGAGTCACATGGAATGCAAAGAGTTGTATGTCGAATGGGTAATGAAGGAATTTGAAGAGTCATAGGAAAGGTGAAAGGTCACCCAACAACTTTCATAAAAGACCCTCGGGCCTCATTGTTATGGGGTCTTTTAGCATTTGAATCCTAGCATAGTTATAACATTCAAGGCTTTGAGCACTCTTTCTCTTGGTAACTAATAGGATGAGTGGTTGTGAGGCTAAGATTTGTACTTTAGAGATGATATAAACTACTCACATTCCATTATTGGATTTTGAGAGGCTTTTAGTGCATGTGCTTGGACTTATCAACAATACTAATGAGAGTATTTTAGTTATTACATTGATTCCCATGCGGATTAATGACACTTGTAATTGTTATCCAATGATTTTGTTCTATATGCATGTGTCTTTACATATTGGTTAGATGTTTATGAACTAATTTGTGGCTTGTGGTTGGTATGTTTTCTTTGTATCTCCACTCTTTTATTCCATGCAATTCTAGTAGTTAATTATAAACTAATTTGCAGTTGGTTTCTAACACTTTCTTGTTTATTTATGTTTTAGTTAGTCTTAGTTATCTGTGTTAGGTCCCTATACTACTAGTGTAACCCCTTATTGTTATTAGTGCAATCCCTTTATTATATCGTTGTGCCCATGTAGTCCCCATATTGTTACTATTGTGCCCCATAGAAGCCCACTATTGTTATTGTTGTGCCCTTACATTATTATTGTTATGTCAGCTCTGATTATATTATGACCCCTTAGACTCCTATATATAGAAAGGAGGTATTGTCATTTGTATCATCCAAGAACTATTCATTTTTGTAATGTAAAAGAGGTTGCCCCCTTGAAGAGGTTGGTTTCTAAGGCAATGATCTATATTTTCTATCTTTTTGTCCACTGGTTTCATAACATTTAGTATTAGAGCTTTGGATTCTAGGGTTTTGCTGCTCCAAACAGGTCATTAGGGAATTTGTGCTATAATTTTTTTCTGCAATGTTTCAGAATCTAAAAAGAAAACCCATTTGAGTAAAAATACCATTGAACCTTGGATCCAAATTTCTGATCTTGTTATGCTATATTTTCGGAGATATGATCTGAGGAAGTTAGGGTTTTTGCAAGCTCCAGAATTCCATCTCAAACAGGACATCATGGAATTTTCGCTATAATTGTTTTTCTACAAAGGTTTAGACTCAAAAATTAAAACCCATTTGAGATAAAATCATGGTGAATCTCGAGCCCGAATTTCAGATCTTGTTTCACTATATGTTCGGAGATACATGCCAAGAAATTTAGGGGTTTTGCAATATCCCAAATTACATCCCAAAAAGGTGACCTTGGAAAATTTGTCATAACTTTCATTTTGAGCATCAGATTGAAGTTTCGTAAGAAGTTACAGAAAGAGGATAGCCTATGTATTTCTGTGTATTAGGTTCAGGTTCGAAGGTCAAAACCGTGACACGTGGAACCTCCTACAAGTTTCCTCTTCTCAAAAGGTATATAATCAGGCCATCTTGGGAGATTGTGCATAAATCTTTCTTGGTGAATCCAATTTTGATCAGACTAGTGGCATTGGAAAGAGGACACAGAGGGATACCATAGGTCATAGTTTCAAAATTGGGAGATCCGAAGTTAAAGAGTTACATTTGTTTGAATATCGAGCTCCTAAAATGAAGAAAAGGTGATATGAGGAAGTTTGATGGCAAGGATTCGGTAAATTGGATACTACAGATGGGGCAATATTTTGATCTACATGAGGTGAAACTGTTACAAAAGGTACGTATTGCATCCTTATATTTAGAACCGAATCAATTTTTATGGTATCAAGGTCTTTGTTCTCATAAACCACTTGTCACATGGTCAATTTTCATAGAGGAAATGATAGCACATTGTGAGGATACAAAGAGAAACACCTTCTTTAGCCAATTGATAAATCTCAAACAAAAGGGTTCAATGGCAGAGCACATTGAGAACTTCCAAAAATTGAATATAAGGGTAAATGATATTCCAGAAAAACAAAATATTGATGTCTTCATAGGGACATTAAAGGATAACATTCAACATGAGGTTCGTCTTTGGGAACCTAATTCATTGGAGAAGGCATTCAAGCTGGAAAGAAAAATTGAAAGAAAAATTATGGCAACAAGAAATCCTACCTATAACGATTATAAAGATGGAAGTGCTTTTCTCGTAGCCTTCCACAACCTACAAGTTTGACACCACAACAATTGGAAGGAAAAGGAGAAAACGAGCTTTGTTACAGTTGTGATAGAAAATGCACTAAAGGTCATAAGTGTGCTGAGAAGAAATTATTTTACATTGCTTTTGAAGAGGAGGAAGAAAATGATCAAGAAATGTCAAAATAGGAGGATATACATGGGAACCAACCATAGAGAAAGAAGAAATGAATCCGACCATATATTGTATTGCATTGGCAGGAATTACCATTCCTTAAGCTCTCAAGATAGAAGGACATATCAAGAAGAAGAAGGTTCAAGAAGTGAAATATTAGGAAGAAAAGGATCAAGAAACTTCAAAAGAAGAGGATATACACTGGGAACCAACCCTAGAGAAAGAAGAAATGAATCCGACGATATCTTGTAAAGCATTGGCAAGAATTACCACTCCTCCAACTCTCAAGATAGAAGGACATATCAAGAAGAAAAATGTTCAAGAAGTGAAAGATCACATCGAGCATCAAGAAATGAATCCGACCATATCTTGTAATGTATTGGCAGAAATTACCACTCCTCAAACTCTTAAGAGAGAAGGACATATCAAGAAGAAAAAGGTTCAAGCAATGAAAGATCACATCGAGCATCAACAACAAGTTCTCCAACTTTTAAAGGATAACGCCACTTTGGTATAGAATCAAATGAAACAACATGCAGATCAACATCACAATGAAAGAAATTTTGATGTAGGCTGTTGGGTATTTTTATGACTACATCCATACAAACAAATGTCCCTCAAGCAAGCTATTTATGAGAAGGAAATGTTGGCAATACTACATGCACTTAAGAAATGGCAACTTACCTAATGGGAATACACTTCAAGGTAAAAGCAGATCATGTTCATCTTAAATACTTTTTAGAACAAAGATTATCTTTAGAAGAACATAAAAAATGGGTCACAAATATGTTGGGCTATGACTTTGAAATCATCTACAAAAAAGGGAAGCAAAATGTTATTGCAATTGCACTCTCAAGAAAGGATGAGGATGTGGAAGCATTTCTTTGTGCCATTTCTATTATCCAACTAGATTGGATAAACGAAGAAAAGGATGAATGGAACAATGATGAAGAAGTGTGGGAATTCATTCAAAAGTTGCAAAAGATCCCAGTTCAAACAATATTGTCAGAGCTTGACAAAGAAAAAATCATATTGCAAGCTGAAGCAGTGACAGAAACAAGAAATCAACAACTACGAAATGGATCAATTTCAGAGTATCTCATCAGGTGGAAGAACTTACCTGGTGAAGATTCCACGTGGGAGGAAGAGAATTTTATACAGAAGCATCCAAAACTACTCAAGCAATGAGGACAACACTTTTTGAAGGAGGGGTGCATGTTAGGTCCCTATACTACTAGTGTAACCCCTTATTGTTATGAGTGCAACCCATTTATTATATTGTTGTGCCCATGTAGTCCCCATATTGTCACTATTGTGCCCCACAGAAGCCCACTATTGTTATTGTTGTGCCCTTACATTATTATTGTTATGTCAGTATGACCCCTTAGACTCCTCTATATAGAAAGGAGGTATTGTCATTTGTATCATCCAAGAATTGTTCATTTGTGTAATGTAAAGGAGGTCTCCCCCTTGAAGAGGTTGGTTTCTAAGGTGTTCATCTATATTTTCTATATTTTTGTGAGATGGTTTCATAACAATCTCATTCTTTATTAAGGCATGCTCCTTATCATTATTTTGTTTTTGCTTTCTTGTACTATGTTTTGCAAGTTATCAATTGAAGGTTGATTTCGTCCTCATTGTTTTGGCATTTTACACTCAGTCTCACACTTATTTATCTGCATTTGAAAGCCAAGATAAAGCACACATGTAGGTGCAGTCGGGCCTAGATATTGGATGAGGCTCTTATACCAAACGGTGTGAGGTCTAAATGGGACTTCACATAGAGGAAACCCTTGTTGTTGGTAGTGCATTTTGACCCATCAATAGTAACTTTTGGCAATATGGTTAGGTAACCCCTAACCGGGGGAGCACTCCGGGCCTTGATATTATCTAAGCCAATCTACCTAGCCACATTACATGCCCCCCATCAATACCCATGAGCTATCAATATCCTGACCTAGGGAGAATCTTTGTCCCTTGATGCTACAACATCAACACTCCCTTCAACCAAGGGAAGCATTCTCAACCACTCCAAGCTTGTCCCTAAAGTATAAAAACTTCATCCTAGGCTAGAATCTTTGTGATAGCATCAATAACCTTTTCATCTGTAGAAATGCATAGGAACCTCACTGCTCCCTTTTGTACCTTGTTCAAGATGTGGTTGTACCATGATCTCTATGTGCTTCGAAATATCATCATGGTCGTCTCCTACACTTGATAAAAAAATCTTGCAAGTAGCTTCTAAAGCCACATGGCTTCACAACTCACCAAACTAGTTGCAATATACTTGGCCTCTACAGTGCTGAGTGAAACAAATGCATTAGAGGAAATTTCAGCCTAAAAGTGCACATGAAATTTTCACGTAGTTTCCATGTCATAATATGTAAACCAATCAAAATCCTTTAAATTTAAAAAGAGGTACATGTAAATATTTTGGAGGGAAAAGAAGAAAAACTACTTTTTTTAATTATTTACTCCAATTTCAAGTGTAGACACTCCTTTGATGTGAAATTAAATTCCACATCCAAAATCCAAAATCCTAAGCATAATCCAAAATGAATCATCATCCTAACATGCTCTTCTTGTCTTCAACACTATCTATCGAATATGAATTTGTATATCCCTACAATTGTACTTCATGATTTTAAACATGTCCCATGTCAGTACCTCAGCACATGTTGTGCAGCATGCCTCGGCTCAACCATAAACTGAATGATTTCACTAGATCCATCACTAAAGCTACTTGACGCTAAAGTAGATCCTGCTATAGAAATCCTATCTACTCTGTCTACCACTTAGCTTCTTCATATTAGTTACCATGGGAGTGGTCATGGACTGGTTGTCCATCATCCCAAATCTCTGAAGGATCCTGATAATATGATTCCTTTGGCAAAGGAAGATCTCACCCGAATTTTTCCACACTTCTAGTTCCAAGAAGTAATGTATCCAACCAAGGTCATTTATCTCAAACTCATAGGTAAACTCCCTCTCACACTGAAGTAGGGCTTGAATTTTCCCTCTATCATGGAGGCAAATGCTCCTGCCACTATTGCTCCCTTTGTCACATGAGTCCTTCTACTCACGTCATAAAAAACTCATATGATAACAAGATAAACCCTGCCTGAGGTTTGTACAAAGCCTTATTTAGTCTACAGACATGAGATTACCTCTCATGTACCTCAAAGAATTTAGGTAGCTCTATGTACACTTATTCCTAAATTACTCCATTGAGGAAAGTAATATCCACATCCACTTGATGTAATTTCCAACCCATAATCAAAGCAAAAAAAATAACAGTTCTAATAGAAGTGTACCTGACAACTAGAGAAAATGTCTCCACATATAAAAATATTTCGTTGTAGTTCTATTTATTACCATATATCACATACTTCATCTTGTAGATCCACTTGGAAGTCACCACTGACTTCTTTTCAGTGCAATTTCCTCCATCATGGCATCCTTCAAACTTGCTAGCCTACCTACTCCCTTTGAACTAGGAACTCTTCCGATCATCAAGTAGGGTTCTAGATGTCAATACAATTTCCCCCTCTTGAACCCAAATGACTATGGGAGAATCCTCTTGTCACAAGTTTTTCTTTGTTCTTCCCAATGCTTTCATATGTTGCCAGATCCTTGGTAGCATTTTCAATGTACCTGCAATCCTCACTAGGAGGTCATGGAAGAAAGAATTGTAAACAAGCAAAAGATACAAATACAAGAGGCTCACTAATAAATAAATAATAATTGAGGAAGAGAGAGATATAGAGTACTTATCTTTTGTTTTGAGGATTGGAGGAATTTGACAAGTCCCTCTTGATCCTTGCCTTCTCATAGAAATCATCGAAATCCATTTGCAATCTAATCAAGCTATAAATGCTTCATCCTTGCCCTCATCATGAGCATGTTTCTTTCCTTTCATTTTTGACATGATTTAGGGTTTATCCTTTCAGTGGAAACATTGATCTAGGATTAGTTCTAGGTTTTTATCCGTAAACCCTAGGAATTTCTTATCCAAGACTTCGAGTATTGTAGGGTTTACAAGCCCTAGCTTTCCAATTTTCATTTATACCTTTTGTAAGTCCAACAAAATTTATCATATGAAAATTTTCTTTTCATATCCAAATGTGCAAAACAATAGAGTCCACATGCCTCTACATATGTGATGAAATCCATCATGTCATCAATCAATCAAGAATGTTCCATCTTGTTATCATTCCAAGAAAATGTATCAATATTAATGGACCACTATAGCTTTTGTAGGGCTTGTATTCAACCTATTTCTAGCATTGTAAGGAAAAAACATCCTCCAACTATCCTCAATAACGAAAAAATAGCAGGTCGAGTCATAGTTACAAATGAAGGTAAGAATTCTTCAAAGAAGGAAATAGGAATATGGTATTTCAATGTCTTCTATAGAATTTTACAAGAGAACTTACTCCATCAACTGAACCTTAGTAAATGAACAATCTTTAAGTGGTATGAGCAAGGTTCAAACTTCCTCTAAATTCACTAGAAAATTATGTCCACGGGATTTATTCACAAAGATGATTACTATCGGCCCTTTCAAACTAAGTAGCCTCGCCTCTTCAAAACAATTGTAAAAATAAAAAAATGTTTCCCTTTAAAAAGACAAAAATTTAGTTATGGAAATGACTCATCCTCTTCTTCACTTTAAACTTATTAATTCCCTTTCAACTATCATGTCAACAAAATTGAACTCAACCCCTGTGCATGATAAGAATAACACAATGATAAACATCAAAACATGATTTCTTTTGCTTTCAAATTCAAATCATGAAGTTAGTGGTGTGCACTGTGGGTCTATATTCAATCATCAATAAGCCCTAATAGTTCGTGACACCTGAAACAAGTGTATCCAATGCCAATTCTTCTTCAACAAGTGACCTCAAAAGGTATACTTAAAATATTGCCATTTATATAACTATTACTCCAAGTTTCTCCTTCTTCAAACAATGGTAAGAGCAATTGAATAACCTCTTCAAAGAATTATTGTTTGTAACTTTTTTCCATCATTTCTGAGGGATCACAATTTTGTATTATCAAGTGTTTGATGCCTCTTGGTCCATGACCTAGTTTTTCCAACTCTTGAGGCCTTTTGACCCTCCTGTAATTAGGGTTGAGGCCATTCAACACTAATCTAGGGCATAAATAGAGTCAAAAATTTTAATTCAATAAACTTAAACTCAGAACTCAAACAGAGTGAAAAAAATCTAGGGCATCAACGAATTCAAGTCCTCTCCCTTGGCCTTTCTCAAACAAGTATCTTGGCTTTCTATGAGTCTCTTTAATGGCTACTCTTTAACCCAGACTTTGATAGCATGTTGATTTTTCATGATTTTCTAATATGATAATTACTTTCCAATCATTATTTAACCAATTCATCTCATGTTGCATTCATTATGAAGCAATTATACATAGAAAATCTCAACAATAAAACAATAATGACAATAGGATCATGAAGAGACAACCAAACACAAGAGACACACATTTTTACCCTAGGAAAACCCTAACTAGGGAAAAACCCAACAACCTTTTCTTAGAGAAATTGTCCAATTCAACAAGAGATGCAATCTAATTTTTCCAGTCAAATAAAGTCAAATTGACCAACAAACAAGCTTAGGTCAAACCTGTTCAAACAAAGATATTTTCAGCCTCCTAGAATAGATGGTCAAACTAGGTCAAATAGGTCGAATTTTGGCCTCCAAAACACCCTCAGAAACCCTAGTCAACTATGGTCAAACTACCTTAGGCCTACAATTAAGCACCCTTTGAATTTCAATCATACCGCACCTCAGACCTGTGATCAAACATCCTCCAAAATTTGGTAAAATTGCTCACAGAAAAACTTAGTGAAGCTGTTGATCAACATGTGTCAAAGGTTGGTCAAACTTCTATTTGCTTCTCTCCTCTCTCCTTTGCACGTGAATAGAAGTCAGGAGATCTTGAGGTGATTTGAATTGCTCCAAATGGGTGACGACAAATGGAAATATATAGTAGTTGAACGAGCCCAAATAGGTGTGTCTTTTCACTGCGCTGACATGGCCTTTTTGGGGGGCTTGAATTTTGGAGGAAAAATTTTGAATTTCAAAATTTAATCTTTCCTTTCTTATTTCGAGCCAACTTGAATTCAAAGTTGCATTTTCATTTTCTTTTAATTTTGTGGGGCAATGCACATAAATAATATCGACCCCAACTAGGAAAATTCAACAATGAATAGAACACCTCACAATGTTGTAATTTATTAAAACATAATATTGTTACAAGAATCGTTTATCAAACATCTGAATAAAACATGATTTTCTACGTTTTCAATCATAGTAAATAATGGCTTGAATGTAATAATTTCGATGTGAATTGATTTTTACTTTCAATTTATAGATTAGTCCTCTTTTATCTACAATGATTCATTAAAAGAGGAACTATCTAATTTGAACCAACAAATAACCTAGTGACAGCAGTATCCTAGTAGATTGATGGGTATTTGGGCACATGAATCATTTCCAAGCATGATCGAGTTAGCTTTCGATTTATACAATATTTTTTTTAAAGCATATTAGAATGCAAGATAGGAAATCGTAAGCCTACACATATAGTGCATGACACCTCACATGTTTACTTACTCTAGTCGATAAATGAATGTTGAAACTTATGTAAAAAAAATTTGCTCAGCATTTGACATCGTTGTTGGGGAGGTGTCAAGGGTATAATAGTACTCTTGCATTATTTTTTAATGATTGCATTTAATTTCTTCAGTATAAACATTTTAGTCAAGGAGATTGAAGGCAATAAGACAAGAGGTATGAACCTAGGCATTCACTTTAATTGAGTTTGTTGGGAGGTGTCAAGGGTATAATAGTACTCTTGCATTATTTTTTAGATGATTGCATTTAATTCCTTCAGTATAAACATTTTAGTCAAGGAGGGTGAAGGAAATAAAGCAAGGGGTATAAACCTAGGCAAGAGGTATGAACTTAGGCATTCACTTTAACTGAATCTTTACAAATTCTTGTTACATTTGTACTATATGATAGATTAATTTGAATATAGTATAGGTAGGATAGGATAGTAGCTCCAACTACTCAAACTATTCTAATTAGAGGTGTTGTAAGAAACCCCATTTAATTTGTTAATCAAATACCATTAAATTTTTTAACATTCTTTGCTATTTTTTTTTAAATAAACACTTAATTGTATAAATTGTCAAATTTAACAAATATTTTATGTTTCAAATTACTACCTTAATAAAAGGAATGAAAGTGAATAAATTAAAAAATAATAATAATGTTTTACAATTTATTTTTATATTAATTCTTAATTATGGATAAAAACATGAAAGTGAATACATAAAAAAAATTAATAATAATATTTTACAATTTAATTTTTATGTCAATTCTTAATTATCATTAAAATGACCGGCCAAGGCCTCATGCCTCACATCAGATTAGACAATTCTGACGTGGTCTATTGGAATATTTACTCCACCCGGGTAAAGCAACTGTGAAAAAGTAAAGCGCAAGGGGTTGATTGGGAGGGAAAGGATTATGTTGAAACATTGTATTTTATGCACCTCTCCGGAATGTTTCTACAACGTGGATCCCATTAGCACCTTTCTTTTCTTCCAGAGCTTTTGGATCTCACTGAATCATATGTAAAGTTATTTGGTAATAATTATTATATATGTAGGAATGTACATAGGTGAATTAAAATAAAGTGAATGACTTTGTTTGAATTTAATGAAAACGTTATTTTATTTTTATGTAAAAGATTAGAAATTTTAGATGAAGTAAAATAAAGTAAAATATGATTCCGAATTGGGATGAAGTTAATGTAACGAAGATTTCTGACAGCTTCTAAAGTTTCTACCTATCACTTCTATATATATAGATAAATTTTATTATGATTTTGAATTATTATATTATTTTTTATAATGTAATTAAAATAAAAATATTATATTATTTTTCACTATAATATATAATTAACATTAGGATTATAATGAATAAATTTTAGGATTGAATTATTATATACCTAGGTCTATATGAGAATCAACCATCATAAACTATAGTCAAATACGTTTATTTTAGGGTTTACAATATTTATCCAAGGGTATATATACCTTGGGTTTATAATATTAATCCCTTGGGTTTAATATTATTCACGTAGGTTTATAATCACTTGGGATTTTAGTATTAATCCCTTGGGTTTATAATATAAATCCCTTGGGTTGATTAATCTAAGGGTTCATATTCCTAGGTATACTATTATTCACAAGGTTTATAATATTAATCCTTAGGTTTAATATAAATCGCTTGGATTTGTAATGATGGTCCAACTTCAAATTGTGACAAAGATTTTCTCAATATGAAAATCAACCATGGTCCAACCTTGCATTATGAAAAGAATTGCCTTGATATGAAAATCAATCATGGTCAACCATGGTCCAACATCGCATTATGACAAATATTATCTCAATATGAAAATCAACCATGGTCAACCATGTTTATTTTAGGGTTTATAATATTTATGTTAGGGTTTATATACCTTGGGTTTCTAATATTAACCACTTGGGTTTAATATTATTCCCTTTGGTTTATAATATCAATCCCTTGGGTTTATTATTCTAAGGGTTAATATCTCTAGGGTATAATATTATTCATAGGGTTTATAATACTAATCCTAGGTTTTAATTTAAATCCCTTGAGTTTATAATCATGGTCAACAATGGTCCATTGTCACATTGTGGCAAAGATTCTCTCAATATCAAAATCAACCATGGTCAACAATGGTCAACCATGGTCCAACTTCGCATTGTGACGAAGATTGTCTCAATATGAAAATAAACCATGGTAAACCATGGTCAAACATGTTTGTTTTAGGGTTTACAGTATTTAGCTTAGGGTTTATATACCTTGGGTTTATTATTCCCTTGGGTTTATAATATCAATCCCTTGGGTTTATTAATCCAAGGGTTCATATTCCTAGGGTATAATATTATTAATAGGGTTTGTAATGGTCAAGATCATGTGTTTCCTTCTAAGAGGTCACAGGTTCAAAACCAGAGGGGAGTAGAGTATGTATGCCTTTGTAGACTTCACAGTCAAATCATTGTGCAGAGGTGGGTCCCTTCTCCCACAAACAAGGGGGTCTCATACACCAATTTCGTGTTTGGCTTGGCCGTGACCTTAAATAATAATAATAATAATAATAATAATAATAATAATAATAATCCTTGTGTTTAATATAAATCCTTTGGTTTATAATCATGGTCAACCATGGTCCAATGTCACAATGTAACAATTTTTCTCAATATTAAAATCAACCATGGTCCTTATCCAAAATGGATTTTGGATAGACTCCTAAGTCTAAGTGTTCCTCCCAAAGGAAAATGAAAGTTCAAGGAAGTTCCTGGAAATAGCCCCATTACAGTGATCTTTTCATTCTAAATCTACTGCAACTTGAATGGGAAAGAACAGACTTCAGATGTAGAAGTTATCACAAAAAGAAGTTGCCCTTTATCCTTTGGAAAAAGAGGCAAAATCTTCAAAAAAATGGCAAAAGCACCTTATAGAGGCAAATCGCATTGGAAGGGTGAGCGGAGGACTTAAACGGAGGCGGAAGAGACCCCCTCGATCACCGATCTCCAATATATCGGGTTGGAGATAGGCCTGTGTTCAATGGCGGGACCTCAGGCTGAGCGATATTGTGATCGCCGCTATCGGCGGATCGGCGTAATCAATGGACAGAACCCTCGATGTAAGGCCTCCGGGCAATTGTGCGACGGGCGCCGGGCGAAGTCGCCGTGCACGAGGGCGCAGGCGGGCGCACGGGCAAACGACGGGCACATGCTAAACGGGCGTGCGACGGTGCTGCGGAGAAAATGCGACGTTTGTACGAGTTGGATGCGACAAAAGGTGAACTTGTGGAAACAATGTGCGATGGTTTATACCATGACTTAGGAGCGTTTGCGGTGGTGAGGGGCCGACCTTTGGTGGAGGTGAAGTTGACTTGGTACATGCCCAAACGTTGTGTGTAAAGGGGTGTGTGGGCAGTCGGCTGGGCAGCCCACCCACACCCCACAAAGACTATATACATATGAGCGTAGAGCATTCAAACTTCAATCATTCGACTTGGCATCTTCGCTCTAGAAGACAAGTGCGCAGATTTCTAAGGCGCAGGGGTAAAACAAGGCAGAGCGCAGAGCTCATGCGCTTGTATTGTATGCGCATAAGGAAAAGGTGCATTTGAAGGTTGGGTGAAGGCGTGGGCAAGGAGTGCCCAGTGTTCGGTCGAAAGTGCAGTTTCGTGCAGGACTTGGCAAGGGTATCTAGGTGGCTCGAGTGAGCACCACCCTTTGTGCAAGAGGTGCACAAGATTGTAAAAAGGCGGGGTTGCCTCTCTTTGTAATATTTGGCTAAGTGTGAGACTTGGTTCGGCAAGACACACTTGTATGTTGTAAACTGATATTCTTAATATATTGATTCGGGCAGACTCGCATTACGGGGAGTTGCCCCTCCCCTTTATACTTGTTGCAATTGTTGATGTTCTTGTTATAATTGCATGATGATAATGAATGAGTATGGGCTTGATTAAGTATAAAGGATAATTGTATGTTTCCTTGGTTGCGAAACACAAGCTAAGTAATGTTAATGTGAAAGTAGGCGTAGTCCACGAATGTTAGTATTGGTGAAAAGAAAGCGTTTGTTGGTGCCGCACCTTACTACAAGCGGTTGGAAGACTACCGCAGGTGTAGGGGCGTGACAGTTGGTATCGGAGCTCGGTTGGAGCTGGTGAGCAAGGTTGCTCGTTACGAAGTGACAGTGGAAACAGGTTTAGCAGAGGTGAAGCTTAGTGCTTGGGCCAAGCTGAACGACAAGGCATGGCAAGTTTGGGAGAAGGTGAAGGGAAGCTCTTGCTTACCTTATACAGGTTGAAGAGGTTGAAAGAAGAGAATCCCCGGATTCAAGAGAAGCTTGCAGTCTTGGAAAGGAATATTGAAGAAGAGCTTCTTCAACTTGGTTGGACAATGGAGCAAGATGAAGTTGCAGATTGTGCTAACAAGGAAGAGGAAGCCGTGACATTTGAAGATGTTGTAGACATGACCATGATGGAGGATGAACTTGAGAATGATCAAGTTGGACCAGGATTGTATAGTTTGTGGACATGGATGAATGAGGAAGAGCATCATGATGATGAAGTAAGTATTGATACTAGTGTTTCATTTGGGCATTTGGTGGATGGACCGTATGCAGGGAGAGGCAAAGCCAGTTTACCTATGCTATGGAGGATCTTGCCATGGATGACTATGATGAGACCTTGTATGGAGAAGCAAGGATTGTTGATTGTTGCAGGACTTGTTGGGGTTGTTTGTGACCTTATGGTAGAAGGTACAAAGGCCCTTGACAAGGGTGGAACTTGATGATCGTTGTGGATGATTGGGTCATGCTTTAGCCACATGGAGATTGGCTAAGTGCCCAGCATGACTCATGGACAGATTGGAGGGCACACACTTAAGGTATGATGATGCCTAGGTGGACTTCTCATGGCCGAGACCAAGAGATAGTCTTGGTGGACACTTTGGTGGAGGAGCTATGATGGAGGGACTCATGACATGATGATATGGTTGGGTGACCGAGTTCACTAAACCGAAGATTGAAGACTTGGATGAGGATGACCGATTGTTGTGGTGGGTCTACTTGGTTGGACTACATGGGCAACTTAGTCATGGACATCAGGTTGGAGGCATGGAGCATGGCAGTCTTATGCAGGGACATTATGTGGGAGCACTTGTAGAGGTGTCATGGACATCCAATGAGGAGTGCCAAGGCAGGGATGTTGTGCAGATGGATTTGCTAGTGTGACATGGAGACTTATTACTTATGAGCCAATGGAGAGGTTGTGCACTTATGTACAACAAGGCCACGGACTTGGATGGATTTGTGAGCTGATTATGGAGCTCATGATGACATGAGATTGTTGTGAATTTTAGGGGCTTCATATATGGTGGACTTAGAGGATCTAATGCATTGAGGAACTGAGGTCAAGAGACTTTGATGCAGTATGGGATGCATACTTCCAAAGTACATGTATGGGCATGGCTTGGAAGAGTGACTTGTTGTGGAGGATCGATATGAGAAACTTTGGAGTGATGGAGTTACGATGATGATGATGCCTTGGTGGCTGCACTTGGGCATGGGTTGAGCCGAGACTCAACTACTTTGACACATGGGAGCTGATTGATCTATGATCATGGGCAGCACATGGATAGATGAGACAAGTGCATACTTGTTTCTATGGATGACTTGAGGGATGGCACATTGCGGATATGATGGAGGTTGCTTCATGGACCTAGATGTGGCACATCGAGAGTCGATGTTTGAGGAGAGGGTCTCTTCATATAAAGGAGACGCACACATAGATGACGATGTTGGGATAGATGTGGCTGATTTCATGTAGCACATTGACACCAAACATCATGGATAGTATGTTGCAGATGAGATGGATGGAGTTCCATGGACCTGAGCATGGATTGGAGATAGATTCTTGATGAGTCAAGGATGTGACAGGATGTTTTGAGAAACGACTAATGGTGGCATGAGGATGTTCACTCTTATGGTTTGAGCGTGGCGGTTGGACTGGCCATCTGACTAGTTCAGAGATGAGGGCATGCAATGGGCAGAGATGTGTTAGCATTATGTTGGAGTATCATGGCAACAGTTCACATGAGGACACATGATGAAGACAGGAGGTCAGTAATCATGGATCGAGATGATATCTGATGGAGAGCATACAGTTGAGGTGCATACCTTGGTATGGTGAGCTTGGTGGCAGTTGGTCACTAAGTTGAGGAATGATGGAGATGAGGCTCTACATATGTTGTAAGGATGTTTGCTTTGTGTGGAGGAGTCAACATCATGGATGATGATGATCTTGGTAGATGGCTACCGGGATGGTATGTTGTCGAGGACGACAATGATTTCAGGTGGAGGAGGATGTAAGGCCTCCGAGCGATTGTGCGACGGGCGCCGGGCGAAGTCGTCGTGCACGAGGGCGCGGGCGGGCGTGCGGGCGCACGACGGGTGAGTGCTGAATGGGCGTGCGACGGTGCTGTGGAGAAAATGCGACGTTTGTACGAGTTGGATGCGACGAAAGGTGAACTTGTGGAAACGATGTGCGATGGTTTATACCATGACTTAGGAGCGTTTGCGGTGGTGAAGGGCCGACCTTTGGTGGAGGTGAAGCCGACTTGGTACATGCCCAAACGTTGTGTGTAAAGGGGTGTGTGGGCGGTCGGCTGGGCAGCCCACCCACACCCCACAAAGACTATATACATATGAGCGTAGAGCGTTCAAACTTCAACCATTCAACTTGGCATCTTTGCTCTAGAAGACAAGTGCGCAGATTTCTAAAGCACAAGGGTAAAACAAGGCAGAGCGCATAGCTCATGCGCTTGTATTGTATGCGCATAAGGAAAAGGTGCATTTGAAGGTTGGGTGAAGGCGTGGGCAAGGAGTGCCCAGTGTTCGGTCGAAAGTGCAGTTTCGTGCAGGACTTGGCAAGGGTATCTAGGTGGCTCGGGTGAGCACCGCCCTTTGTGCAAGAGGTGCACAAGATTGTAAAAAGGCAGGGTTGCCTCTCTTTGTAATATTTGGCTAAGTGTGAGACTTGGTTTGGCAAGACACACTTGTATGTTGTAAACTGATATTCTTAATATATTGATTCGGGCAGACTCACATTACGGGGAGTTGCCCCTCCCCTTTATACTTGTTGCAATTGTTGATGTTCTTGTTATAATTGCATGATGATAATGAATGAGTATGGGCTTCATTAAGTATAAAGGATAATTGCATGTTTACTTGGTTGCGAAACACAAGCTAAGTAATGTTAATGTGAAGGTAGGCATAGTCCACGAATGTTAGTATTGGTGAAAAGAAAGCGTTCGGTGGTGCCACACCTTGCTACAAGCGGTTGGAAGACTACCGCAGGTGTAGGGGCGTGACACCCGGGGACTATGCAATATGTGATTGCGATATATCGCATCGCATTATTGCATCAGAGCAATACAAAGGAGCGAGGCCAATATACTTGTGACTTGCGATAGCCAGACCTGACGGGGTTATGGAGGAAATTTAATATATTTTGAGTTCCAAAAAAAGGGATTTTTTTATGTATTTCTCATTTTCATTAAATAAACGAAATACAAAGGGAATGTGCTCGATGCGATGAAGCCAGACCCGAAAGGGTTTAAAAAAGCAGTTGTATATTATTTGAAGTCCGCTATAAAGCCATTCGCCGGGATTTTCAGTGTTTTAATGTATTTTTCAAATGCAAAGGAAACCACGGCACATGGGCACTTGCGACTTGCGATAGTGATCGAAGGCGGACCCAATAGGAGTCTTGGGTGGATTCAATGATTTTTGAAGTCCGATAAAAGGATTTTTTGTGGATTTTTACTGTGTTGCTTGTGTTTCTCTATGTAAATAGAGATCAAATGTTTTGGGAATTGTAATGAGCCGATGGCCCCTTTCGTTACAAAATAGGTGGCCACCATCACTGAAGACATTTAACAATGACTGTTTAATGTTCAGAGGGGGATTTGAGCGGACAGAGGCCGAGATCCAAAGAGCCCAGAAGAGGAAATGTACAGACAGTGCTGATTGGCTTAAAAGCCATGAATGTCAGAGACAGAGGGGGGTTGTTGCAGAAACTGAGCATAAGCAGGTAGCATAGAGAGTTGAAAGATCAAAAAAGCCTGAGAGCACAATTGACAGGTAGCAAAGCTGCCAAAAGGTCACTGCAAGGTTGTCGAGGATCGTTTGGAGGTCAAGCGAATCACAGAGGCACGCAGAAGCTGAGAGAGAGCTCAAAGAGGCCAGAGCCACGAGCCAAAGCCAAGAGCCATAGCAAGAGTGCACAACTAGAATGCCTGAGAGCTTCAAGGCCAAGGATAAGATGATATCTGAGCCCATTGTTTCTGTGTAAAACAATGGTGTTAACTGTAGAGCTTGTAAAAGGACTTATACCATAATCCCAGAGAGCCTAGTCGAGTTGATTAGAGCTCTAGGAGATGCAGCCCAAGAGATTTGGGTGAACTCCAAATTAAGATTGTTGTCCATGTGTTTGTTATTTGCTACATTGTTTCACCGTCATATGTTTTATATATCATTTTAAGCAATCAATTTACAGCACATAAACAATTTTAAAATAAACATCAGCATACACCTATATTTTCAAGCATATTATCAATTCCGCATTGGTTAATCAATAGGACTTGGGAATATTTAAAGCTTTGGAAGTGGGAGAGGTTCTTGTAAGTAGACAAGAAGCCTAAGTGACCCAATTTCAGATCAGGTGATATCAGAGCTTGAGATTGATTAACCACGCCTTCAAAGAAGGTTATATCAGAATGCTTGATTGACAGGGCAAATATTGCTTATCTGAAAGGTGTTTGGGCAGTCAAGGACTGATTTTATGATTGATTGTATTCTTGTTGAAGACTGACTATTTTTTGAGTTTGCAGAGGTGAAGGGAAAGCTATTGATAGCTCAGCCGAGGAGGGACAAGAAGGAAGAAGGGATGAAGGCATTTTTCTATCCCAAAGGACCTCAAGGTAGTCCTTGAAGCACAAGAGATTTGCTACCAAAGGTTTCTGAATAAGCTCTTTATTAACCTTGTTTGAAGTTATTTTGTTTATTTGCATAATGACAACTTCTACAAGTGTATCCTCAAATTCCTCCTTCATCACAAGATTCTTTAATGGGGACATGAAGCAAGACTTGTTCATCGTGATGGACAAGGTGAGAGAAATGTATGAGGATGGATGGAAGAGCAGCATACTTAGAGAGCAGTTGAATTTCGTGGAGGAAGAGAAGCAGATGATTTCTGACAAAATGCAGGAAATGGAGAGGCAACTTCATATTGCAAATATGAACCTGAAGAGGATGCATGAGTTGGAGTCCCAAATCTTTTTTGCCAAAGAAGCCTTGGTCAAGTATCAGCTTGAAGAAGAGGTAAATAGTTCCACTTTATCTTCAAATTCTTCTGAGAATGCTTATATTGGTTCTTTTGAAAAACATACTAGAGGCATAGGTTCCAAGCTAATGTCCAAGATGGGCTAATGAAGGAAAAGGATTCGATAATCATGCACAAGGTATTGTTGAGCCAATAATGGTTGAGGAAAGGCCTAAGTATTTAGGTCTTTGCTATGGACAGTCTTATGGAGAAAGTTCCAAAGCTACCATGAAGGCCATTGAAACAACTCCAAGAGGAAGTTGCATTGTAGGTCTTCTACCTCAAGAGTGTGAAGATTGTATTCAAGAGGAATGCAATAGCTTGAAACATCATTTGCAGGATGCAGATGTTCAAAAGCACACACTTGAACCAGGGAGTTGTAGAAACTATGAAATCCTTGAAGAGGTTGATGGTGTTCTAAATGGAGCTATTTCTTCATTCAATTCACCTCCTCATAAAGACAATAAAGGTGAAAGAGAAAAGTATAAATCTGGTACTAAACACATTCCTTTTGATTTTGCAAAGCATGATAAATTTTCACATAGATATGGGAAAAGAGTTGCATGTCCTTTTGTGGTTTTGATAACCATAATTTTTCTAGATGTTGGAAGAGAATGGCCACATACAGGAAACTTTTGAAGGAAAGGAAGCAAACAGCCAAAGGTCCATTGGACAAGGCAAATCGTGTTGTCAAGAGGATGCACATGTGTTGCACTTACTACCATAAGAAAGGGCATCTTGCTGAAAGGTGTTGGACTCTAAATCTCACAATGCTTCCACAAAAGCTGAAGAAAGTGGAAAGAGAAGATGGTAGAAATGGAAAGGAAGATTCCATGAATGATGTGTCTAAGAATGATTCACATGTTGATTCTGATGTGCAGACAAAGGAAGGATATTTGAAATGGATTGGTAAGAAATGGTTAGAGTTCTTATCCAATTAAGATTTCATGCCTATTAATGCATCTATTTGCATTTCTTTGTTGATGAGATGCAAGTTGCAGGATTTTACCAAGAAGGTGAGTGGAAAAGTTGAGTAGGAGGCTCACTTTGTTGCTGCAACATTATATTTCATTTCAGCTTCGAAAGTACAGTGTGCTTAAGTGAAAGTTGAAGGATGAAATGCATGCATGAGCATGAGATACATGAACACAAGGATGTTGATGTTTTCCTGGTATTTAAACATGTATATGTAATTGACTTGAAGGATTTATTGCTTTGTTTTTAAACATGCATGTAATGCAATATTGACTTGGGAAAAGTTGATTTGGTCTCCAAGATGGAGATAATGATGAAGTGTTTCATCTTTTGAAAAAGAGTTCTAATGGTCTTTTTTTCTACATGCTTGACTTGAAGGGTCATTTGTTTTAAAGGCATGTTTTGTGGGCTTGTTGTCTAGTCCATCATTTGCATGCAGATGTAATACATGGAGGTGTTCACAAGATGTGAAATCTGTTTATTTTGTTAAGACCATCCAGTTCTTGTCTGTATTTCTGTTGTTGTTAATAGTGGTTGTTGACAGCTTTTAAAATAGGTGCAAACGAGAATTTTGTGGAGCACATGTACTTCACATTTGTTTGAGCCACCTTAGATCAATTATCAAGGCAAAGAAGTTAAAACTATCTTCTATGACCATCTCAACAGGAGTTCTGCAGGAAGGAAAGGAGTAAGGCAGATCTTCCCAGGAGGACAAACATATCTAGGAAGGAAAGTGGTCAAAGGCCTTGGTTCGGAGGAACTATGCAAGGAAAGTGTACGGAGGCTGAAAGAAGAGGGTGTTGTTACTCTCATTTACTATTCATATCAGTATATCAGTCTTTTGGAGACCAAAAGTTCTTTTAGTGGGAAGGTTGATCCAAAATGGATTTTGGATAGACTCCTAAGTCTAAGTGTTCCTCCTAGAGGAAAATGAAAATCCAAGGAAGTTACACGAAATAGCACCATTGTAGAGATATTTTCATTCTGAATCTGCTACAATTTGAATGAGCAAAAACGGACTACGTATGCAGAAGTTATCACAAAAAGAAGTGCCCTTTATTCTTGGGAAAAAGAGGAAAAATCTTCAAAAAAATGGCAAAATCCTTATAGAGTCAAATCGCATAGGAAGGGTGAGAGGAGGACTTAAATGGAGGTGGAAGAGACCCCCCCCCGATCACAGAGCTCTGATATATCGGGTCGGAGGTAGGCATGTGTTCAATGGCGGGATCCCGGGCCGAGCGATATTGCGATCACCTCTATCGGTGGATCGGCGTCGATGATCTGCGTAATCAATGGACAGAACCCTTGGGGACTATGCGATATGCAATTTCGATATATGGCATTGCATTATCGCATTAGATCAATACAAAGGAGCGCGACCGATATACTTGTGACTTGTGATAGCTAGACTCGACGGGGTTATGGATGAAATTTAATATATTTTGAGCTCCAAAAAAAGGGCTTTTTGTATGTATTTCGCATTTTCGTTAAATAAACAAAATTCAAAGGGAATGCACCCGATGCGATAAAGCCAGACTCAAAAGGGTTTAAAAAAGAAATTGTATATTATTTGAAGTCTGCCATAAAGCCATTCGTCGGGATTTTCAGTGTTTTAATGTATTTTTGAAAATACAAAGGAAAACACGGCACATGGGCATTTGCAGCTTGCGATAGTGATCGAAGGCAGACCCGATAGGAGTCTAGGGAAGATTCAATGATTTTTGAAGTCCGATAAAAAGATTTTTTTACAGATTTTTACAGCGTTGCTGTGTATTTCTTTGTGTAATCAGAGAACGGCTGTTTTGGGAATTTTAATGTGTCGATGGTTGCTTCCATTACAAAACAGGTGGCCACCATCCCTGAAGACGTTTAACAATGATTGTTTAATGTTCAGAGGGGGATTTGAGTAGACAGAGGCTGGGAGCCAGAGATCCCAGAAGAGGAAATGTACAGTTAGCATCGACTGGCTTAAAAGCCATGAATGTCAGAGACAGAGGGGGGTTGTTGTTGAAACCGAGCATAAGCAGGCAACGTAGAGAGATGAAAGAGTGAAAAAGCCTAAGAGCATGATTAACAGGCAGCAAAGCTGCAAAAAAGTTGCTAGAAGGTTGCCGAGGATCACTTGGAGGTCAAGCGAATAACAGAGGCACGTAGATGCTGAAAGAGAGCTCAAAGAAGCTAGAGCCACGTGCCAAAGCTAAGAGCTAGAGCCAGAGCTAGAAATCTTGAGAGCTTCAGGGCTAGGAGTAAGATGGTGTTTGAGCCCATTGTTTCTGTGTAAAATAGTGGAGTTAAGTGTAGAGCTTGTAAAAGGACTTATACCATAATCCGAGAGAGCCTAGTCGAGTTGACTAGAGCTCTAAGCGACATAGCCCAAGAGTTTTGGGTGAACTCCAAATTAAGATTTTTGTCCATGTGTTTATTATTTGCTGCATTGTTTCACTATCATATGTTTTATATATCATTTTAAGCAATCGATTTACAACACATAAACAATTTTAAAATAAACACCAGCATACACTATATTTTCAAGCATATTATCAATTCTGCATTGGTTAATCAATAAGACTTTGGAATATTTAAAGCTTTGGAAGTGGGAGAGGTTCTTGTAAGTAAGACAAGAAGCCTAAGTACCCATTTTCAGATTAGGTCCAATGTCACATTCTCACAAATATTGTCTCGACATGAAAATCAATCATGGTCAACCATGGTCCAACGTCGCATTGTGACAAAGATTGTCTTAGTATGAAAATCAACCATGGTCAACCATGTTTTTTTATGGTTTATAATATTTATCTTAGGGTTTATATTCGTTGGGTTTATAATATTAATCCATTGAGTTTAATATTATTCCCTTGGGCTTATAATACCTTAGGATTTTCAAATTAATCCCTTGGATTTATTATTCCCTTCGATTTATAATATTAATCCCTTGGGTTTATAATATTAATCCATTGGGTTTAATATTATTCCCTTCGGTTTATTAATATAATGGTTCATATTCCTAGGGTATAATATATATATATATATATATATATATATATATATATATATATATATATATATTTACAGAAATGGATAGAGGATATATTAGATACTTGGCCTTAATGCCAAGAAGCGGATTACAAAAGGTGAGTCTAGTTCAACAAGTCCCGCACAACCATGCAAGGCCATGGCATTTAGCTCACATCTCTTTTTGCCTGCTACTATGTAATCTATTTCAGAGATTTTCTCAACTTTATGGATACATACAAATTGATTTAATAAAAGGCAGTAAAACATGACAGCTATCTAAATTAAGGAATTGGTTCCCATGATTCTTGTCCTCCTCTGAGTAAGGCTCCAGCCATAAGGAGGGCTGCTTTGTTGGCTTCAATGTTCGCCTCCTTATTATTAGCTCTCAACACATGATGGAAATTTAACTTCTGGAAAGAATCTCTAAGATCCGTTACTCTGAAAATCAGCCTTGCCAGCCTTAGATCCGCTAGCTTAGAATGAGTCACCATAATGTTAATTATTACTTGGGAGTCCCCAATTACATTTGCCTCCCTGATGTTCAACATTTCCATAATCTTGAGTCCTTGGAAAATATCCAAAGCCTCAGCTTGAATGCTAGAAGCTATGCCCAGGCCCTAGGCGAAACTATGTATCCTTATGCCATCAGGATTCAAAATGACGCCTCTAACATGAGCTCTTCCAGGATTATCTTTTGTTGCCCCATCAAGAAAGAGGGAGAATCTCTGCTAATTTGTGGCCCAATCCTTGAAGTAATTTTCTGAAAGTCTTATTTGCCAATCTTTGGGGAGGGAGATACTATTTGCACTATTTTGGAACTGGAGTTCAAGAGAGGAGCCCCAATTTAAATCTTTCTGGCTGAGATTTAAGTCATATTTAATATTTCTTAGACTCTCTTTAAGCTGGCTTTTAATCTTAACTGCCACAAACTTGGCCTCCTGTTCGTAGCTTCTAAAAATCCTTTTATTTCTCTCAAGCCAAACCTGCCAACAGATTATTTTAGGGAGAGCAGTCCAAGTAGCTTTGATAATTTTTCTTTTTGGGGGAGACCCAGGATACCTTTGCAGCCATTTAGTAATAATATCGGGGATGGAGGAAGGTAACATGATGCTGGATCTCAGGGTTCCCAACAATTCTGTCCAAATCTGTAGAGTAAAGTTGAATTCAAGCATAAGATGAATTACGCTTTCCTTGTTTACCTTACAAAGGCTGCACTTTGAAGGACCATGAAAAACACGTTTCTGGAGATTCTCATCTGTCAAGATTTTGGAGTGACGTAGCAGCCAGTTGAAGAAGTTGATTTTAGGCAAGGTGGGATGATTCCATATCCCTTTCCAAGGCTCAGGGTTTTTGGCCACATGGGGGGCACTCACACAGCTTGGCATAACCTTGAGCAACAATGTATCCACCACTCTGCATGCCCCATCCTCTTGTGTCCATGGAGACAAGCCATGAAGGTTGGAGATCAGAATCTTGCGCTCCATGGATAGTTCTGGGAGAGTTTGAATATTCCAGCCAGCCCAGCGTGAGTTTTGCCAAGCTGAAATGTCCCATAGAGTTCGCATTCTAGCCTCATTCATCCATCTACGTAGTGTTTGGAGTGAACGACAGTCTCCTAGTGGCTTGTTATTCAAAATTTTATCTGTCCAAAGGTTGATCCTTTTTCCATTACCGGGAACCCAGAAGGCATGATCTTTGATGAGAGAGCAGGATTTTCTGCAAAGCTTTAGAAAGGGTGAATTTGGATGCATCTGAGCATGATCTAGGCAGTGAGAACGCTAGCCTTTGAAGGATTTTTTCCAAAGAGCTAATTGCACCCAACCAGGTTTAGGGGCAATAATTCTCCAGATTAATTTAGCTCCCATTACTACATTATGGTAGCCAAGATTCTTGAAGTTCAAGCCTCCTTCCAACAGTGGTTTGGAGATACATTCCCAGTTGACCAGTGGAATCTTTTTCTCATTCTGGTTGCCCCCCTTCCAAAATAATTTTCGAATGGTCTCCTCCATTTTTCTGAGAATACCAGTTGGAGCGAGAAGGAAAAAAAACTGAAACAAGGGAAGGCTGGAAAGAACAGATTTAATGAGGACAGACTTACCAGCAATGTTAAGCCAGAAATAACCCTAGGCAAGCAACTTGTTCTTGAATTTATCTAATTGGGGGAGCCAATATCTATTGTAAGATTTTTTGAGAAAAACCGGGAGGCCCAAATACTTGAAGGAAGTCCAATTTGAGGATGCTGCAAAACCAAAGGTTCTGGAAATGGAGTTGAGCAAGCTGGAAGTGGCATTCCAACAATAGATATGGCATTTTCCTTTGTTTAGATTGCTTTGTTGTGCTAATTTATTCATACAAATTAGCACAAATATTCCTTATCAATCCGGGTTGTTAATACTTGAAAGCAAGTCCACTATATATGAATATCAGATGTAATCAAACTTGAAAGATAAGTTTTTCAAAAACTAAAGAAGTGCATATTACAAATATAACCTATATTAACAATTCCAATTCACTTTGTAAAGAGGGAAAGCTGAAATGGCTCTTAACTTAAGAGGTCCAATTCTTCCTGAATTGAACATAAATAAGAAACTAATAGCTTAAGATGGACAAATCATTAATGAAGGGAGGCTGCTAACTTAAGAGACCTTTGGTATTTTCCATTATAATGCATTCACCATAATGCTATCAATTGAGAAAAACCAAAAATACATAAGAAAACTGCTTGCATGTGATCAAGAAAAACTAGTTACAATTCACCAAATTAACAGAAGGAGTGCCCAACTTGAACACTTTGTTTTTCCAACTTACTAAAGTGATGAATAAACTAAGATTTAATGAGATAAATCATCACACATTAACCATAAACTAATATGAAACAAAGCATGTAAACAAGTTCTACAATAACCAGATTATGGAAAATTAAACTAGTTTAAACAAAGAAGTGTACTTAGCTTGGAATGGGGGCCTTCCACCCTTGCTTTGCACACTTGAAGATTGATATAAAAAGCTTAAAGTTCAGTCACACATCCACATTATTGAACATCAAAATAGTAGTAGAACGGGTTCTTCAAATTAGCTCTCAACTCCAAAATGTTTGAGCATGAAATTATACAAAAGTCAATACATAAGCCATCAAAGTCTTGGCTTTAAATAGAAGTCTTGTGAAACAAACTGATCTATAATCCTTCTAACAAAAATATCTACTCATATTCACCTATCTAAGTCGAATTCATCAATCCCATCCCAAGAAATATGGTCAATCCCATAAAATCTCAAAACTGCTCTATTTCTATGGATTTTTTGAGTGACTAGTCATGGTTGACCAACACTAAATGGGCCTAATAAAGCTTGTTTTGATCGAACCAAGTAGAGTTGGCTCAGTCCTAGTTCCCAAGTTGTCCATCCATGCATCAAACTCATGCCCAAGTGTCCTACAAACATGTCATCCATATAGTTATTACGAAAATTTCTGAATCTGTCAATATTCGCACTTGAAACCAAATTTTCATAAAAACTTTAGAATTTAAAAAATTAAAATTAAATACCTTAGTAGACATGAAATACATCAAAATGGGATGGATAAAGTGGAAGATGGATGGAAAATATATGGATTAAGTAAGTTTCCTTTAGCAAAAATAAGATTAAAATCAAGGGCCAACATCTCCCCCTTGCTGATCATCAAGCATGTCCTCATGCTTGCTTATTCCTTTTTGATCTTATATTCCCTATTGTAGATGCAGTTCCTGTAAATGTCTCATGCTATGCTGCCCTTATTAAATAGTCCATACCTATGTTATGTCCTTCTCTGTATAAAGTGGCCTTAACTTTTTGCTTCTCATACTTAGCCTTCCACATGTTTTTCTCTTTTAGCCATTTGAATGCCTATTTGGAGAACAAATTATTCTTTCTTTTCAATCTTCCTATTTCTTCATTTAATCTTTCATTTTCTTTGACCAATCTAGCATTATTCTTTTTGCTTGCTTTGTTTTCTTCTTTCAAATGTTTTTCCAAGATTTTACTGATTTCTAGTTGGTCTGTTAACTCCCTGATTTTGCCCAAGTTTATTTCCTTTTCAAGCTCTTGTGTAGTTTTGATTAATGATGCTGCTGTTGCATCATCATAATAAGAATCTCTCTCCAATGCTTCCTTTTCAATATCATCCTCTACCTGTTTTCCTGTTGAACATGTGTCTACTATCTTAACTTCTTTTTCTTTGCTATTTATTTCAGTTGGACTTTTATTTCTAAACCTCCTAGGAATGGACATGATGGACACTTCATTTTCTTGCATGGTTGTATTATTTTTCTTTTTGGCTCTAGTCCTAGGATAGAAAGGTGAGCTCATCATCCCCCTGGTTTCCTTCTCTACTTTGTTTTGTCCCTTATTGATCTGTTCATTAAACTAGTTTTGACTCATGAATTCTCTTCAAATCATCCCTTGTGATCTTACTTGATATTCAACCAAGATTTTTATCAATCCTTGGTGATAAATTTGTGCTTCTCTGGGCCTGTGTTCATGTTTTACTGACTCTATCATCTTTAGAAGGCTTCTAAAGAGAAAGTATGGTAGATTAATCTTATCTTCCCCTTTAATGTGCTGTAGGAGTTAGATGTGATATAGATGGGCAACACTATATCCCCTATCACATGTAAGAAATTTTTGTATAACTAGAACCAATTCACCCCATGGTTCATTGAACCATTCCCTTGGTATACCTTTGGTTCTATCAAAGGTTTCTTTTCTATTCTTTCAAGGAAGAAAGTCCATGCTTTCTCCTTGAAATGCAAGCCTTTATAATAATTATCTCCTATCATAGGGAGGTCTAGTGCTTGTGAAAGGAATTCCTAAGTCACAAGAATCATAACATTTCCTACCCTTGTTTGTTCTTGGCTGTAATTATTTATGAACTCCCTTATTACTTCCTCGTTGTGGCCACTAAATCTCTGCAAGAATCCTATTAGTCTCGCTTGGTATAGCTTCTTTATGGTCTCTTTTTTCCAGTTTTCTATTTGAAACTTTGGCTCTATCCTTGTTGTGATTGTTTCTGAAAACCATTGAATGTATGCCTCTGCTATCATTAACTTCATCTTTTATAATGACAATATACAAATATTGTTTTCTAAAATAAAATTTGAAGTCTGAGAAGCTTACCTACCTTACTTAATTCAATCTACTTAGGCCTCTGTATTTTTCTTTTTGCAGCAACACAATTTCTCTTTTAATCCCCTATTATGTCCAAACATTCAAACATTCTGCCTTATATATCTCTGTAAAAAAACTATACTATGTTTTGGAAAAGAAATACATAAGAAAACAAAATAATCATGTCATAATTTTGTATTTCTTAATGTATTTTCAAGGAAATTTTTCTGTATAATTCATTATGCAAGCCTAATCTTCAGCGCCGTATGAAAGGAAAACAAAAATAGTTTTCAACTCTACCTTGGTTGTAACAGCACTTAAAAAACTCCTTTGTTCCTGCAATATACAACCCCTTCTCTATTTAAAAAACATGCAATTCAACCCCTTGTAACAAGACTTAAAAAAACGCCTTTGTTCCTGCAATATACAACCCCTACTCTACAAAAAAATGCAATACAGTCCCTGCTCTAAAAAAACACGCAAAACAACCCAAATGCTCTATTTTATCTACACATTTCGCATGCATCAAACTGAGATGTGGTCAAACTGCCTTATTATCCGCACAGGTGTAATCAACTGCTTGTTTTACATAAATTACGTGCTTCATTCAAAACCTTATTTTATGTGATTACACTTATGAATAGACCCTTTTTTCTGGTAATGTAAGTCCATTTATTCTTCGTTCCATTAACTCACTGTTGGTTTATCTAAACCTTACATTTATAATTTTCTGGAATCATGGTGAGTTTTCGTCGTTTACCTGGCTAGTTGCTAGACTAGTGGACTGTTTAATGACACTCTTCATTACCCATATCTCCTAAAGCTTCATTTCAACGCCTTAGCATGCTGACTGGTGGCATAAATAGACATACAAATGTTTAAATGACAGGCAGTTCTGGCAAAAATTCAGTGATTGTAATCCCGACTTCACTTTATAATCTTATGGAGGCAAATCAAATCTCGTTCTTACCTGAAATTTCCTAAGATTCTGGGTAACTGACTTCCGATATCTCTGTGAATTTTCCTACTTATCTCTCCACAGGCTCAGTTATGTTTTTCCCTCATTTCTTCTATCAAAATGTTCAGCACTTTTGCCACTATTCTCCTGAGCTCTTAAAGGCAATGATGGCATACAGATACGTTTAAGCAGTCGGCAAAATGGTTGTGAGATGCACAATGGTTTTGGTTTTAATTTTTCTTGATCGTTTCAACATTTTTTCACTGTATTCTGGCTGAGTAAGCCATAAGCATGTCTTATTGGCTAATGCTTGCATGCTAGTCCTTTTGACTAGTTGCGCCTCACTGTTTCCATGATTCAAATTCGGGCTTGTTTGCATGTGGGTAGTGGCTGTCCTTCCATACGGTTTACAGCCCTGGAAACACAACCTCCGTTGAATTATTGCAATGTCACAGCCATGCAATTTTATGATATTGTTTTATATCCCTGCCACCACATTATTACTCCGTTTCCCGTTCATGCTACATTCATGAATTTAATCTCATTAAATTTTGAACCCTGCTGTCAACGCCACATTATGAAATCATAGTATTGCAAGCCCGCCTAACATCATACTCCACCATACTATGCAATTATATTACTGTAAGCCCACCTACCATCATATCCTTGTTTGCCACTTTCATTATGCGCAAAAATATTATGTTTAATACAGCGCATATGGTATTCAATACATTTCTTTGTTGTATGCGCATATAATGTTTTATTACCTTTCTTATTTCCTTTGCGCATATATTTCCTTTTGAAATATTTCTCATAATTTTTGAAATGTCTAATGTTTGGATTGTTTGTGCAGGTACCATCATGTTGCACTCTTTTGATCCCTTTTTGCTTTTGAGGAAAAATACTTAGGGGTATAGGCTTAAGGTCATGAATATGGAATGAATATAGGATGTACAAGGTTATGGTTAAGGGTTATTGGATATGATACTTAGAATAATGGGTGAAGATAATGGAAAATATACACTTCAGGTACTAATCTCAATTTAACAAAGACTAAAAATTTCTAAAAAAATTTGAATTCACAAGAGCAAAATTACTATACTTGTACTTCCCTGATAATATTGGATGATATCTACTGTTCTTTACAAGCTAGATGAAGTCTTTTAATAAAATGTCTTAGATAGATTGAAAGATAGAATTTATTTCTGCTTCCTGTTCTTCATGCTTCATTGGTTCTGGTTCTTGAATTGCTGGTTGTTGTTCAGGTCCCTCTATAATGATTTCATAATTAAGGTCCCAACTGTCATGCACATGTTTATGCAATATGTACATGTTTTTGATAATATTTTAGGTCCCTTTGCCATTGTTGTTCAGGTCCCAACTGTCATGCACATGTTTATGCAATATGTACATGTTTCTGCTAGTATTTCATGTACCTCTGCTATTGTTGTTTAGGTCCCAACTGTGAACAATACAAATTCCGTCATCAATTCAGCTACACAATTAAATTTCTCGTGCAACCTTCTTGTTACTTGACTTGTCCTCAAGTCATGCTTGTGTGGAGGATATCTTGCAAATCAAAGTCGTGATAAAAATAGAACAAGAAAGTATGAATTCATACAGTCCAAAACATGTTGGTTTTCCTCTATGAATTCATGTTTGCTTGGCGCCAGTTTTCTAGTTTTCACTAGTAAATAGTTTTATTTTTTATTTATTATTATTATTATTTTTATTTTTTCCCTATATTTTTTTTTAATCTACACTTTCTTCTTTTGTATCACTGGAATATGGCTGGGTCTGGTGTGCCATTATTTCTAGTTTTGTTCCTTGTATAAGTTATTTCATGAATTCTTCTTTGTCAATAGGCCTGTTTTAAACTTTGAGCCTATGTCCATTTACCAAAAATCATGTAGACTCCTGGTCAATTGTCTTGATTTGAACAGCTCCATTTTCAAATATTTCTTCTATCTCATATGGCCCTAACCAGTGTGTTGTGAATTTGGCCTTCAAATCTTTGAATTTGGAGTCGAACAGTAGTGTCTAGTCTCCTTTGTTGAATGTCTTATTCTTGATGAATCTGTCATGCCACTTCATTCGTTGTTGTTGTACCAATGTTGTGTGTTCTATTGCCTATTGGCGATGTTCATCTAGTTGATTTAATTCCATTATCCACTGCTTCTGTGCTTCAGACAGTTCTAGTCCTAGTTCGGCTACCAATTTATATGTGTGCATCTGAAATTCTATGGGCAATAAGACCTCTTTTCCATACACTAGCTGGTATGGACTAAATCCAGTTGTGTTTTTCCATGTGATTCTGTATGCCCATAGTGCATCCCTTAGTTTTTCTGACCAGTCCTTTCTATTCATCTGTACTGTTTTGGTCATTATGTTCTCTAGGACTTTATTTGTTGCTTCCACTTGTCCGTTTGCTTGAGGATGATATGGTGTGGACTTCCTGTGCTTTATCTTATATTTTTCTGTAAGATCCCATACAAGCTTTGAAGTAAATTGTGCTCCCTGGTCGGTTATAATCTATCTTGGAACTCCATATCTTACAAATATTTCTTCAAAGAGGAAGGTGACAACTGTATTTTTTGTTGATTTGGTGACTGCTTTTGCCTCCACCCATTTGGTGACGTAATCTGTACATACCAAGATGTACCTCTTTCCAATTGATGGTGGATTTATTGGTCCCACAAAATCTAGAGCCCATTACTCAAATGGTTCTATTAGAACTTGTGGTTTGAGTGGCATCTCATCTGATACTATTGGTCTCCCTGTTCTTTGGCAGTGGTCACACCACTTGACATATGCCTTGGAGTCTTTGAAGATTTCTGGCCAGTAGTAGCCTAATTGTAGCACCTTGTAGGCTATTCATTTTTCTGCAAAATGACCACCACATGGTTCATCATGACATGCTTTCAGGATTTCTAATATCTCATCCTCTCTTACACATTTTCTTATTATTAAATCTGAACCTGTATAAAACAAATCAGCATTTACCCAACTATATCTAGAACTTTCTTTAATAATTTTTCATTTTTGTTTCTCTGAGAATTGTGTTGGAAATTTCCCAGAAGATAGATAGTTTTCTATGTCTGCAAACCATGGTGTTTTTACCGCTATTGCAAACAAAAGTTCATTTGGAAAATTGTCCGCAACTGGATTTGGATCGTTGGGTGAATGTATTCGTGAAAGAAAGTCAGCCACTTGATTTTCTTTACCTGGTCGATCTTGAATTGTGATGTTAAATTCTTGCATTAACAGTAACCATCTTGTTATTCTCCTGTTGGTGATAGATTTATTCATCAAATATTTTATTGCTGAATGATCTGTATGAATAAATACTTGGTATCCCGTTATGTAATGCCTAAATTTATTTACTGCATGTACTATAGCTAACATTTCTTTTTCTGTGACTGTATAGTTCAATTCTGCAGGTGTTAAGTTCTTGCCTATGAAGTATATTGCATAATTCAACAGATTCTCTTTCTGCCCAAGTGATGCACCTATCGCAATATCAGATGCATTAGTTGAAATATGAAATGGCAGAGACCAGTTTGGTCCACAAAGAATGGGTGCAATTGATAGTTTTTCTTTCAATATCTGGAATGCATTTTGACAGTGATTTGTCCATTGAAATTCAACATCTCTTGCTAATAACTTGAATAGAGGTTGGGCTATTTTACTAAAGTTTTCTATGAATCATCTATAGTAGCCTGCATAAACCAAGAAACTCCTTACCTCTTTTTGTGTTGTAGGTGGCATTAAATTCACAAGGACTTGTATTTTTTCTAGATCCACCTTAATTCCTGAAGCAGAAATATGGTGTCCCAAAACTATGCCTTCTGTCAACATCATATAGCATTTTTCGTTACTCAATGACAAATTTGTTTCTATGCATCGCTTCAAAACTTTCTCAACATTGTCGAGACAATCATCATATGTGTTTCCATATATCGTGAAGTCATCCATATAAACGTCTACACATTCATGGATTAGATAAGCAAATATTGTAAGCACTACTCTTTGGAAAGTTGCAGGTGCATTGCATAACCCGAATGGAAAGACATTATATGCATAGGTTCCCCATGCGCAAGTGAATGTTGTTTTGTCTTGGTCTTCTGTTGCTATTCTAATATGATTGTACCCACTAAACCCATCCAAGAAGGAGAAAATTTTCTTTCCAGCTAATGAGTCTAGAACCTGATCAATGAATGGTAGTGGAAAATGATGTTTTAATGTCACTTTGTTTAATTCCCGATAATATACACATACCCTCCATTTCCCGTTTTTCTTTGGTACTATTACCAATGGAGAAACCCATTGACTATTTGAAATAGGATAGATAAACCCAACTTTAAGCAATTTCTGCAGTTCCTCCTTCACTATTTCTTTCATCAAGGGATTCCTTCGTCCTTGAGGTTGCCTTACTGGTTTGATCCGATCATCTGTATAGATGTGGTGGATACATGTATTGGGATGGATTCCTTGCATGTCTATATAATCTCAGGCAAAAGATTTTGAATTGTTTTGTAATAATGCAATTACCTCTTGTTCTTGTGATGATTGCAAAGGGTTTCCAAAGTTCAAATGTTTTCCACGATATATCTCAATTGTTTTTGTTGTTGAATTGGTAATTGTGTTTACAGGAAAAATGTTTGAAAAAGAGCTTCGCAAGGATTGAACTTTACAAGTTTCCTGAAAACATTGGTTCAAGAGATTACTTGTAGCTTCATATTGAATCTCTCTAAGCCGCTCTCAAATATTTCGTTCTGAGATGAAAAGATCCATTAAATCCTCATTCTCTTCTTCTTCTTTGAGGTCAAAGACTTGATTTATACTTAAAACTGATTTAGTTTGCCGTTGTTCTTGAGTTTCAAGTATTGATTCCAAAGAAGATGAGTGTGCAGGTGAAGAAAGTGTAATGTGTTTCCGTTCATCTCCATGTGAAATAATCATAATTCCAGATCTACATCCTATAAAGGCATCTGCCGTGGCTAGCCATGGTCTGCCTAATATTAGAGGATGTCCTCTCAAATTTGTTTTTGGATGCAAGATAAGGAAGTCAACAGGATACTCCCATGAATCCAAAGAGACTATGATATCTTCTAGTATTCCTTCTGGGACAACTTTAGATCTGTCTGCTAATTCTAGAATCGTAGAAGTTGATCTAATGTTGTTTAAATGCAAATTTTTCATTGTCTCCATAGTCATTACATTTATAGCTGCTCCCAAATCTATTAATGTGTTTGGAATTGAGAAATTATTTATTGAAATAGTAACCATAGGGATACCAGGATCAATATATTTCTCTACCATTGTTTGTGTTGACATGAGGCTTGCTAATTTTCCAATGACTTGGATTGTAGTAGGATCCTTCTTCTTTTTACCAATTTTCTTAATGCATAATTCCTTTATTGTTTTAGCATATATTGGTATCTCTTTGATTGCCTTCAATAAAGGAATTTTTACATAAGCATTTTTCAATTCATCCAAAATATCAAATTCAGGAAGGTTCATTTCTTTTTGTTGCTCTACTAACCTCTCAGGATAGGGTGGTGTTTGAGTTATAATAGTTTTTCCTTTCTGAATTTGTGTTTCAAATTGTGATGTTTCAGGTTGTTCTCCTTGCTCAATTGGCTCTTCTATGATTGGAGGAGAATCCTTTGTAAGCACCTTTCCAGACCTTAAATGGACATCATTTATAGGAAGAATAGAATATGTTGGAAAATATGCTGCTTCTTCTACAGTGTATGCAGGTTTATCCATCTTATTGTTCGGATTTGCCACTGGTTGGGCTGGTAATTGAGTTGGTCTGGGTTGGTTCGAAGGTAGCTGTAGTTGTTGTGGTTGTGTTAATAATGGTGGAGAATTCTGTTGCGGAAATGGCATGGATTGTGGATATGCAGAATTTTGTTGCAGAAATGGCATGGATTGCGGATATGCAGAATTTTGTTGCGGAAATGGCATGGACTGTGGATATTGTTGATATGGAAATGGTTGTTGATATTGTTGCTGGTATTGTTGTTGGTATTGTTGAGGTGGCTGGTTTCCATAACCATATCCTCTCCATCCTTTGTAGGTTGGTTTGGATATTGTTGTGGAGGCCAAGCTTGCAATGGCATTGGAGTATTCCAAGAATTTTGAGGTAGATACAGATAGTTTTGTTGAGGGAACTGTTGGAGATTTTGTTGAGGAAGCCTTGGTTACCAAGGTCGTCATGGTGCCACATAATAGAAATCTTCTATATGCACTTCCTCCATTGGGTTCATTTGCAATTCTTTCAACCTTAGACAATTTTCTGTTGAATGGTTTTATGTACAAAGACCACATACTTGAACAGTATCCAAAGGACATTCTCTTAATGGATGTTTCTTTCTACATTTGGAACAAAAGATTGCCAAAGCTTGTTCTTGTTCTTCTTTCTTCTTATTTGCTTTTAGAACATCTACTTGAGTTCGTAATGTACTTAGGAGGTCAGTTTTGAAGTTTTCTAACAAGCTTCCTATTTCTTCTCTTGTGACTCCTCTTGCTGCTGATTTTGCTGCTTTTGAACTCCCATCTCTCTTTCCAGATTTTGATCTTCCTCTAGAATATTTTTGACATAATTCAACAATTTCATTGAATAGAAAATTTGAAATATCTCCCTTTCCCATCACATTCAGAATGTCAAGGTATTCATCTCTTATACCTTTGAGAAAGATTGTTCGAATGGTTTCCTGATTTAGAGAGTGTTGTTTGGACTTTTCTAGATTATATGCAAATCTTTCTAAGTATTCTTCTAGACTTTCTTCCTCTTGTTGTTTCATTCTAAAAACATCTTCCTTTGAGTCCCTAGGCCTACAATAGGCTTGATATTTTTTAATAAAGACTGATCTCATATCATCCCAAGAAGCTATTGTTTTCTCTCTTAAACCCATGAACCATTTTAAAGCTGCTACTTTCAATCTAGCAGGAAAGAGACGAAGTTTGTGTGTGTCATCAGTGTATCCATATGTTCTACATAGGATATCAAATTCAAACATGAAAGAATCAGGATCTTCTATTGACATTCCATAAAAATTTGGCAATAAAGAAGGTGGAATATTTTTCATTTTCACCTCTTCTCCTAATATTGCACTTGTATCTATTATTGGAAAGCCAAAGGTAGTTTCCTGATCACCACCATCTTCTTTTATTTTCCTATCCTCTTCTATCTTTCCATCATTTTCTCGTTTTGCCTCTTCCTCTCTTTGTCTTCTCCATTCTCTTTGTTGTCTCTCATATTCAAGTCGTTGTTCAGGAGTAAGAATAACAAATCCATGTCCCTCTTCTGCCATAGCTTTGATTGTTTCAATGTCAATTTGAGGTTCAGGTTGTTCAAAGACAGGTTGACTTACAGATTCAAAAATAGGTTGTTTTTGAAGTTGATAACTATTTTCTTTTTACCTCCCAGCCTAACAAAGTTCGCCTCTCAATTAAAGTTAACCTTTGTCCAATTCCTCAATTGTTGGATTACCAGTAACTGGTGTTGTTGACTTTGATGGTCCTACCTCTATTTGTGGGGGGTTTTTAATAAATCTACCTTGAGGATCTCTATATCTAGGCATAAAGGAACATAACTAAAAGGAATGTAACTAATTTTCTTATTTTTGTTTTATGAATTTTTTAAAGTTTGTTTGCTTATCTTCCTATTCACTATGCTGATATATGCCTCCCCAACAACGACGCCAAAATGTTGGGCTAATTTATTCACACAAATTAACACAAATATTCCTTATCAATCCGGGTTGGTAATACTTGAAGGCAAGTCCACTATATATGAATATCATATATAATCAAACTTGAAAGATAAGTTTTTCAAAAACTAAAGAAGTGCATATTACAAATATAACCTATATTAACAATTTCAATTCACTTTGTAAAGAGGGAAAGCTGAAATGGCTCTGAACTTAAGAGGTTCAATTCTTCCTCAATTATTACTTGATGAACAGAAATCAGAAACTAATAGCTTAAGATGGACAAATCATTAATGAAGGGAGGCTCCTAACTTAAGATACCTTTGGTATTTTTCATCATAATTCATTCACCGTAATGCTATCAATTGAGAGAAACCAAAAATACATAAGAAAACTGCTTGCCTGTGATCAAGGAAAACTAGTTACAATTCACCACATTAACAGAAGCAGTGCCCAACTTGAACATTTTGTTTTTCCAACTTACTAAAGTGATGAATAAACTAAGATTTAATGAAATAAATCATCACACATTAACCATAAAATAATATGAAACAAAGCATGTAAACAAGTTCTACAATAACCAGATTATGGAAAATTAAACTAGTTTAAACAAAGAAGTGTACTTAGCTTGGAATGGGGGACCTCCACCCTTGCTTTGCGCACTTGAAGATTGATATCAGAAGCTTAAATTTCATTCACACATCCACATTATTGAACAGCAAAATAGTAGTAGAACAGGTTCTTCAAATAGCTCTCAACTCCAAAATGTCTGAGCATGAAATTATACGAAAGTCAATACATAAGCCATCAAAGTCTTGGCTTTAAATAGAAGTCTTGTGAAACAAATTGATTTATAATCCTTCTAACAAACATATCTACTCATATTCACCTATCTAAGTCGAATTCATCAATCCCATCCCAAGAAATATGGTCAATCCCATAAAATCTCAAAACTGCTCTATTTCTATGGATTTTCTGAGTGACTAGTCATGGTTGACCAGCACTAAATGGGCCTAATAAAGATTGTTCTGATCGAACCAAGTAGATTTGGCTCAGTTCTAGTTCCCAAGCTGTCCATCCATGCATCAAAATCGTGCCCAAGTGTCCTACAAACATGTCATCCATATAGCTATTACGGGAATTTCTGAATCTGTCAATATTTGCACTTGAAACCAAATTTTCATAAAAACTTTAGAATTTGAAAAATTAAAATTAAATACCTGAGTAGACATGAAGTACATCAAAATTGGATGGATAAAGTGGAAAATGGATGGAAAATATATGGATTAGGTAATTTTTCTTTAGCAAAAATATGATCAAAATCGAGGGCCAACATGCTTCCCGATACCAAACAAAACTCGTCCAAAGCTCTTCTAAATCTGGAGGCAATAAGCCCAGAAGCTTCTCCCAGTAGCAGCGAGTCATCCATGAATAGGGTATTATTAATGGTTTCCACATGTCTTGCAATACAGAGCCCGGTAATATCTTGATCTGCTCTTTTTTTGTCTAGGTGAAAACTGAGAACAGAGGCTTGAAGAACAAATAAAATAGGTGAGAGAGGGCACCCCTGCCTGAGCCCTCTCGCGGCTTTGAAAAAATTTGCAGCTCTGCCATTTATTAATGGGCAATCCAAGGCTCCGAGATGCAAGCTTGAATCCAATTTATAAATTTCTCACCAAATCCAAGTTATGTAAGACTTTCAGCAGAAAACTATGCCTAACTCTATCAAAAGCATTGGCTAAATCAATTTTGACAACCATACCTTTTTCATTGTGACTCAGGCTCGAATGGATTTCCTCCTAGACCAGAAAGAAGTTGTCCACAATCTGTCTACCTTGAATGAAACCTCCTTGGCTTTCTGGAATGATTTTGGGGAGGATGGGCTTCATTCTGTTGGCGATGACTTTGGCGATCAATTTGTAACCTATATTACAAAGCGAAATCAGACGAAACCTATTGAAGGATTTGGCTCCCTTCTCTTTGGGGATGAGAGCAAGAAAATCAGAGTTTGTGCTTCCTCTGATTTTCTGGCAAACTTGGGATTTTACAACCATTTTTTAAAGGTCCTTTTCCATAATGGACCAGAAAATTTGGAGGAATCTGGCTGAGAATCCATCTGGCCCAGAGGCTTTGTTTGGATTCATGGCAAATAAGGCAGCCTTGACTTCATTCTTGGTGACTTTAGCTTCAAGGAGGTGATCCATTTTAGCAGAAATCAAGGAGGGTATCCTGTCCATCATGTCTGAGTTTTGGTCCAGATTTATGTCTTTGCTATACAGACTTTTAAAATGAAGAGAAGATGCTTTTTTGATGTTTGCATTATCCGTGTGAATGATGGTACCATCTTTGATTTTGGAAATGGAATTGGTACATTTCCTTGCCTAAGCTTGTTTGTGAAAGAAGGAAGAGTTCCTGTCCCCTGCTTTAAGCCAAATACTGTGAGACTTAAGTCTCCAATATTCCTCCTCAGCTAGACATGCCTTATGATAGTTTTGCTGAAACAAGGCTTCTTTATCTAGAATCTCTTTTGTCATGTCAGCTATTTCAGCTTGGAGCTAATGGAATTCCAGCATGTGTTGGATTTTTTTCCTTTCATTGGCTAGATTTGTTAGAGGTTTGGCCCAACTTCTCAAAGCCCTTTTCACTCTTCTAAGCTTTTCTTCCTAGAAGAAAAAGGGGGAGCCTTTGACCGGTTGCAACCAAGTGTCCTTAACTAATTGCATGAAGTTTGATTCCTTAGCCCAGAGCGGGCTAAATATGAAAGGTATAGGTCCAAGGTCAAGCTGAAACACAAGTTCCAGCTTGATGGGTTTATGATCTGAAGTGTTGCATGGGAGAATATGCACTCTAGCCTCTAATCCAAGTAGAAGAAAAGAGCTTTGAATTAAGAATCTATCCAATCTAGCAGCAATGTGGCTAGGACCAATTTTTTTTATTAGTCCAAGTGTACTTACCAGAGATTTGCTTGATGTCCAATAGGTCCCAGTCTTGCATAAGGTCCTCTGCCCATTCCCTTGCCGAATCTCGAACAAAGTTGCCTCCTCTCTTGTCTGCTGATAAGAGAGTGAGATTGATATCTCCTACTATGATGATGCTCTCAAGATTAACTAGATCTGATTGGGTTCTTATGGAGTCCCAGCAAACATTTTTTTCCACAGCGTTCACGGGGGTGTACACGTTGAAGAGATTGATTATCTATTTTGAATCTATGTGCTGCAATTTTAAGAGCAGCCAGTGAGTATTGAGGGTTTCAGAGATGAATGTGAATTTGCTAGCATTCCAAAGAGTGCCCAACCCTCTGGAAGCCCCTCAGGCTGAGATTGGTTTCGCCTCACATTTGTTCCAGATTTTCTTACTTGCCTGAAGAAAGACAAAGTCTTCCAGGTTGGTCTCCTGGATGAGAAGTATGTCAGGAGTTTCTGTTCTTGCTAAACTTTTTATGGCTTCTTCTTTGATTCTGCTCCCCATACCTCTACGGTTCCAGGAGACTATCTTCATCATTTGTATTTCTGTCTGGCTCCCTTGAAGCCTTGGGACTGGTTTCTCGCCATCTTTTCTTTTGATGCTAGTAGCTTCTCAAGGTTTGGCTGGCTGCCTTGAAGCTTATGCTTGAAAGTTTCCTACTCTCTTTTTTCCCGATCTGATTTGCAGCCTCTTGTGGATCTCCTTATCGAAGCTTGGGATTCTCCTATTTCCCCTTCTTCCTCCAAGCACTCTGATTCATGCTCATCTTCCTCTACTTCGACAGTGTTTCCTTTGGAGCTCTCAGCCATTCCCATATCTATTTCAGGATCACCACTTCCAGCTTGCTCAACTCCGTTTGCAGAACCTTTTGGGATACCTTTAGAGGGAGGGGTTGATTTTTGATTTTTTGGTTCCTAAGATTCCTCTATTTGCGAGCTTAGAGGGGAAAATTTATTTTCTTGATCCATTCTAGGAGGGGGTTGCTTGGGGGGGGGGGGGGGGGGGGGGGGTTGAGGACCTCTTCTGTTTGGACCAACCTGCTTTTGGATTTTCCTAGTGCGCTTGACCTAGTTCCAACCTTCTTCTTTACCCTTATTTGGTTCCACATTAGTTGGGCATCCTCTGGCAAAGTGGCCGTAGACATGACATTTTTGGCATTTGAAAGGCAGCTTCTCGTAATCCAGCTTCTGTAAATGGGTCCAATTTCCTACTTTGATTTTGATGGCTTCCAAGAGACCCACCTCTAGGTCTACTTCTACGCAGATACGAGCACAGTCATATTGATATTTGCTGTTTTCCATATCTATGAATTTCCCAAGGGCGTTTCTGATGTGTTTCAATGAGTCCCAGTTCCAGCAATGGACTGGGGGATTAGGGAGTCTAACCCATATCGGGATAGTCGAGGGGACATCGACTGCAGGGTCAAAATCCAACATCCATCTGTTGAGGTAGAATCCCTAGGGGCCCATGAAATAGGGGCCATTCTGAAAGATCAGATCCTTGTCTTCCTTTGAGCTGAATTCTAAAAGGAAAAACCCTCGTCCTAAGAAGTAAGAGGTGACGTTGCACTTGATCAGAGGAGCCCAGTTCCTGTTTACCCAAGACTCTGTGGTCTTAGGAGAAGGCCAAAGACCTATGAACGGGCCCACGAGAGCCCGCGTAACTAAGGAAAGGGCGAATTGAATCGGGATCTTTGGCGGTAGGGAGATTTCAGGAATGTCTTCCAGCCTCTTGACAAACTTTGCTGCTTCACTCTTCTTCTTCTATAGCAAGCTGGCCAAGAGCCGAGAGAAAGCTTCTGCAGATGAGGGCAAGCTTGCCTGGGATGAGCTCGGGGCCTCCATGAGGGTGAGCCCAGCTTAATCGTCCCTCCCAGCAGAAGATGTGTGCTCTAAATATGTAGAAAATCAAAAGGAATGCAGAGGAGGATGGGCCGTAGAGCAGCAAGGGCGTGAAGGCTCCGAGACGTAGCTAGGGTTCCATGGCTACTCCAGAGCTCAATCACAATAGTAATGAGTGTTACCCTAGGGTATAATATTATTCATAGGGTTTATGATATTAATCCTTAGGTTTAATATAAATCCATTGGATTTGTAATGATGGTTAATGATGGTCCAACATCAAATTGTGACAAAGATTTTCTCAACATGACAATCAACCATGGTCAATCATGTTTCTTTAGGGTTTATAATATTTATCTTAGGGTTTATATACATTGGGTTTATAATATTAATATTTTGGGCTTAATATTATTCCGTTGGGTTTATAATATCTTAGGGTTTTAGAATTAATCCCTTAGGTTTATTATTCCATTCGATTTACAATATCAATCCCTTGGGTTTACTAATTTAAGAGCTCATATTCACACGGTATAATATTATTCATAATGTTTATAATATTAATACCTTGGGTTTATAATATTAATCCCTCAGGTTTAATATTATTCCCTTGGGTTTATAGTCACTTGAGTTTTTAGTATTAATCCCTTGGGTTTATTAATCTAAGGGTTTATATTCCTAGGGCATAACATTATTCATAGGGTTTATAATATTAATCTTGAGGTTTAATATAAATCCCTTGGATTTTTAATGATAGTCAATGATGGTCCAACATCAAATTGTGACAAAGATTTTCTCAATTTGAAAATCAATCATGGCCCAACCTTGCACTGTGAAAAGGATTGTCTCGATATGAAAATCAATCATGATCAACCATGCTCCAACGTTGCATTATGACAAATATTGTCTCAATATGAAAATCAACCATGGTCAAACATGATCAACCATGTTTATTTTAGGGTTTTTAATAAATTTTATCTTAGGGTTTATATACCTTGGGTTTATAATATTAATCGCTTGGGTTTAATATTATTCTCTTGGGTTTAATATTATCAATCCTTGGGTTTATTAATCTAAGGGTTCATATTCCTAGGGTATAATATTATTCATAGGGTTTATAATACTAATCCTAGGTTTTAATTTAAATCCTTGTATTTATAATCATGGTCAACAATGGTCCAATGTCACATTGCGACAATTATTTTCTCAGTATGAAAATAAACCATGGTAAACCATAGTCAATAATGGTTAATGATGGTCCAATGTCGCATTGTCACAAAGATTGTCTCAATATGAAAATAAACCATGGTGAACCTATTTGTTTTACGGTTTATAATATTTATCATAGGGTTTATATACCTTGGGTTTATAATATTAATCACTTAGGTTTAATATTATTCCTTTGGGTTTATAATCCCTTGGGGTTTATTATTCCCTTGTGTTTATAATATCAATGCCTTGGGTTTATTAATCTAAGGGTTCATATTATTAGGGTATAATATTATTCATAGGGTTTGTAATTTTAATCCTTGATTTTAATATAAATCCCTTGGGTTTATAATCATGGTCAACCATGGTCCAATGTCTCAATGTAACAAATTTTCTCAATATTAAAATCAAGCATGGTCCAATGTCTCATTGTGACAAAGATTGTCTCGACATGCAAATCAATCATGGTCAACCATGGTTGACCATGGTCCAATGTCGCATTGTGACAAAGATTATCACAACATGAAAATAAACCATGGTCGACCATGTTTTTTTAGGGTTTATAATATTTAGCTTAGGGTTTATATATCTTGGGTTTATAATATTAATCCATTGGATTTAATATTATTCCCTTGGGTTTATAATACCATAGGGTTTTAGAATTAATGCCTTTGGTTTATTGTTCCCTTCGATTTATAATATTAATTGTTTAGGTTTATTAATTTAAGGGTTCATATTCCAGGGGTATAATATTATTCATAATGTTTATAATATTAATCCTAGTGTTTAATATAGATTTCTAGGATTTATAATCACGGTGAACAATGGTCCAAGGCCACATTGTGACAAAGATTGTATCAATATGAAAATCAACCATGGTCAACTATTGTTAACCATCGTCAACCATGTTCATTCATGGTCATCAATGGTCCAATGTCATACTATGAAAACGATTGTCTCAATATGAAATTCAAGCATGGTGCAATGTCACATTGTGACAAATATTGCCTCAATATGAAAATCAACCATGGTCCCACGTCACATTGTGACAAAGATTGTCTTAATATGAAAATCAACCATGGTCAACCATGGTCCAATGCCATATTGTGACAAAGATTGTCTCAATATTACAATCAATCCTTGTCAATCATGGTCAACCATGGTCCAATGTCCCATTGTGACAAAGCTTTTTTCAATATGAGAATGAACCATGGTCAGCCATGTTCATTTTACTATTTATAATCATGTTCAACCATGGTTCAATGTCACAAGGTGACAAATATTTTCTTAGTATTAAAATTAGTTATGGTCCAACATCGCATTGTGACAAAGATGTTTTTGACATGAAAATCAATCACGGTCAACCATGGTTGACCATAGTCCAACGTCACATTATGACAAACACTGTCTCAATATGAAAATCAACCATGGTCAACCATGTTTTTTAGGGTTTATAATATTTATCTTAGGGTTTGTATATCTTGGGTTTATAATATTAATATGTTAGGTTTAGTATTATTCCCTTGGGTTTATAATACCTTGGGGTTGTAGAATTAACCCTTGGCTTTATTATTCCCTTGGGTTTATTAATCTGAGGGTTCATATTCTCGGGGTATAATATTATTCATAATGTTTATAACATTAATCTTAGAGTTTAATATGAAAATCAACCATGGTCAACCATGGTCCCAGGTCATGATAAAGATTATCTTAATATGATAATCGACCATGGTCAATCATGCTCCAATGCCACATTGTGACAAATATTTTCTCGATATGAAAATCAATCATGGTCAAGCATGCTCCAACATCACATTGTGACAAAGTTTTTTTCAATATGAAAATGAACCATGGTAAACCATGTTTATTTTAGGGTTTATAATATTTTTCTTAGGGTTTATATACCACAGTTTTATAATATTAATCTCTTGGGATTAATATTACTCCCTTGGGTTTATAATCCATTGCGTACTTAGTATTAATCCATTTAGTTTATAATATCATTCTGTTTATTTTATAATATCAATCCCTTGGTTTTATTAATCTAAGGGTTCATATTCCTAGGGTATAATATTATTCATAGGGTTTATAATATTAATCCTAGGGTTTAATGTAAATCCCTTGGTCTTTTTTAATCATGCTCAACCATTGTCAACCACCGTTAACCATGGTGAATCAAGATGAACCATGGTTCAATGTCACATTGTGATAAAGATTGTCTCAATATGAAAATCAACCATGGTCAACCATGGTCCAATGTCACATTGTGACAAAGATTGTCTCAATATGAAAATCAACTATGGTGTACCATAGTCAACCACGTTTATTTTAAGGTTTATAATATTTATCTTAGGGTCTATATATCTTTGGTTTATAATCATGGTGAGCCATGGGAAACCATTGTCCAATCTCGCATTGTGATAAAGATTGTCTCAATATAAAAATCAACCATGTTTATTTTAGGGTTCGTAATACCTTTCTTGGGGTTTATATATCTTGGGCTTATAATATTAATCCATTGGATTTATTATTATTCCCTTGGGTTTATAATATCAATCCCTTTGGGTTTATTATTTTAAAGGTTCATATCCCTAGGGTATAATATTATTCACAAAGTTTATAATATTGATCACATGGATTAATATTGATCCCATGTTTTAATATAAATCCCTTGGATTTATAATCATGGTCATTGATGACCAACCATGGTTCAATTGTACAATGTGGCAAATATTGTCCCAATATGGAAATCGACCATGGGAAACCATGGGCAACCATAGTCAAACATCGCATTCTGACAAAGATTGTCTCAATATGAGAATAAACCATGGTAAACCATGGTCAAGCATCTTTATTTTAGGGTTTATAATATTTATCTTAGTGTTTATATACCTTTGGTTTAATATTATTCCCTGGGATTATTATTCCCTTGAGTTTATAATATAAACCCCTTGGGTTTATTAATCTAAGGGTTCCTAGGGTATAATATTATTCATATGGTTTATAATATTATTATAAACCTTATGAATAATATTATTATAAATCCTATAAAACCTAGGGTTTATAATAATATTATTGATTATTATTATTATTATTTTTAATCAATTATTATTATTTATTAATCAGTTACTATTAAATAATTAAATATTAAATAATAATTAATATAAATTAATTAGCCCACGGGGATTTAGATTGACAGTGAATGGGTGCACTGTTAAGGCACTCCTTGCGATAGGTCACTCGTTCAAATCCCCCATAGGTGCTTACCTACCCAAAAAAAATAATATAAATTAATTATTAATAATAATAATATTTTTATTGTAATATTTTTTTCATTATTATTATTTCAATTGTTATATATTTATTGATGGTAGATGCAAATGAAGGGTTAAGCTATATCAACTATGTTAATATTTTTAATGTGGTTGTGCTAGTTACATAGTTTGGAATTTTTAATTAGAATTGGTGGAAAAAAATTTAATCAAATTTTAATCTTTATTATTTACAATTAATTTAAAGTATAATTTAGTCCAATCTCTTTTATTCAAATTTAATCAAATCTCTACCCAATTTTAATCAAATTAAAAACCCTACACTGCTGTGTTATTCTATTAGTAGATTGGGCATGGTAGACTGCGGTCATCACTTTCAGTTCCTATGGAGTATCAACTGTCACATTTCACGCACACCAATTGGCTTGTATTGGTCATGAACAATACCTAGGAAATTGGGAATGAGTCACCTTCTGACAACCCTGGAATTTAACGTCCACTTGATCGTGAAATTTTGAAAATCTGATGACCCTGACATATTCTACAATTTTTAAATATACACCTCTAAATCATATCCAATTGACACTTTATGTTAGGGAAAAACAACGGTAACTTTTTTCGTTCCCTAAAGTATTCATTTTGTGCACGTTTTCAAATCTCCTTTTAAAACAACAGTAACTTTTTTCGTTGTTATAAAGAAAGTATTTATTTTTAAACATTAAAAAGTGAAAATTCATTGTGTCAAGCATTTCTCCATCCATAAATGTGGTGATGTTGAAAGTGCTAATTAGAAGTTTTAGTGTTTATTTTGAAAGAATAGTCATTTTTGAATTGAGCTTTATCATGATATGGTTGAAGGATAGTCATTCACAGGAGAGAATTGCTTATTGGATCTAGTAGAGAAGAAATTGTAAAAATGCTATTCCCATCTTAATATTTTTGTTTTAATTATCAATTTTGAGTCTTCATAACTTGAGTTTTATTTTTTATTTTTGAGGGTGGTTACACAGAAAAGTGTTCTCAAGGCAACGAATTCGACATGAATATTTGTCCCACAACCTATGGAGTATCTAATATGCATATAACGATATCTATTTAGAAATAATACTATTCCAATTATGCATACTAAGGGATGACCCTATGCAGCACCATCAAAGAAGCCCCATGGTATACCATGATGCAATGGAGGCATAATTGCGATCCTTGATATTTCTACTTTGGATCCAGCCTATATTATTTGCATGAATTTGCAATCATGCTTGTAGTAATATCCACTATTGTCACATGATCTGAACACACTTGAGTTCCTTTCCCAACAGATACCATAACCAAAGATGCATGCAAAAGTCTCCAAGAAAGCAAGAGAGTGATCCCCCTTTCAAGCCTTTAAAAATTCATCCAAATCCATCTATGTCCATTGTAATTGAGCCCCAAGCTCCATTGAAACTTTCCGAAAAACCTGTGTTGTATATGAACAAGAAATAAACAAGTGAGAATGTAACATCATCCTATTTTACTCTTGGTTATTGCAATGATAATTGTGAATGAAACACCAATGTGGAAGAACCATCATTAGTTGGACCTCTGATTAAACATATGTCAATTATTATTTAAAATTAATTAATTAATTAACACAACTAACGAAGAGACAACCTTACATATCCTTGGTCTGAGGGAAGCTTTCTTTCTCACCTGTTTTTTCTAAAGTCACTTTAATTCTTGAAGCCACTTTTTTAACCTCCTCGCTTGAAAATCCATGACCCATACCTAATTGAACTAAATGTTGAAGTTGCTTTCATACTCGAAGAGTCATTTGTCTAGACCTCACACCATTTGGTGTGGGAGTCCCATCTGGTATGATGGCCTGGTTTCCATTGTCTTAAGGATTTGCCTCAACTCTTGCTTTCTGAAATGAGCAGGAAGCAGGGACTGGAAAGCAAAATTTGTACAATTTTCTGGAGGAACAGGTTGAGCTGCATGAAGGATTAGCAGGAAGGAATTGTGTAGTTTTTTAGAGGAACTAGCTCGGAGCCTGGCAGCCAAAACTCTACAATTCCCTGAGGGAAATGATAGTTGGCTACTAGGTCACTGGTAGCAGAAACTACACAATTCCCAAGGGGAACAGGAAATCAGTTGCTCGGAGCTTGGCAGTATAAACTGTGCAATTCCTGGAGGGAATTAGCAATTTGTTGCTAGGGGCTGCTGGCAAGGGAAACTGCATTGAGGCTGGGAAGCTGACCTGCTGATCATCTTTGCACAATTTTTGAGCTGAGAAGACTGCTAGACAACAAAAGGCCTACTCTTGAAAACTGTGCAATTTCATGGATGAGCAGCGGGTCGACAGTCAGGAGGAATGACTGAGAAAACTGCGCAATTGTTTGAACGATACAGGGATGGGCACTTCGTGTCTGTCTGTCTTGTTTGCGCAATTTCCTCAGTCAGAAGAGTAGGCAAGGTCAACAGCCTTTGCACAATTTTTGAGGGGAGTCAGTCCTGGGGTGGCTTCGAGGTCCGACTCTCCGGGTGGCCAGCATGAAAGTTGATTGGATCACTTCTGATTAGCGCAGCTTGGAAGGACTTGCTTTGTGCTTCTGTGCTATTCTGGGTGACAGTCGATCAAGTCGATAAAGGGGTGATTGTCTAGCTTTCAGAGGGTAATCTGGTCATCAAAACTTCAGCAAAATGACTAAGTGTGTGAATGATTGAAAGATGCATAGGTGATAATGCAAACACACACTCACATGACTTGACGACGAGACGAATCAAACCATCCAGACACACATGTTCAACATGACTGATTGACGGTGCAAGTGATGAGCGCAACACTCGCGATTGATCGTTGATCGACTACGACAACGCTTGTGCGACAATGAATGTGACTCTGTGTGTGAGTATGACAAATACTTTCATAGCAAACACAACAAGTACACACGAAGCAAAGACTTTGAGTATAACCAGAACAATGGTTGCAAGTATGACTTTGACATCAGCATGCAAGACTTGGTGATACGAACAAGCAAGGAAAATGCTAAGACTCACACGAGCTCATGGAGTGAACTCTTGTGTGTGCATTCATCAAGTGAAACTCTCAAGGGAGGCTCTGAAATTGGGTGCAGACCAAAATTTTGGAGGGTGGTTGTAGCCGCTACAACAGAGTAAAGAAAGGTTTATATCATCGTTTATGTAAACTTGAGTTGGTTTTTGAGATATACCCATGGTCTGTAGACCATGGCATTGTATAAATAGGTGTGTCTTAGAGATTCTAAGGTAGATCTATGTCTTTGTCTATGGGTACGAAGGAAGGAGTCTAGAGGTTTAGTGCAAAAAACTAGGTCTTAGAAGGGGAAAAGGCTCTACAACTGAGTGTACAGAGGGTTAGATTAGTTTCCATAGCTGAGTGCGTGAACCCCTACAGCCGACTACACAGGGGAGTTTTGAGTCTGTAAACTTATACTAGAGATCAATAAAGAAGACTGTTGTAGAAATTACTATGTTTGATCTCCTTACTTCTGTTATTTATGATTGCGATATATGTTGTGATGAATGATATCTTTATGAAATAATGATGTACTGATGTGCGACTTTAATGGACCCATTTTATTAATTGAACACAATTAATGTTAACTAATTACACGAAGATCATAATACCTTCTGTTATGTTTATTGAATACTTAGGTAAATATGAATAGATTCTTATCTAAGGATCATCTATGGTGCCCGTAAGTAGATAAGCCACCTGTTTAGGGTCCGCAAAAGCTTGTCATAGACCTTCACGAAGGTCTAGAGGCTACTCGAAGGGAATTGCAGTATCAGGCCCTAAGGGCTTATAGATCTGTGAGGAGGCAGATCTAGGGCATAGAATGACATCACATTGATATCTGGGTGTGGCAACTTGGTTCCAGCACCCCCCCATAATGCTTTGGGTGAGACTTTACTCCGCGCTACGCGAGTTGATGCCGAAAGGGCTAGTAGTTTAAGGTTGTTTTTGGTGCAAATAACTCTGAACCTGGGTTGGGACCTACTATGCCAACAAATGGTTCCATTGCCGGGACTGGGATCTGCATAAAGAGATGTGTGATGTCGCATCACTGGAATCCGACCAAAAGGAAATTTAGAAGTGGTTGGATAGAAAGATCCATGAATTCGCGATGTAGGATAATAGAAATCTGTGCTTAACAAAATGGCAGTGGTTGGACATATATTTTTACATAGAAATACATGAAATTATCTTATGCACCTTCCTGATCAAACTATACGAGTGGATCGCTAAATTGATAGACAGCCAAGGAAGGTGGAAGCTTGATGGTCCAATAGTGTGGACCTCGGAGCTAGTGCAGAGGTTGGAAGCTTCTGAAGATAAGATTTCACGCATTTTTGATCACTGGCTTGATTGGGTTATAAGAGGATTTGTTACAGAGTTCATGATTTACACCTCAGTCAGTTACAGCGAAGCAGAGCGACGCTTCTTCAAGGGACCGCGAGGAAAGTATTTGAGATCTTTGAATACCTAGATTAAGATGATCTTGTGTGAAAAACAGGTTATGCCATTGCCTTGATGTTTGGATCTACGCGAAGTGGATGAAGCTTTAGAAATCGGGAAAAAGCAGGTCCTGAATATAGCCCGTTGATTGGACCTCCTTCAAGTGATGGTGAGGGAATGACACAAGCCTGACTGGGAAGCGCAGTCCAGTTGATAAGGCAGGGTTTTCCACAAATACATCATCATTCTACGCCACCTCCACCTTCACCTCCACAACATACAACTTCTACCACACCGCCACCACCACCACCACCATTCAACATGTTGAATACAATGAAGTTGCCAGTTTCAAGGGCTTAGGAAGTGAGGATGTGGATTAGTTTTGGTTTGTTGAAAAGGCTATGTGGACATCACAATAGATTACAGATGATAATATAAATAAGGTGCAGTTGGTTACCGCTCTACAGGATCGCGCGCTGACATGGTACATTAAGTACTGCACCGATAATCTGTTGGTGTCAGTAGCAGACACTCAGGCCACTTTGAACAAAGAATTCGGTAAGCCTAAGTTTGACTCGCAATCAGTAACTAGATTCAAGGAAAGCATGATGAAAACCTGTGAAACACCTTGGGAGTTAGATCAAAGATTGAGGTGTGTGATCTGCGAAGCTAATATGCAGCTCAAAGATAGTCAGCATCGCGAGTGGTTTATAGCCTCTCTCTTACCCCACCTAAGGATTTCTTTATCACAACAAAAGATAGGAACTCAAGTAGAAGCCTTGAAAATTTCAAGATTGCATGAAACAATTATTTAGGACATGTCTTTGGGAGTCCAACAAATTCACTCGCAGTTGCAGAACCTCTGTTTGGAATTGCAGAGCTTGAAAAAAGGAAAGGAGGCCAAGCCAGAGGTGCGTGAGGAAGTATGGTGCCTCAAGTGTAAAATCCAAGGGCATGATAAAGGCCACTTCCCTGTCTTCGCAAATTACATTATAAGGGGATGACCGATGCCCCTGAGACAGGAAGCTTCAGCAAGCCCAAGTGTAGGACCTGCGCTATGGTGCGTTATTTGTGAGGTGGCCGGAAAACCCGTAACCGATAATTATCATTTGTTGCAAAAGCTTTTGCAAACACCACAAGTTTTGTGATTTTTGCAAATTAGTGGGTCATCATGAGTGCCACTGCCATAGTTACAAATTAATGATGGAGAGGATGCCTATGTATCGAATGAAAGAAGAAACTCGGCCTCCGGATCAGAGTGATGGGGGGGCATGTGGAGGATATCAGGGGCACGGACGAGGCCGAGGAGGAGGAGGACCTGGAAGAGGTCGTGGACAGGTTAATTTCTATAATTGCGGGATGCTAGGACACTGCGTGAGGGAGTGTCAAAATCAGACACGCCTGTCATGTCAATACTCCACTATGTTTGACCACATGATAGAAGAATTCCCTGTGCTAATAGCTAAGATGCAGGAGAAGAAGGCATAGCCTCAACACCCTACCTAGAACTTACAAATGATGAGGGTTGAGCCGCGTGAGGAGGATATGAATGTGAATATTGTGTTGTAAAGTGGAATCACGACATGTGACGATAAAGGAAAACAACCTGGAGAGGGTGGATGGGTTCACAAGTCCCCAGAAAAGGAGATTGGTTTTGATCGGGAGTGCATGAAGGAAAAGTTTATGGAAGAAAAGAAAAGCTTCATTAAGGCATCTACCTCAGGGAGTCAAGACAAACTACTAGAAACCACTGTGATGACAGAGGTTGACCCCTCTATGCTTACCACATTCTTGGAGACTTGTATGAAACTATTGCACGATAGCAAAGCTGTGAAAGGGATATGAGAGTTTATAAACAAGTGTTCTAGTAAGAAAATTCTCCTAAGGGACACTGCCTAGTCCAAAATATTGGTAAACATAAGGCAAGAAAAGTGTACGAGGTGATGCTCACCACACAGATAGGAGACTATGCGATGGAACAAGTTATTTTAGATTTAGGATCTAATTCTAACATATTTCCTAAATAGACATGGGAAAGAATGGGGAGACCTACACTGCAATGGTCTCTGATTCAACTAAGGATGGAAAACCAACAGAATATTATCCCTATGGGATGACTACATGGACTCAACGTAGATATAGAAGGTGCGAGCAAGATGGCGGATTTTGAAGTGATAGAAAACATCAATGACAAAAATCCATACCCCACGCTCCTTGGAATTGATTGGGCCATCAATATGAATGGAGTCATCAACTTGAAGAAGTGGATGATGTCATTTGAAAGGAAATCGCTACATGTTGTAGTATTGTTGGACCCTGCAGAAGGACTGCACTATACTGAACCGATCCACGACTACAAGGAAAGTGATGATGATTTGGATCAAATCTACAAAATAATGATGTGAGAACAAGACTGGATTAATCCAACGATAGATGGATGGATTTCATGGGACTACAAAAGTTCCTACACCTCAGATTCAGATGAAGAGTTGGAACACTGGTAGAATAGGTTGCATGATGTATCTACACTATGCTACAACATGATGACTAAATCGTTGTGCAGTGTTATATCAGAGGTAAGAAATTTACCTTATTATGATGGATTAAGTGATGTAAATAAGTTTTTGTATGCTTTTGAAAGAGATGTCCCTGAGGATCATCATTTTCAAGCGCTGGATTTGGCACTACACGCTACCCCTGCACGATGATGGGATACGCATAAGGACAACTTTGATGAATGGCATGATTACACGAGGATGATGAGGTTGAAATTTGGTCGTTCTAAGGTGAGATTAACTGAGAAACATGATGGGAGAAATGATCCTCATGATCATTTGGCAAAGTGGATTAAAGTTTATGGAACAGAGCCACAGCCAGAGTGGGTGCACTTATTCTATCACGCTCTGGATATAATCCCTATGAATTGGTACCTGGAAATGGAGCTCTGCCATGACACTGTAGAGTGGGATATCTTAAGGGAAGTATTCTTTATGACCTTATGTTTTTAGGATGGGTTCAAATGCATTGAAGAAGCCTTGCAGGAGGTTAAGGCAACAATATTCAGAATTCCGTAGGATCCTTTGGAATTGGTTCAACCAAATTGGAGTACCCAGCTGTGCCATGCACTGGAATGCTATAATGTGACTTCTGAAGGGGACGATGAGGATCCAAGAAATATCAACATTCAAAAGGCAAAAGGTCATTGCGCAGTTGAAGGTCTGCAGATAGAAAATCTAGACATCATCGTGTTGTTGAAAACTAGGCAAGTAAACATTGGTATGGAAGCAAAGCCAAAATTTGCAAAGATTGGGGATTACTGGGATGATGCCACGGTGGATAAGGTTGTTGAATTGCTCCACGAATATCAGGATTTTTTTCCTACAAAATTTTCAAACCTAAAGGATATCATAGGTGATTTGGGTGTGATGAAAATAACTTTGAAACCGAACACGAAGCCTATTAAGCAGAGGCCATATTGCTTTAATCCAAAATGCAAGGAAAAGGTCTGCTTGGAGTTGGACAAGATGATGGAGGCAGGCATTATCGAACCAGTGGAGGAATCTGATTGGGTGAGCCCAGTGGCAGTCCAAGAGAAGAAACAAAAGGGAGAATTAAGGATTTGCATAGATCTAAGAAAGCTTAATGACTCCTGTGTCCATGATCCTTTTCCGACACCATTTACTAATGAGGTATTGGAGAATGTTGGCGGGAAGGAGGCCTACTCATTCACTGATGAGTTTTTTGGATACCATCAGATTAAGATTGCACCAGAAGACAGGAGTAAAACAACCTTCACGACAGAATGGGATTGTTTCCAGTATACAGTGATGCCATTCAGAGTGAAGAATGCGCCAGCGATATTCTCTTGAGTATTCATCGCGGCATTCAAGGAGTTCATTCAAAATTTCTTCGAGGTATATTTTGATGACTAGATAGTATTTGGGTTAATAAAGCGCCATGTATCCAGTCTATGCTTAATTTTGGATACATGCCAAAGATATCAAATCACACTGAACCTAAAGAAGTGTTTGTTTTGTGCCCCCTTTGGGATTTTTTTGGGTCATGTGGTATGCAAGGAAGGACTAATGCTGGACCCTACCAAGATCATGTAATAGTTAATTTGGAGGCCCCAAGGAGTGTCAAACAGTTGTGCGCAACATTGGGTCACACTGGATATTATCGAATGTTCATCAAGGGTTATGCTCAGATTATTGCACTTATGGAGAAACTATTGAAGAAGGATGCTACATTTTGTTGGGATGAAGAATGTCAATGTAATTTAGATGTATTGAAAGGAAATATGGTCACTGTGCCGATCTTGGTCTTCCCTTATTAGAAGAAGGAATTCCATGTCCATGTTGATTCCTCATGTATTGCATTAGGAGCAGTGTTGACATAGGCTGGTGAACGAGATATGGATCATCCTATAGCATTTGCGAGTAGGAAATTGTCAAAGGTTGAGAACAATTACTCAACGACGGAGCGTGAAGGATTGGCTATGGTGTACGTGCTCCAAAAGTTCAGGCACTATCCGTTGGGTAGACATTTCAAGATGTACACAGACCATTCTTCCTTGAAATACCTGGTCAATAAGCCTGTGTTGTGGGAGAAAATATCCAGATGGATGTTGTTATTCTAAGAATACGACTTTGAGGTAATTGTGAAGCCTGGAAGGTTGAATGCAGGACCTAGCCATTTGTTGCGCAATGAAACAGGGGAGGAGCCTACTAATTTAGAGGAAGGGTTTCTAGACGCGCAGCTCTTCACGAGGCATAAAGAAAATATTATCCACTTCTTGACTACTGAAACGACTCCAGAAGGATACACCTGTCAGTAGAAGAAAGAGTTAGTAGTACACGCGACATATTTCTCAGTAATTGCAGGACATTTACATAAGATGGGTTCAAACGAGATACTCCGACGGTATGTGCCTGATTTTGAACAGAATAGCATCCTTGTGGAGGCCCATGGAGGGTCTATAGGAGGACATTATGCATGAAAGGTAATGAAGCAGAAGATTTTGCACACAGGGTTGTGGTGGCCTACACTGCATAAAGATTCCAAAGAATATTGTAGGGTGTACAATGCATGTCAGAGAATGTGCAAACCATCGCAGAGGGATGAGATGCCATTAAATCCTTAGGTGTCATTGTATCCATTTAAGAAATGGGCAATTGACTTTGTAGGACCAATTCAGCCCCCAAGCAAGAAGACAGGGGCACGCTATATCATCACCGCGATAGAATACCTAACCAAATGGGTGGAGGCACACCCTGTGAAGGATTGTACAGGAGCCACAACAAATAAATTCTTGTTTGAGTATGTGTTAACCAGGTTGTGCTACCCAAAAGTGTTGATCAGTGATTGTGGTACACATTTCCTCAGTGACACGATCAGCGCGCTCAGCGAAGAGTTCCAGGTGTATCATCAGAAGAGTACACCATATCACCCTCAGGCTAATGGAATAGTTGAAGCCTTTAATAAGATATTGGAGAATGCGTTGACCAAGATTTGCAACGCGCAACAGAATGATTGGGACTTGCGCGTACTGGCAGTACTTGGGCATACAGGACTACTTGAAAAAAACTAACAGGTTAAACACATTTTTGGCTGGTCTATGGTGTAGAAGCTGTGATGCCTATGGAATATATTGTGCCTAGTCTCTGCATAGTAGCTTTCACAGGAATGGCGGACCGCGAAGCCTTGGACGAACGACTCACGCAGCCAATGGAGCTCGAAGAAGAAATTTTCTTAGCTAGATTCCATCAGCAAGTACAAAAGGAACGTGAAAAAGCATGGCATGATCGACACATCAAGCTGCGCACATTTAAGGTAAATGACTTGGTTTTATTATATGATAGTAAGTTCACTAAGTTTCCAGGAATGTTTCAAATGCACTAGCTAGGGCCATATGTTATCAAAGAACTTACAGATGGAGCCGCAGTTCAGCTTGCAAATCTGAATGGAGAACCTTTTCTGGGGAAGGTGAATGGAAGCCAATTGAAGCTATATGCAGGAGATCCTTCTCAATGATTATATGATTGCAAGACAGTCTTAGTGCTCCAGGTAGGTACAAGGGAGTGCGGGACTATAAACTACATAGCTAGGTTTGAGGAACTACGTGACACAGGGGTTGCGCGTAAAAATGGTGACACCAATGTATTAGAGGCTACGTGAAGGAAGCTCTGCTAAGAGAGGGGATACCATGCAGCATAGCAAGAAAGTGACCATTAGAGTTGTTGTTCATGATTTGACAGCTAGGAGACAGTTAATAGGAGTGGGCGACTAGCATTTAAGGCTAAAATATTTGGAGATCTGCGACCAAATCAACATTAATGGATGAATTTTGGGGGGAACAGTCAAATTTGAATTCAAAATTCCCTATAAATTACACGTGCCAGTCCAGTAGAGAACACTTTTCACCCTTAGAGCTTTTGAGTTATGCTGTCTGTTGCTTATGAATCATGAGTTCTTTGAAGCAAAAGCCATGAGCCTCGCATTCTATCATTTTCCCAAGTTAACCTAGAAATTCATTTGAAACACCATGTTAGGACCAGGTCCCACTGAGACTGCAAGCACCGGAGGAACTGTTGCCTCCAACGGAGCAGATCCAAAGTTTGTGAGCATGGAGGCTCCGACTCTTATGCCTATGCCACCAAGGTCACCTAGGTCAAAGCCTACATTGATGCAAGAGACCGAAAATCTGAAGAAAGACAAGGAGAAGGGGTTGATGCTAGTGCACGAGTTGTTTAGGAAGCATTTTGTTGCCCAAACACAGAAGAAGGACAAGCAGCCTGAGAAGGTTGTAGATTTGGAGGTTGAACAGGGTGCTGAAGATATAGATGTTAAGGGCACAAAGTCCATCACCAAGTTGTCGGAATATATCCCTCCATGTAAAGGGAAGGTAAAGGTCACCAAGGACCTTGACTCAGAGAAATTCATTATTCACATGCCCTTGTTGCCAGAGAAGATAACCTTCGAAGGTTTGCACTTGGCACAGATCCCTTTGTTAAATATGGAAGATTGGGACCTGGCTAACCATGAGAGGTTCCCCCACATCACGACATAATTATATGAGGCACGTGTATTACAAAGACTCAAGTGTCACTGAGTTGGAGACAGTTGAATGGATCCGTAGAGTGGAGCAATCCAGGTTGTTGAACCTACTGTGGGTACCCCACTACCATCACTCTAATAGTGACACCACCTGTATACGACAGCTACCTACTCTGGTGCACAATGGGTGCTTATGGATTGGTGTGCCTATATCCATCACGAATATTCTCATCCACAAGATCACACACATATTGCATGAGGGTTTGAACCTGGCTAAAGAGTTTTGCAGAAAGACAAGCGAGAGAGACTTGGCAGAGAAGATGAAAAAGAAATTTGAGCTTATCAAGAAGTTGCGCAACTATTCCATAACATCCATCAATGATCTCATGGTGAATATTTCCACCTAAATACTAGCCGAAAAGGTTATGAGGAAGTGGCGTGTGGATGAGGTTTCGGTGCCTGTGATCTCGTTAGCTACACAATGCACGAAGGGCATGCAGTTTAACTGGTCATGGTACTTATATAGTGAGTTCCTTGTGAATTGCCGCAAGGCCCAAGATGAGAGAAGGCACTTCAAATACGTGTGGTTGCTACTCTCCATTGTGCTGGTTACTTGGGAGATGTCGGAGGATAGCCAGTTTCCTCCATTTAAGGCCGGATTGCCGGAGGCTGTGCAATTTTCATCACTCTGGGCCACAAAGGACCCTGAGCAGGTCACCGAAATGAAGATTTTCTGGGTATTTATGGAGTCGATCTTCTGCATGTCCATCAACCTGTGCCCAAGGTTGTCCCCAACATTGTATGGACAGTTATCCGAATATGTTGCATTCAAGGTAGATTTCCACTACGTCTACATTCAAGTGCGGAAGGACCCACAGTAGAAGTGGTTCGATATGTCGTATTTAGTTACCGATGATTCCATATAGGAAGTGATCAACCATTGGCCAGCAGATGGGCACACTCCATTCGGCTTGGCTGCAGGTACCAACAAAGGCATGAGGAGCTCAATGGAGAAGAAGTAAAAAGATGCAGTGAAACAGGCGGCACAAAATTTGGCCACGCAACAAAAGAAGGAGGCCAAAGAGAAGTTATGAATGGAAAAGGAGCATGCTCCAAAGGAGCAGGTTGAACAAGAACAATGCGACTTCGAGCAACGCGGTAAATCCCCTTCACCTGAAACCGAGGAGGAAGAGCAGTCAATGCAGGGCAGTGGAGGCGATCAGGGAAAAGCACCCCATTTTGGATAAGGAAGGGCAGAGAACAACAACAGGAGGGTTCCCGGAAGAAGACAAAGTTAGCTAAAATGCAGGTGGATCCCATCAGGCTGACGAAGGGGGATCTCGACAAGATTGGGGACAAAGTGCATGACACTACCGCCAAATTGTTACAGCAATTCAAGCAACAATACATGCAGCTGTTCGGAAATGTTCAGAAGGATCTGCGCAAGTTGTAGATCCAAACTAGCAGAATACATGTGGGCACAAGACAAGTGAGCGCCGCACAAATGAGCCTAACATCGGGGACAAGTCAGGCTACAAAACTGGTAAGGATAGTGGAACTGAGGACAGTTGCTCTACCAGAAGGGTCCCTAAGCGGAGAATCGGCCGATGTCAAGATCATCGTAAGCATCCTGAAGAACATTGACCTCAATTTTGCAGCACTCCCTAACGAGTTTCTTCATGCACTGCAGTAAAGAGTGACAGCGGAACTAAGAGCTCGGGAGCAGTGTGCTCTCAATTAATAAGCAAGTATTGGGTGAAAAATGAGCAAATGTTCACCGAGAAGACGTAGGACCTGAAATAAAGGGATACAATCTAGGCGCAGAGCGCCCAACTGGAAATCGCGGATGCAGAGGCGTGAATAATAGTGCCAGAGTTACACATACCCAAGGACGCACAACCAGAGTCCAAGATCCAGAAACTTGTTGCAGGCGACCACAATGCAAAGGTAGAGGTGGAAAGAGTTCAATTTGAATTCAATATGAAAGTCACGGAGCTGCAACTCAAGTCACAACCTTTGAGTCCGCCCGAGGTCAAGGAAAAATGCAGAGCCACCATCAAGGAAGGGATGGATACTGTGGATGTCACAGTCGTGGACTGCACAACTTTGTTTAAACAAGCAACGGAGTTGGTGACAACCCTGCAGGAAGACCCCAACCTGCAGATATTTAGTACAATGATCGATGAACTCCAAAAGTAGTATGATGAGGCTAGGGTGACAGTGTGCTCAATTTCTACAGCGTAGTGCCTCGCCAAGTTGTACGAGGGGAAGCAACTAGCACAGGTGGAAGTAGTGTAGAAAAAAGAAGCAGTGCTTAAGGCCAGGTTGGGTCCTTGGTTGGAAGAAGCCTACCAAGTCTCAACCAACATCTAGGAGACACTGATGAACTTGTAGCTCACATAGCAGAAGATCAAGCTGGCCGACGAAGGACCAGCCACAGAGCAGCTTGTTGAAAAAGTGAAGCAGGCAGCTACACAAAGCGCTGCTAAGGTAGCAGTTGTGCAGGTGGAGCTAGGGAATCTTCGCATCATGATCATTGTGCCAGCTGAGTGACTCGAGGGTGAGTCATGACCTTTGTGTTGGGGGCTCGTTGGGATGGGGTCCCCTAGGTCAGTTTTGAGGTAAAAGCCTAAATTTTGATGTAAAAAGATGTAAAGTCTTCGTGAATTGTGGACGCGGAGCGCGTAGTTAGTCAATATTCAAAAAGTGTTTTTACCCTCGTTTATGTAAACTTGAGTCAGTTTTTGAGATCTGCCAATGGTCCGCGGACCATGGGATTGTATAAATAGGTGTGTCTTAAAGAGTATAAGGTAGATCTATGTCTTTGTCTATGGGTACAACAGAAGGAGTCTAGAGAGTTAGTGTAGAAAAGTAGGTCTTAGAAGGGGAAAGGTTCTGCAGCTGAGTGCACAGAGGCCTACAGTAGTGTTTGCAGTTGAGTGCACAAGGAAGTTTTGAGTCTATAAACTTATACTGAAGATAAATAAAGAATATTGTTCTAGAATTCCTATGTTTGATCTCCTTCTATTATTTATGATTGCGATATATGTTGTGATGAATGATGTCTTTGTGAAATAATGATGTATTGATGCATGACCTTACTAGATCTATTTTATTAACTGAATGCAATTAATGTTAAGTATTTACATGAAGATCATAATACCTTTTGTTACATGTATCAAATACTTAGGTAAATCTGAATAGATTCTTATCTAACGATCATCTATGGTGCATGTAAGTAGATAAGACACCTATTCAGGGTCTGCAAAAGCTGGTCATAGACCTTCACGAAGGTCTAGAGGCTATTCGAAGGGAATTGCAGTACTGGGCCCTAAGGGCTTATAGATCTGCACGAAGGTAGATCTAGGGTGTAGAAGGACATCACATTGATCTCTGGGTGCGGAAACTTTGTTCCAGCACCCCCCCATACCGCTTTAGGTGAGACTTCAGCCCACGCTACGTAGGTTGATGCTGAAAGGGCCAATAGTGTAGGGTTTTTTTTGGTGCAACTAACTCTGAACCTGGGTTGAGACCCACTAATACAACATCCTTCATGCCTTAGCTCTTGCTCAAGACAACAAAAACTCTTCTACATGCCCAATTCTCTATCCAAAATTACTTCTAGGACTCGATATGACTAAACTATTTATACTTTTTCTTCATACAATACCATGGTCCGTGGACCATGGGAGAATACAAAAGTCGACCAAAACAAGGGGCTAAGACCCCTTTGACTCCTATTTATCTGCACGCTCAGCATCCACAATTTGTTGAGACTTTACATTATTTACAAAATTATTTACAAAATTATTTACAAAAATGACTAATTTAATTCAATTCTACCCCTGGGGACCTCAAAAAAAGTAAACTTTGAAACGAGAACTATAAACCCAAAACGGGAACTCTGGGTAAAAAAAACCCCGAAGAAACATCAAAAATAGTGCTAAAAACAAAAAGTGTTGATGCTGGAATAACACCTTTTTTTTCTAGGGTAAATTTTCAACATGTTTAAAAATGGTGGTGAAAACCAAATTTTTTGTGCAAAAATTGTACAAAAAACACCCTCAAAACGAAAAGTGTTGACGTTGGGATAACACTTTTTTTTTTCAAGGGTAAAATTTCAACATTTCGAAATAATGACGTAAAATATTTTATGATGACTCCGAAAAACATTAAAATTAAAAAAATAAAATGAAAACATAAAATAAAATTAAAAATTAAAACAATGAAAAAACACAAAAGAAAAAAAAAAGTTAAAAAAAAAAATGAATCATAAACATGTTAAAAAAAACAAATTTAACAATAAGAATAAAAAAACTAAAAAAATAAAATATAAAATATAAACAAATAAATAGCAAAAAAAACATATTAAAAAAAACTTTTAAACCATTAAAAAAATTGCCAAAAGAAAAAAAAGAAGACAAAACTATGGAAAAGAAAAAAAAAACATTAAAAAAAACTATAAAATTAAGGAGGTAAAAATAGAAAAGTTTAAAAAACATTAACAAAAAAACTAAAAATAAAATAAAATTAAAAACAAACTAGATTTAAAAAAAAAATAGAAAATTAACAAAAAAAAAAAAAAACACCTACTAAAATTAGATTAAAATGTTGATTACTTAAAAAAAACAAATATAAAATATGTATAAAAAAAGATAAAAATAAATAAAAAATGTTTAAAAAAATATCTCATAAACCATAAAAGAATTTGGAATATATATATATATATATATATATATATATATATAGAAAAATTTAGAAAAACACTAACAAAAGCTAGGAAAACGAAAAATAAAAAACACACTAGATTAAAAAAATATAGAAAATTAACAACAATAAATAAAAATAAAACCTAGTAGAATTAAAATTAAAAACATAAAAAAAAAAATCTAAAAAAACAAAAATAAACTCACATTATAAAAAATAAAAACCAAAAAAATATGAAAATGGCGTAAAATATATGTGTTTTCAAATTTAAAAAATAATAATAATAATAATAATTACATTTTATAAAGAAATATGGGTTTTTTATTTAAAAGAAAAAAAATAAATAAAAAAATAAAATAAAATTTAGTAAACCTACATTTTTTATTTAAGAATAAAAAACTAAAAAGATTTAAAATTTTTTTTTTTTTGGTAATTTAAAAAAAAATTATTAATTTTTTTTTAAACAAATTTGACTTTTTATTCAAAATTTTAAAAATTATTAAAAAAAATAAATTAAAAAGTTATTAATTTTTTTTTCTACGTATCTTTTTATTTAAAAAAAAAAAAGAAAAAAAAAAATTTGGGCCCCTCCGCTTGCCTGCGACCCATGGTGGCATAGCCCTGGGCGGAGGGCCTGCGTGTAGAATCATCCCCCCGACCCTCCCGCTGCCCGTGGTGGTGCGGCCCTGGGCAGAGGGCCTACGTGCAGGCAGGTCCTTCACCTAGGGCTGCGCCACCACGGGCGGCGAGCGAGCGGAGGGGCCACAGAATTTTTTTTGTTAAATAAAATGAATACGTTTAAAAAAAAAAAAAAAAAAAGCAAAGTTTTTTAATAATTTTTTTTATTTTAAAATTTTAAATTTTAAAATTTTAAATGTTTTAATTTTTAATAAAAAGAAATTGTTTATTTATTTATTTTTATTTTTTTTAATTAAAAAAGAAATTGTTTAAAAAAAATGTGTTTAATATATATATTTTTTAAATTTTTTAATCATTTAAAAAAAATAAAAAATTAATCATTAATTTTTTTGTTTTTAAATAAAAAATGTAAACTGAATAAAAAATATTGTTTGTTTGTTTGTTAATTAAAAATACATATATATTTTTTTTTTCGAAAAAAAATATATATTTTTAAAATTTTCATATATATATATATATATTTTTTATTTGTGTTTTATCTTTTTAGTTTTTTTAAATGTTTTTAATATTAATTTTACTAGTTTTTTATTTTATTTTTTGGGTTAATTTTCTATTCTTTTTAATCTAGTGTTTTCTTTTTTTTGTTAATGTTTTTTTTAATTTTTTTTTCTATCTACTTATATATATATATATATATATATATATATATATATATATATAAAATTTTGTTTTGTTTTTCTTTTTTTCCAATTTCTTTTATGGTTTATGAGATCATTTTTTTTAACATTTTTTATTTTGTTTTTTTGTCTTTTTTTATATACATTTTTATATTTGTTTTTTTAAAGTAATCAACATTTAAAAAAAGAAAAATAAAACAACTTGAAAATTCGTTAAGTAATCATAATTAAAAAAAAATAAAAATGGACATAATAAATTTTAAAGTGTGAAAAATAAGTCCTCTAAAAAAAAGTATGTTGCATCAACACATTGCATGAGCATGTTTCAAAATCAACAGAAAAATCACTAACATTTAAAAACAAATATTTATATTTGATACATACGAAAATTTAAAGTGTCAAAAATATGCCCCCAAAAAAAAGAATTGTATTCAGCATTACCACTTTTCAAAATCGGGGTACGTTTTTACTACCCCTACGAAATGGGTAATCATATCGGTTATTTAAAGTGCCAAAAACTATGCTCTAAAAAAATATGTGTTCTGCATCGCCCCTTTTCAAAATTGGGTTAATTTTTTGCTATCTCTATGAAATGGGTAACAATATTAGTTCCCATTTCAAAGTTTACGTTGTTCTCATCCCAACATGGCCCCAACACAAATATTGTGACTCGCCCTCGAGTCACTCTATTGGTCGCTCCACTTTCTAGCGGAGATCGTTGAATGCCTTAGTCAATGTTTGAAGCTCTGTGGTACTCTATGTTGTTGCTTGTTGTACTTCATGGACCAATTTCTCTATGGTTGGCCCCTCGATGGCAAGTTGCGTAGTCCTTTGGGTCTGCTGCATGGCCTTCAACTTCTCATGAATGTTTTGTGAAATCTATCTGGCTTCCTCTTTCCAAGGCTGAAGTCAGTCTCTGAGCAAGGACTGTTTTTTCTGTAGCTCCTGGATATGTATAAACTTTGCCTTGGCTTCCTGCAAGCGCACAAAGCGATGGACTGGCACCAACGTCTGCACTGTCGTATTAATCTCATCCTATTGGTGTTCCACTTCCCTGATATCTGTTTTCAACTGTTGCAGTGTAGGATCTTCCTGCAGTGTATCCCATTGGTCCATTGCCTGTGTGAAGAGATGGTCAGAACCTTAAATTGTGATGTCTAGTTTACCCATGGAATCTTTTATAGCTGCGCCTCTTTGTTCTTGAACTTCTAGTGGTGTGGTCAGCTACAACTTCAACTGCAACTTAGCTATTTGCATTCGAAAATCGAAAGTCACCTTATTGAATTTCTCCTTTGAAGCTCGTACTACACCAGCCAATTTCCTCACTTTGGCTGAGGCCTCTGCATCCTCTGGTATATTCATCTCAGGCACGGCCTTGCAGGCCTACTCAATTGTTGTTACCATGTTTTGGCGATGTGTCCGCAATTCCTCCTGTTCCTTCAGTGGCTGAGTTTGTTCTATGAAAAGCTGCTCATTGTTACTTTAAATTCACTGACGGCAGTGAGCACATGCTACTCTTTGATTTTCAAATCGTCAAAGACTCGTTGATGTATCGCATGAAGGGTCTGAAGCAATAGTGTGACAAAGTTCAACCCCATATACTTCACTGTTCTGAGAACAACGTGATCCTCGTCATTGACCTGTATGGAAAAGAAAAGACTCTAAGATCCAGAGTCTGTTCAATCTCTGTTACTGCGTTACTGCCCTATGTTAGGCTCGCTTGCGCACCACTCTCCTTCCTGAAATCCACCTGAATCATGTTCTCCTACATCTGTAGCTTGTGTAGATCCTTCTAGACACTCCCTAACATCTACATGTGTTGCTGTTCAAATTGCTAGAGCAGCTTAGTCTTTGTGTCCCGTATCTTGTCCCCTATCTCATCAAGATCACCCTCTGTCAGCACCATGCGATTAATATGTGTCTGCTTATCAGACTTGTGTTTCTTTTTTCTGTCCACCCTTTTGTTCTTGCCCGTGCTTCTTCAGGATGAAAGGAGTGCTTTTCTCCTCACCACCACCTCCTCCCTGCTCTGACAGCTCCTGCTCATCAGTATAATGTGACACAGACTTCTCACTCTCCTCAGCATCCTTATGTTCTCTCTCTTCCTGCTCTTTACTAGCATGCTCTTTCTCCAGACGAGCCTTCTCGGCAGTTTCCTTGACAGCCTCTTTCTTTTTCATTTTGGCCAGGTTGCACACAGCTTTCTGAGCGACATCCTTCCCCTTTTGCATAGTAGAGCTTTCTGCGCCTTTGTTGTTTACTACCTCCAGCTTTGTAGGTTCGCGCCACTCTGGCGGCCAATACCTTACAACTTCCTGCACATTCGTCTCAGACACTAAATAATGCAACATTTTCCAAGTTCCCTCTAGATCCTTCCACACGTGGATTGAGACATTGTGAAAGTCAACCTTGAACTCCGTGTAGGCTGTTAATTGCCTGAACAAGGTTGGAGACAACCTTGGTTGCTAATTGATCACCATCTGAAGGTCCATCTCCATTAGGACCCAAAAAATCCTCGTTTCCTTAATGCTTGTCACATCCTTCATAGACCAGAGAGAGGCGAACTGCATTGCCTCGAGAAAATCATTCTTATGTGGAGGAAATTGGCTATCTTACAGTAACCTCCACGCAACTAAGATAATGGAAAATAGAAGCCAAGCATATTGAAATTGCTTGCTTTCTTCTTGGGCTTCTCGGCAGTTTGCGAGGAACTCTTGGCAGAGATACTTGGACCAATTATACTACACGCCCTTCATGCACTGTGCAGCAAGTGACAATACCGGTGCTGGAACTTCATCTATGCAACACTTCCTCATGATCTTGCCTACGTGAATCTGCACGGCAAACTAGACTACTTGGTCTTAAATGGACATGATAGAGTATCCTCGCGAATTTTTCACCAGACCATATTCCTTCTTCATTTTATCAACTAGTTCCTTTTCCCCTGTTTTCCCTGCAAACTCCTTGGCAGGGTCCGCTCCTTTGTGAGGAAACTTTTTTATCTTGTGGATCAACATCTCTGTTATTTGAATAGGCTTCCTTACCCATAGGATCCCATCGTGCACCAGTGCAAGGAGATAGTGCACACAAGTCGTATTGATGGATGAGCGGTGATAATGCGGTACCAAAAGCATGTTCAACAGTCCCCATTGATCCATGCCACTAACCCACATCATGGGTTCTAACTGTGTAACTCATGTCTCATCATAGTATATTGTTGTCATGTACTTATAGGTCTCCAGATGCGAAATTGTTTCATGGTCTACGAGGTCCAATCCTCCATTTTCAATAGCAAGATGCGCACGAGCTTAGGTCCTTCAAATGTGACCTGCTCCGGCAGCAGGGAAGTGTCTACCCAAAATTTCCTAGAATCGGGATCCTTGGTCACTTTAGCTTTTCCCTTCCGTGGAGGGATGTACTCAGGCAGCCTAGAGATAGGCTCGATCCCCTCAACATCGACTTCTTCAACCCCTTGGTACTCCTCTTCTTCTAAATCCACCACCTTCTCTGGTTACTTATCCTTTTTCTCCTTTAGTTGCGCCTTTGTATGCTTCATTGGTGACATGCGCACAGGCATCAGCTTCTTCTGTTTTTATTTTGCAGTTGATTGATTTTCTTTCATGGTAGGATTCTTTTCTTTTGGCACAGTGTGTTTCGGCCTAAGCTACCTCGGCGTCATGGGCACAAGAAGCATAGCCTCCATACTAGATACTTTGGAACTGATGGGTTCAGTGGGGTTAGTACTAGTCATCCTCTGAATGAAACACTCTTGGGAAACTGTAGAATAGTTTACAAATGAGGGGTGCATCACAAATTATTCCCAGAGCTCACGATTCATATGCTTCAGATAGTAAAATGTGCCAACAACTCTCAGAATGCAAATTGTTTTCTCTTGGACCAGCACGCATAATTTATAGGTGGATTTGAATTCAAATCTAACTGCTCCCCCCACATTCGGATGATAAATGTTGTTTTGGTGGAAGATCTTCAAATATTTTCACCTTAATTGCCACCACCCCACTCTCCTTAACCCTTTTTTAGCCATCAAATCATGAATAGTAACTCCAACGGTCACTTTTTTGTTACGCTGTGCGGCTCCCTCCTCCATGGTGCTTCATCCTGAGCGCAGCTTCAACTAGTGCACCCTCATTAATCTTCGCACACCTTGGTCACTACCTTCTCCTCTAAGTTGAGCAATGTAGTTTAGAGTCACATGCTCCCTTGCAACTGCTTGGAGCACTAAGTCTGTCCTGCTGCCATATATAGCTTTAGTCAGCTCCCATTCACTTTCCCAGGAATGGCTCCCCATTCAGCTTCGCGAGCTGAACTACACCACCATCTATAATTTCCTTGATAGTATATGGTCCTAACCAATGCATCTGGAATTTGCCCGGAAATTTAGTGAACTTGCTATTATATAAAAACACAATATCATTTACCTTGAACATGTGAAGCTTGATATGGCGATCATGCCATGCTTTTTCTCATTCCTTCTATAATTGTTGGTGGAATCCTTCCATAAATCAATCTTCCTCTAGCTCCATTAGCAGCACGGTCCATTCCTCAAAAGCCTCATGATCCACCATATCTGCTAATGTTTCTATGTGCAGGCTAGGCACAATGTATTCCATCGGCATCATTGCTTCGACCCCATTGACCAATCTGAACAGCATTTGTCCTGTCAGCTTCTTACAAGTTGTCCTATGGGCCCATAGCACTGCAGGTATGCATACATCCCATTCATTCCGTTGCGTGTTACATACTTTTGTCAACATGTTCTCCAAGATCTTTTTAAAAGCTTCGACAATCCCATTTACCTACAAGTGATATGGTGTGCTTTTCTAATGGTAGACATGGAATTCATCCGTCAGCGTGCTAATCGTTTTGTTCAGAAAGTGTGTTCCTCTATCTCTCATTAAAACTTTCGAGCATTCAAATCATGTTAAGAAATGTTCAAACAAGAATTTCGGTGTCGTTGCCCCTATACAATCCTTAACCGGTTGTGCTACCGCCCATTGGGTCAAATACTCAGTTGCAGTGATAATGTAGTGTGCGCCCTTTTTATTTCCAGGTGGTTGAATTGGCCCAATAAAGTTGATCGCCCATTTTTCAAATACCTTCAAAGATACATGAGGATATAGCGGTAGTTTGTCCCATCGCGATGGTCTTCCCATCCTTTGACATGCATCGCACACCTTACAATATGCTTTGGAGTCTTTGTGCAATGTTGGCTACCATAATCATGCATGCAAAAACTTTTGCGTTGTTGCTTTTCCTGCGTAATGACCTCTCGCAACTCCCCCATGAGATTCAACGATAATACCATCTCGCTCAAATTCCGGCACATATCTCCACAGTATTTCATCCACCCCCATTTTGTACAAATGTCCTGTAATGATCGAAAAATTAACTGCACGAACTACTAGTTCCTTCTTCTGTTGATTTGTATATCCTTTAAGCACCATCCCAGTAGTTAAAAATTGAATAATGTTAGCAAAGTGATCATCAGCTACACGTACCACAAAGAGCTGCACATCTGACAACCCTTCCTCCAAATTACTAGGTTCTTCGCCTGTTTCAATTCGCGATAAATGCTCAGGTCTGACATTCAACCTCCCTGGCTTCACAATCACTTCAAAATTGTACTCCTGAAATAATAACAACCACCTGAAAATTTCCCCCCCAACGCAGGCTTGTTGACCAGGTACATCTTGAAATGTCCTCCTAATAGATAATGCCTGAATTTTTGCAACGTGTAGGCCATGGCCAACCCCTCACACTCTGTCGTTGAATAATTTTTTTTAGCCTTTGATAACATTGTACTTGTGAATGTTATAGGATGGTCCAGTTCTCCTTCGCCTGCCTATGTTAGTACTGTACTCAGCTCAATGCAAGAAGCATCCACATGTACATGAGACTCCTTTTTTGTGCCTTTTTCTAATCGGGAAATACCAGGATTGGCGCAACCACCATCTTTTCATTTAACACATCCAAGTTGCACTGAAATTCCTCATCCCAACAGAATGGTGCATCCTTTTTTAACAGCTTTTCCATTGGCGCAGTGGTTTGAGCATAATATTTAATGAGTTTTCTATAGTATCCCATGTGTCCCAATGTCGCGCGCAGCTGCTTGACGGTCCTAGGGGCCTCCAAGTTCACAATCATTGCGATCTTTGTAGGTTCCACCATCACTCCATGCTTACACACGACATGACTCAGCAAGATCCCAAAAGGAACACATAATATACATTTTTTCAAATTTAGCGCAATCTGGTGTCTTTGAAATGTATCCAACATTAGGCACAAACTTGCTACATGGCGTTTTACCAATCCAAACAGAGTCCAATCATCAAAGTATAGCTCAAAAAACTTATGAATGAATTCTTTGAACGCTACCATGACTATGCGAGAAAATATTGCAGGTGCGTTTTTTAAACCAAAAGGCACAACAATGTACTGAAAGCAACCCCAGTCCGTTGTGAAGGTTGTTTTTCTTCTATCCTCTAGCACGATCTTGATTTGATCATACTTGAAAGACCCATCAGTAAGGGAATAGACCTCCTTCCCTCTAACATTGTCTAACACTTCGTATGTAAATTGCATTGGGAATGGATCATGGGCACACGCATCATTCAACTTCTGTAGATCTATGTAGATCCTTACTTCGCCTTTTTTGTTCTTCTCTTGGACGACGACTGGGCTCACCCAATCAAACTCTTTGAGAGGTTCTATAATGCCAGCATCCAACATTTTATCCAACTCTAAGTGAACCTTCTCCATATATTTCGATTAAGGCGATAAGGCCTTTGCTTGACAGGTTTCACATCCAACTTCAATGTGATTCACATAACACCCAAATCGCCAAGCATGCCCTTTAAATCTAAAAATTTAGTGGGGAAGAGATCCTGGTATTCATGAAGTAGTTCAACAACTTTGTCTACTGTAGCATCGTCCCAATAATCTCCAATATTTGTGAATTCTGGCTCTTTTTCAGTACCAATATTTACTTGTCTTGTTTTCAAGGGTGCGGAGATGTCTGAGTTCTCTACTTGCGGTCCTTATACTCCGTGATGCCCTTCTGTCTCCAGAATATTAATATTCCTCGGGTCTTCCTCCTCCTCTTCAGCAGTCACATTATAGCATTCCATTGCGTGGCGCAGTTGGGTGCTCCAATCCAGTTGGGTCCATTCCATAGGTTCCTTCGGTGTCCTGAAGATAACCGCTTTAATTTCTTGAAGCACTTCATCAATGCTTGCAAACCCGTCCTCGAAGCTGAAAGTCAATAAGAACCCTTTCTTCAATACATCCCATTCCGCAGTGCCATGGTGGAGTTCAATTTCGAGATACCAGTTCATGGGGATTGTATCCAAGGTATGACAAAATATATGTACCCATTTTGGCTGTAGTTCCGTCCCCTGTGCCTTAGTGTACTTTTCTAGGTGATCGCGTGGATCATCCTTCCCACTATACTTCTTAGTCATTCTTGTATTAGGATTCCCAAATTGTAACTTCATCATGCACTTGTAATCCCTCCATCCTGAAAAACTATCCTTGTGCATACCCCACCATTGTGTAGGCGTAGCGCACAACACCAACTCCAATGCTTGGAACTAGTGGTCATTAGGGACTTCACACTCAAATTCATTTAGAAACATGTCTACGTCAGTTAAACCATCTTAATAAGATAGCTTTCTTACCTCTGACGAAACGCAGTGTAGTGACTTCGTCATCATATTGCACCGTAGAATAAATACTTCATGTAAGCAATTTTTCTAATGCTCTAATTCCTCATCGGAGTTAGAAGTGTAGGAACTCTCTTAGTACCATGCGATTTGTCCATCTGCCATCAAATTGATCCAATCCTGATCTTGCGCTGTTATCTTGTAGATTTGATCCAGCTCATCGTCACTTTTTATGTAATCGCGAACTTGTTCAGTATAACTTGTCCCCTCTGCAGGATCCGATGGCACTATAACCCTCAGCGGCTTCCTTTCGAATGACATTATCCTCTTCTTCAAATTAATGACCCATTCATGTCAATAGCCTAGTCGATTCCCAGGAGTGCGGGGTAGGGATTACTGTCATCAACAATTTCTATAACTTCAAAATCCGCTACTGCACATATCAACCGTTACTCCATATAATTGTCCCATGGGGATGATTTTCTGCTTATTCGCCATCCTGAGCTGAATTGGAGACCACTGCAGTGTAGGTCTCCCCATCCTTTACCATGTCTGTTTCGATAAAACATTCGCATCAAACTCCAGATCCAAAATGACCTGGTCCATTTCATAATTGCCTATCTACGCTGTTAGCTGCATCTCATGTCCTATTTGTGCCTTATGCTTACCAATCTTTCTAACTATGCACTGCTCCATAAGAGTATTTTCCTTATTGGCACACTTGTCTATTATGTCTTGCAATCCTTCCACAACCTTTCTGTCACATAGTAACTTCATGTAGGTCTCCAAAAATGTAGTCAGTACGAAAGTATCAACCTCTTGCGTCGCACTGGTCTCTAGTGTCTTGTCCTAGCTTCCTGAGGTGGAGGCCTTAGCGAAGATCTTCTTTTCCTCCATGAATGTTTCCTTAGCGTGATTAAGGTCAAAGGAAACTTCTTTCTCAGGAGCTTTATGGACCCATCCATCTTCTTCGGGTTGCTTACCATTATCTACGCCAATTGACATTCAACTCCTTAGTACAATATTAATTCTCTAATCCTCCTTGCGGGGCTCAGCCCTCATCATTTACAAATTTTGTGTAGGCTGCTGAGGCTGCATTTTCTTCTCTTGCATTTTAGCTATTAGCACCAGACATTCTTTTATGGCATGGTCGAATTGTCTATAGTATTGACGCGAAGGGTGTTTAGGATTCAGGCAGTCTCGTGCAAAGTGCCTCGGTTGTCCGCAGTTGTAGTAGATAATCTGACCATGACCTTTACCAGATCCTCCTCCTCCTCCTCATCCTCAGCCTTGAAAACCTCTGTGCGCTCCTCCCGTGCCTTGATTTGGAGGCTGAGTTTATACTTGCATATGGTAAGCATGGATTCATTCCATCATCAACTCATAACTTTGACAATGGCACTCATCATGGCCCACAGACTCGCAGAAATTCCGGAATATTTGTTGGGGTGTATGAACAAACTTCTGAAGTAAGTGGAAGTTATTCGTCACATGTTGTCTAGTGACTTAACAAATGGCGCACCATAGCACAACTCCCATGCTTGGCTCCGCTGGGGCTTCTGGCTTCAAGGGGACTATCCCCCCTTGTAATATAATTCGCGTAGACTGGATAATGATATTTGTTGTGCCCGTGGCCTTTGCACTTCAAGCACAAAACCTTTGCATGAAATTCTGGCTTAGTCTCCCTTTCTTTCTTTAAACTATGTAATTCTAGGTGCAAGATTGCTAACTACAAGTGAATCAGTTGTACCCCTATGTTCGTATCCTGAATAGGAAATGCGTGTAACCTCATCGCGATCTCCAAGGCTTCTGACTTCTTTGCTATCTTCTGCTGTGATAGAAAAATTCTTAAAAGTGGCAAAAGCGATGCGATAAACCAGTCACAATGCTGACTATTTGAGATTTGCATGTTAGCTTATCAGATCTGGGACTTCAACCTCTAATCAAAGTCCCAAGGTGTCTCCTTGACTCTCATTAGGATCTCCTTAAATTCAATTACCGATTGTGCCTCCAATTTAGGCTTACTAATTTCTTTATTCAAAGTTGTCTGAGTCTCTGCTAACAATGCATGAGGATTATCAGTGCAATACTTAATATACTAGGTTAGCACGTGATCCTGCAAGGCGATAACCAACTGTGCCTTCTTTATATTATCGTTAGTGATTTGTTGCGCTATCCATACAACATTTGTAATGAACCATAATTGCTCTAGATCTTCACTTCCTATTCCCTTTAAGATCGACATTTTCTTTTTGTTTTCCATGATGAATGGTGGTGGTGGAGGTGGAGGTGTGGGTGAAGGTGTAGGCGGTGGAGGTGGAGGTGGAGGTGGAGTGGATGGATGATGTGTTATAGGAATACCCTGAGTTATTAGCTGAACAATGCTTCACGACGTAGTCTGCACCACCCCTTCGTCGTCACTTGAAGGAGGTCCAACCAATGGGCTATACTCTGGACCTGATTCTTCACGATTTCTAAAGAATCTACCACTTTCCGTAGCTCCAAACATTAAGGTAATGACATTACCCGCTTTTCACACAAAAACATTTTAATCCAAGTATTCAATGACTTAACGTACTTACCTCACGGTCCTTTGAATAATTTCCACTCCGCTATAACTAACTGATGTGTCTACTGCGAATTCAGTAACAAATCCTCCCAAAATTCGATCAAGCGAGTGATCGACAGTTCGCGCGATCTTGTTGTCAAATTTCTCTAATCTTTGCACCAATTCTGGCATCCACATTATAGGACTATCGAGCTTCCACCTTCCTTGACTTTCTGCCAATTTAGCTAACCACTCATATAATTCAATTGGAAAAGTGCTATAGAAAATTTCATGTACCTCTGTATACAAATGCCTATTCAACCAATCCTCCTTCAACAGTCAACAAATGACAACCATGGACAACCATTTTCAATCATGCTCTACATGGTGAACCATGGTTAGCCATAGTCAATCATGGTCTATATCAACCATAGTCAACCATGGTCTACAAATCCTTCCTATGTTTGTCAATCATCAACAATCATAGCCACATTAATAAAATGGTTGATATACATCGATTGGCATGATTTTCCACCTTACATATGCCAATTGGTGACATTAGTTTTAAAAGGTGGAAAATGATGCTAATTGACCAACTTTATTAATGTGAATGTGCTAATCCTTAGTGATATGAATAGAGAATGTTGGTTGTGTCATTGATGCAATAAATCTATATAATAATTACAACATAGTAGATTCGATAGTCAATAATTTCCATATATGGAATAATATTAATGTAACTAATATTATAATAATAACAACAACAAATTGATTTTAAGGTTCCAATTAAGTTAGACAACAAATTGTATGAGACCCCTTGTTTGTGGGACAATGCCTCGTAAAGATGTGACTCCTAAAATTTACAAAGTTGTCTCAGAACCATTTTCTCCGCCCAAATTCAATTCTTATAAAGTGACATGTTGGCTCGTTGTGATAAGACTTTAAGAGTAGGCACCCCTTGAGATAGAGGTCCAAGCAAGTGAAATTTGGTATATCTCGGATCTTACTAAGTCATAAGTTATTGGTATAGCTGGCTTGCAAATTATTGAATATACTCTTAATGTTATATAGAAAGAACCAAAAAGTTTAATCAAAACCTTGAGCAAATTACTTCAACAAATCACTAACTTACTATAATTTTATAAATTTACAAAATTATACATACTCAGCCGTGTATTTTTAAATTTAAATTTATTATTTTTATATATATTCAAATATTTTTATTTATTTATTTTTATTATTTTTTTTAAATTAAAACTAAAATTTATTATTTTTAATGATTTATGTATCCAACCTAAGTAAGAAGAAGATTAAGCCCACGGGGGTAGGCGGGTTGGTAATCACACTGTGGTGAAGTTAGCCTTAGAAAGGCGGTACTTCTGTAAGGTCACGAGTTCAATTCCCCGGACTAACCTGGCCTGTGGAGAGGGATGGGCATTACCATTCCAATGTATTAAAAAAAAAAAAAAATTTTAAAAAGTAAGAAGAAGATTAATAAAGTTGCTACTTTGTACATCATATTTATTGCTCATAAAATTTGTATCCCATTTAGCTTTGTAGAGTTACGTTGCGGACCCTTTCATCATGCAGCCATCAGTGGAGTGGAGATGAATATATGCAAGGCAAAAGCACCGTTTCGACAAGCAGGGTTTGATATTCGCAGGTATACGTGGAGTGTTGATCTGAGTGACAGCGAAATAATGGCAGTGGCACTTGCAGAAAAGGCTGTCAAAATTGATGTAATAACGAAGTTCCTGCAGGATGCAGATATACGTATTAACTGTAACTGAAAAGCGAACGAATACCTGCATGTCATATGCATCCAATTCCAGCCTCTTCCGAAGACTGAGCGCCAGCTCTGAATTGTATATTCAGATTGGCTCTCACATGCGGCGAGTGAGACGATTTCAAGGACATACGATTTATTCACTCGGATGCAACTGCACGTTGCGTATTCTTCCCTTCAAAGTATGGGCCCCAAAGAGCAGCACTATCTGTCAAAATCTCTAGCACAGTCAGAGCAGTGCTATTCAGTTACATGTTGTTTAATATTTGTCATCATAAATTCGTGAAGATTACATGTTTTGTTGTGATACAAGTTTTCGGTATGATTTTGAATTTTAGTGATTGAAAATGTATTTTTAAATATTATAAATAAATTTAGTAATTTAAATTTTAAAATATTTAAATTTTGTAATTTATATTAGTGAAATTTATAATTTCAAAATATATATTACATTTCAAATAAATTGATTAGAAAATATGTTGAAAAAAAAAAGAAAATTATTTTGTTGAGCTCAAAGAAAAGAGTGCTTATAATTAAAAACTCAAAAAAAAGAGAAATTAATGTTTTTACAAAATCACTTTGTAAATCTATTAAATCATTATTAGCAAAATACAAAATCAAAAATAAAAAGAAGGCAACCTTCTCATCCAAATACAAAATAAAAAATGAAAGCGAAACCAATTTATTGAACTAAAAATAATCATGGGGAGAAAAACTAAACACAGTGTACTAAGTGAAATCCAAACAAATATTTATATCAAATTTTCAACTCCTTAGTATTAAGATTATTGTTGAAATCATATAAAATTTCAAAATACATAAAAAAAACAATATAGTTTTAATTATTAGCTAAGTATTTGTCCTAGCTAAAGCCCTAACCAATTTTCCAATTCCTTGACATTAAGATTCCTATTGGACAGGGATATTTCATGATAGTATAATACTTTTCATGTAATTATAAAAAATGGTTGGTTACAATTAAACTATTGTTGGTTACAATTAAACTATCTTCAACAATATTCTATGTTTGATGTTTATAATATTGTCTTAACTTATTAAATATTTTTATTTTTATTTGAATATAGTAATTGTGGATCTACAAAATTTAAATATTATTATTTGAGTATGGTAATTCGAGATCCACAATTTTTTTTATTTGAATATGGTAATTGAAGATCCACAAAATCTAGGCTTAATATTAAATGTGTTATTAAAAGTTGTATTTTTTTTCTTTTTCTTTTGATATTCTTAATTTTGTTTAGTTATAATTTATTCTATTTATTTTACAAAGTTTTATTTTTCCGTAATCAAGAGCTTGTTTTATAAGTTTATAGGTAGGAAAGAAATACAAATTATTTTTCCAACCTATGGTTTCACTCTCCAATGATAAATAATTTTCAATTTCTATTTCAATAATGGTTAGCTTGAAGTTTTAATCTTTATTTTAATGCAATTGTTTTTAAAATTAAGAATCCATATTATAATTATTATTATTTGTATTTGTATTTATGAAATTTTGCATTTTTCAATTAATAGATTCTTAAATTTACAAAATTAGTGAACATGATTTTTATATATGAAAATGATTTTAGGAAACAATCACCACAACATTGAAGTGAACCTAACAAATAAAAACAAGAGCAACTTTGAGAAAGAATGAAAACAAGTGATTGAACATTCTTGCTCCATAAAACCTTGATTTGCAATGTTCCATCAAACTCCAACTTGCAACACATATGTATATTATTTTGATTTTAAGTTCAAAGCCTTATATCATTGCTTAATAAAAATGCAACATAGTTAATGTTTATATGAGAAAGAAGGAAAATAAGTGGTTGCACATTCTTGCTCCATAAAACCCTGATTTGCAATGTTCCATCAAACCCCAACTTGCAACACATTTGTATATTATTTTGATTTTAAGTTCAAAGCCTTATATCATTGCTTAATAAGAATGCAACATAGTTAATTTTTATGTGAGAAAGGAGGAAAATAAGTGTTGCACATTCTTTCTCCATAAAACCTTGATTTGCAATGTTCCATCAAACCCCAACTTATGTATATTATTTTGATTTTAAGTTCAAAGCCTTATATCATTGCTTAATAAAAATGCAACATAGTTAATTTTTATGTGACAGAGAAGGAAAATAAGTGGTTGCACATTCTTGCTCCATAAAACCCTGATTTGCAATGTTCCATCAAACCCCAACTTGAAAGCCTTCTATCATTGCTTAATAAAAATGCAACATAGTTAATTTTTATGTGGGAAATCAAATATTTCTCAAGTAGTTGAGTGTTAATTGAATATCTTTTTTGTATGTCAAATTCATTATTCTTATGAATAAGAAAGCTAATTTGAATTTATCTTAAAATGTAAAAATATGGACAAAATCTTATTAATTCTTAAAATTATAATTTTAAAATCATACTAATTCTTACTAAGGAGTTAATATAGTTTTTAGAAAATTTTGATGGTTTTTACAGTAAAATATTTTTGTGGTATATAATTCTACTATTATATAAGAATGAAAATTGGTTAATATTGTTTTGGAATAAACATGAAAAATTAGCCCATACTCAAAATTCATACCATAATTTTTTATTTATTTTTTAAATATTTTTCCTAATATTGGAGAGAAGTTCCTTTAAATCTATTGTTAACATATTACGAAGGTCAATATTGTTACAAATATTTTGAAATTGAAATTTAATATGGACATATGTAAGACATTCTAAAAGAAATTTATTTTCATCTTTGGTTTTTTTAGTATTACAAGGTCACCAATTTTTTTCATCCCACAACATTTTAGGAACTATCTAACACCATGTTTCACTATCGAGCTAGGTGATAGTTCATCTTACATTTTATTTTCTAATGTTGATTTTCTCTTTTAGATGTAAAGAAAAGATACTTTTGATATTTTAAATTAATGTTAATGACTTTTTTATAATATGTTAATATTTTCTTATCCTCCAATTATTTCTTATACCTTAATTTATTCTCAAGTTTAAATGTGTTAATATTTTTAATAATATTAATATTTAACAAAGTAATCTCATCAATTTTTTAGTAATTTAGCTAAAACTTGGTATCCTTATGTCAACCTCTCTTAAATTGTAGGTGGCTTTAATTGGAATTTAAAATCCTTTACTTTTCATATATAAATAAGATCATTTTTCATTAAGACATAATGGTTATGAATATTGAAAGATACATTCTAATTAGTGATGGCTATTGTAGCTCGTGGTGAATATCATCATCTAATCAATTGAGAAGAGAAGAAAAGTCCACAAAATACTAACTTAAACACTTTGAATGTTGTGCTCCCATTAATGGCGGTGTAGAAGGATGATCCAACGCTCCCCATGTGTTTCATGGCATGTGCTTAAATCTAGCGATGTGTTTGTTTACTAACACCTGCAGGTTTTGGTGTAACAACAATCGTGACTCCAACAAGTGGTATCAGAGCCAAAGGTTTCGAGTTCAAAACACACCTGGCTCGCCTTTGGGGGGGGAGATTGTTGTGCTCCTGTTAATGGCGGTGTAGAAGGATGATCCAACACTCCCCGTGTGTTTCGTGGCATGTGCAACACTCCCCGTGTGTTTCGTGGCATGTGCTTAAATCTAGCGATGTGTATATTTGCTAACACTTGCAGGTTTTGCTGTAACAGCAATTGTGACACCAACATTGAACTCAAATTCCTAATATATAACAATATCTATCTATATATAAACCTAACCATTTTATAATATGTAACTTTAACAATCTAATTTCGAATGTAACTATAAAATACATGTTCAAACCAAATTAACTCTAAATTCTAAACATACCCTTTTTCATGTGTTTGGAAAAACTTGTATTTAAACCAATTACATAAAGCTTTTTGAAACGCGTGGGTGTTTATATTCCCTATATATATCATAATTTTTTTTATCAAACATACCATAATTCATATAGAAAAAGAAAGGACCTTATTTTCACTATTAAATTTTAAATTTATCAAATATACCATAATTCATATATAAAAGGAACTTATTTTCACTATTAAATTTTATTTTCATTATTAAATTTTAAATTTTTTAAAGTAGAAATAATGAATAAAGTCAAGATTATAAAATCATTTAAAAAAACATGTTACTACCTCAGATAAATGTTATACTTGAGTTATTTCAACCTCATAACCTTACTCATATATTCATCAGCTTTGTAATAAGTAGAGTTACTTTGACCTCATAACGTTACTCAAATATTCAGCACCCTTTCTCCTTTCACGCCCAAAAAGTAAAAGAATTGATCTTCCTGGACAGAACGCGTTTGGAGCTTGAGTGATACGGGCAACCTGCAAGGTAGACAAAGCTGGTTGTGTCAACGATGGGCAACCTGCAAGGTAGACAAAGCTGGTTTTGTCAGCGATGCTCTATATCAATATGTTACAGCAAATCAAATTTGGCAATGATTAAATGCCATATATGGAATAATATCAATGTAACTCTCGCAATGATTAAGTGCCATATATGGAATATATGGAATAATATCAATGTAACTTATATTTTGTATACGAGGATATATACTTTTGAATTTAAAATTATTTTATTGTTTTAGCATAAAATATGAAAGATATATTGTAATGTTATGTAAATAATTTGACTCTGTTAAATTATATTAAAAAATAAAATTATTAATTATTAATAATTAAATCAGATTTATTTGAATTTTTCATTTTTAGAGAGGATTAACTTTCTAGAAGTATTAATATTTCTTCAAATTTTGTATTAAAAAGAAGACTTTTCCACCTCGAGATCCTTTAGAATTAAGATAGATCTAGGTTGACGTTTACCTAGTAAGAAATCTTAATATAATTCAGATGTCAAACCAGCAAAGAGATAGTTATCATATCCTTACCGTAAATGCACGCTGACAGGTCACTATTAACCAGTTGATGATCTATAATAGATAATATTTCACTCCCACCAAACACTATGGAATCCTGGGTTGTTACGATAAATTGTTAGCTAAACAAAAACAGATTTAGAACATATTCCGATTCCAATATCTAATGCTAAAAAATGGGTTCCCAGTGATTTATTTAGAAAGTAAAGTTTGTAATGTTATGTCAGGGTGACCCTTCGCACTGTGGAGGGATCAGTGGAGTGGAGTGAAGGTGAATATATGTAAAGGCAAAAGGGCGGTGGTTGATATTCCCAGGTATGCGCGGACAGTAGATGTAGGTGACAGCGGAAAAAACGCAATGAGAGTTGGAGAAAAGGCTGTCAAAATTATCAAACAACAAAGGCCGTGCAGAATGCAGATGTACGTATAACTGTAACTTAGACATGAAACAAATACTTGCATGTCCTCTGCATTCAGTTTCAGCTTTCTTCCAAAGACGTGCCACCTCTGAACAGTATATTTAGATTGGCTCTCACATGGGATGAGTAAGACAATTTCAAGGACTCGTACAATTTATTGAGTGGGATGCAACTGCGTGTTGCGTATTTTTCTCTTACAGTATGGGCTCGAGAGGCCAGCACTCCCGGTTTCCTGCAGAGTGCCAGCCAAAATCCCCAGCGCAGCGGCCGCTTTGTTCATGAATTGTGAATGAGAAATTATTTTTTCAATGGCAGAAATCATATACAGAGCAGTTTTCTGGTATAGTTTTGTTTAGGATTGGACCACAAGACTTGTGGTGGAAGAAATTATATTTAGAGCAGTTCTCAAGTACATATAATTTTGTCCAGAATTGGACCACTAGGTACATATAGTTTTGTCAAAGATTGGACCACCAGCCTTGTGGAGATTAAAGCGCTTCATCTAATAGTTGGACCACATCCTCCAGCATATCTTCTATTTTCCTGGGACCGTAATTATAATTGACCATTCTTGTTTACCATTCAGGGAATGTAGAGAACTATTTTAACTTTTTTATACTTCTTTTTATTTTCAAACCTCATGAAAATTTATCATAATTCAGTTCAGGCAGTGAAGACAATGATCTCTGGCTGCTAACTGCAATGCAGGTTGACTCATTACCGTTATTCAAGAAAAACCAAGCCGCCTAAAATCCTCATTAATTCCTCTAAATCTTAGCCATTAACTAATTCCCTCATTCAGAAAGAAAGACAATCTAGGTCTTGATTATTAACTAATTTCCTCAAATCATAAAAAGACAAACTCTTAACCCCACAAAAACAATTTTACACATACTCAAATTCCAAAATAAAAATATATATATTAATTTTAAGAAAAATGTAAAAAAATATTTTTTATTAATTATAAAAATTATAAATTAGAAAATAATAAAATATTTAAAATTTCTAATTTATTTAAATATATATATTAAAAATATAATTTAAATAATAAAAAAATATATAATTTTTTCATCAATGGTAAAAAAAATTCAAAAATAAAGGTATTTACACTTGGACAATGCTAAAGAAAAATAGTTCGCTCTAATAGCTTGGAAGTTGAAATCACCTTTGGTGATTAAAATCATTGTTTAATTTGTTTTATTTTAATTATTTAATTGTTCACTCAACAACGTATACTAACGCAGCGTATTGAAACCAATATAGGAGGGGATAGTTGTCATGTGTTGTATGTACATTTATATTCGTTCCTTATTATTATTCGAAGTAGTAGCCACTTTTTAAACTCATTTTTGGATTTTAAATTGTTAATTTTTAAAATTATTTGTAGGTTTTATTTTTAAATAAAAGAATGCTTAAATATTCTTTTTATATGAGTATGTTGTAATGTATTGACCGTATATATATTATTGATAATATTTTAATACTAACATCTTTGTATTTGTATTGTTAATAATACTAATAATTTATATCTCTATATTGTCTATACTAATATCGCTACAGTTAATTAATTGATTAAAAGTTGTGTTTTCATAATGAAAGTTTTCTGCAAAAGTGAAAGCTTTCTTCATAAATCTCTCTACAAAATGAAAGTTCTTTGCACAAGCATTTGTGAATAACAAATACAATTGTGTCGCGAAGTTCCACATTTTTGTAGGCATTCTCTCTCCACACAATTTTTTTGCATTATTATAATTATTATATATTATTTGCATTATTTGCATTATTATATATTATTGGTAATATTTTAATACTAAATATCCCGTATATCATTATTCTGAATACGACTAGTCAATTGAGTAAAGGTCGTATTATTATAAATATTATATATTATTGGTAATATTTTAACACTAAATAATCCATATATCATTATTTTGAATATGACTAGTCAATTGAGTAAAGGTTGTGCGAAGTGCAAACAAAACTCTGCACAATGAAAGCACTTCACAGAATGAAATATTTCTGCACTAAATTATCTGCATAATAAAAGCTCTTTGCACAAATGCCAGCGAAGTGCGAAAGTGCGAAGAATAGTGATTTTTTTGCACTATCGTAGAATCAACTTCTTTTGCGTTGGACTCTGCTAATTAATTGATTAAAAGTTGTGCTCTCATAATAAAATCTATCCACACAGTGAAAGCTTTCAGCATAAAGCTTTTTGCACAATGAAAGCTTTCCACCTAAGCATTTGTTAAATGGCTAGTATAGTGAGAGAAAAATGTTTTTTGTAGTGATACAAGTGTGTCACAATGTTCCGCACTTTTTCCATATAGTTCTTCCACAACATTATTATTATATAATTTGTATCTTTGTATTGCGAATACCGCTATCTTTATGTTTCACATTTCCCTATGCATTCTCTCTCCACACACTTCTTTCACATCATTATTATTATAGATTATTGGTAATATTTTAATACTAAATAGGTCAATGGATTAAAGGTTGTGTAGAATGCAGACGAAACTTTTCACAATGAAAAATCTCCTCATAGTGAAATCTCTTGACACAAAACTCTCTGCATAATGAAAGTTATCCATGAAAATATTGGCAAGGACCTCTTACAAACTAAGTGCGGAAGTGTGAATTATATTAATATAAATATTATTTTTATCAGTTTAAATTTTTCATTTAGAATCTAAAAATATAATCAGACACCTGCTTTTAATGTTAATTGAGTTATCAATTTTAACTTTATGTATCAAACACATTGAGATATAAAAATTTCCAGATTGAGTCGGCATTAATGGCGAAGACAAAGGCTTACAATCAAGGAAAGTTAGATCGTTGCTATATATAAATTGTTGAACTTACCACCCGCCAATTCCACTTGGACCCCCACCATTGTTTCTTTCAGGTTTTTAGTTTCCTTAGTTGTAGCACAGTTTACTATTTTTAGTAGTTTTTTGGGTCCTAAATTTCCAGAGTTGTTTTGAGACCCCAAATGATGTTTTTTTCTGCCTAAAATCGTCTTTTTCATCGTAGTCCTCGGAGAGATCTTTCCAATGGGTTATCATGCGCATCAAACGAAGATAATATGACCAAGTCGCGACCCCGAGAAGTTGGTTGTCCAACTCACCACAACGGGGCCCATAAACTCTTGGTGTTACATCACCTTGGGTTAGGGTTTTGGTTGTTTAGGATTTTCTCTTATTGTTCAATAATAAAAAGGCCCTTGAGCCTCATTGTAACACAGTTTAGAGGCAAGTAGCCGCCACATCTCTTCTCGGAGATAAGCTACCATCGCCCGAGTTAGTCTTATTTCCATTTTGTTTGTAAGCATATTTCAGTATTTGATATTAATGAAATGAAGTGTTATTTCTACTGCATCCTTGTATTTATGATTATATCTGTAATTTGTTGCGTTCTTTTTTAAATATGGATCAGTGGTATCAGAACGGTCTGCTCTTTCTCTATTTTTCTTTGCATGTCCCCAACGAGGTCTGGATATAAGGAGTTAGGGCTTGAACTGGTTGAACCTTTACAAAACCAACCTTGCAAATCCTGATGGCCTCCCATGGTGAATGAAAAGAAAGGTGAGGGGGCAGGAGATCCTATCAAAATATTGCTTGAGAAAGCCCTCGAGTGACAAAGGAACGTGATGATGGACAACTTTGCCCAGATCCTTCAGCAGTTACCCACAGGTGACACATCTACTTCCGGCAACTACTCTGGAAGAGCCACACCCTTTAAGGTACAAGTTAAATTTGACATTACCATATTTGACAGTTAGATAGATGTAGACGTTGTAGATAAATGGTTAAATCTACAAGAAGGATATTTTTCTATTCATGATTTTTCCAGCCAGGAAAATATCACCTTTGCACTTCTCAAAGTAGCCCCCCATGTCAAGCACTGGTGGGAAACCTACTGTGAGCAGAAGGATGAAAGCACAAACTCACTGTTTTCAGCCGCACCCACTTGGAACTCATTACGAGATGCCATCAAGGAGCAGTACTACCCTATCAGGAGCTATGAGGATAAATACATAAGTGGACAACACTGCTACAGGGAAGGGACTAAGATGTGCCAGAGTTTACCAATGTTTTTCATACCCTTCACACAAAGTTGGGTATCAAGGATTCTGAGACGCATTTGGTTCTCAAGTACCTTAGCTGCCTGCACAGGTACATTCAGGATGAGACGGAATTCTTGGACATCTCCTTGCTCAACACAGCATACCAATATGTGGTCAAGATCAAGCAAAAGTTTAAATAGAAGAAGCGAGACTTTGGATATGTGAATCCAAAGTAAGGGAAAGGTGCCCCAAAATGGGAGAACAAAGGACAAAGCCAAGGTGGGGCAGCCCAGGACAACATGCCAAATCTGTAAGCAAAGAACAACGTCATGAAGCCAAAGAAGGACACGAGAAAGTGGTGTGAGTTCCATAAGAGTTCCACTCACAATATAAGTGAGTGTCGGGCCAAGAAGTCACTGGTTGTCGATCTAAAGGCTTCAGAATCATATGCATGTTACGACTCTGAGTTAGAACCTGATAAGGGGAATGACAAATGGTAGTAGATTATCAATGCAGAGCCCAACGTCGCTGTTGCCACCACAAAGATCGAGAAGGAGGAACCTAAAGATCCAAAGGATGAGGAGCGCCTCTTCCATTTCTAGATGTGGGTAAAGGGTTCCTTGCTATAGTTCATTGTCAAGAGTGGGAGCCAAAAGAAGCTCATTTTGGCAGAGGTCATGAAGCGGTTGGGCTTACCGACCAAAGCACATCCACAACCGTACACCATCAGGTGGCTTCACCAATGATGGGATCTTCGCGTGAGCCAACAGTGTCGCCTTCCATACAACATCAAGCCCTTCATGGATGAGGTATTATGTGACGTTGTTCCACTTGATGTTTGTGATGTATTATTAGGCCAACCATACTTATGGAAGTGACATGCTATGTATGAGTCAAGGCCTCATGCTATTATTGTTACTTTGGGAAATAACTTGTACAAGATACCGAAGGTAGCACCGCCTAACACCATCTCTTTGGTTACTACAAAATAATGCAGTAAGCTCATTTCCAAAACCAGGAAATTTGTTTTCCTGATGATACGCCCTCAGGGAAAGAAGAAGACGATGACCATGACCTCTAGACAGGGCCCCTCCGCACGGCAACAACAGATGGACAAGGTTGTGGAAGAGTACGAGGACATCTTCACCTCCCCCACAGGGGTGCCTATGCACTGTCAGGTCAAGCACTCCATCGATCTGATACCAGGTGCACCATTGCCCAATGGACCAATCTATCGGTGCTCCGTTTTGGAAAACAACGAAATCAAGAGGCAGATTCAAGAGCTGCTGCAGAAAGGTCACATCCGTCCGAGTTCATCACCTCGTAGGAGCCCAATCATGTTGGTACAGAAGAAGGATGGTTCTTGGAGACTCTATATTGACTACCAGGTGCTGAACAAGATCACTATCCAGAATAGGTACTTGATCCCATCGATTGATGACCTTTTGGACCAACTAAAGGGGGCAAAATATTTCAACAAGATCGACTTGAAGTCCGGTTATCACCAGGTACCAATCAAACCCTCCGATGTGTGGAAGACCACCTTCAAAGCCAAGGAGGGCCTTTTTGAATGGTTGGTTATGCCTTTTGGGTTGACCAATGCTTCTGCAACCTTCATGAGGCTGATGGATGACATGTTGTGGCCATTCACCAACTCATTTGTAGTGGTATACTTGGATGACATCCTAATCTTCAGCTAGAGTTGGGAAGAGAACCTCCACCACATCCGACAGGTTCTCCAAACACTGCGACAACATAAGCTATGTGCCAATTTGGAGAAATGCACTTTTGGCATGACCCGTGTTCAGTATCTGGGATACATTATTGATGAACGAGGGGTGCATGTGAATCCAGCCAAGATCCAAGTCATTTGGGATTGGCCAACCCCAACCACTCTGAGAGAGCTCTGTAGCTTTATGGGTCTTGCCAGTTTCTACCGCAGGTTCATTTTGGGATTCTCTCATATCACTTGACCCTTGTGTCAAGTCACTAAGGGAGGAGCAAAAGAAAAATTCTTTTGGTCTGAATCTCAACAAAAGGAATTCATAGAGTTGAAACATCACCTCTTCTCTGCACCAGTGCTCACTTTACCAGATTTGCAACAACCATTTGAGATCGAGACAAATACCTTTGACTATGCTATTGGGGCAGTCCTTACTCAACAGGGGCATCCAGTGGCATATCATAGTGAGACACTTTCAGACACAGTTCGAAAGTATCCCACTTATGACAAAGAGATGTATTCCATTGTGTATGCTTGCCAACAATGGAAGAATTACATTTTGGGGAAGGAAATGGTCATCCACACAGACGACCGATCCCTGCAGTTCATACAAACGCAAGGGTAGTTGCAAAATGATCGCCATCAAAAGTGGTCCACATACTTGCTGCAGTTCCATTTGAATATCAAGTATAAGAAGGGTAGCACCAATAATGTTGTAGACTGCCTCAACCAACCATCGATCATGGCATTAACCATCGTGCTCAACTCCTGTGGGCATGAGACTTCTAATTGGACACTTCTCTACAAAAGCGACCCATAGTTCGGCCACACATACTAGATGCTCTTGGAGGGTCAGCAATTTCCATATTTTCACCTCCAGAATGCCCTGCTATGCCACCTGGGACACCTATGTTTTCCTTCAAGCGAGTGAGCCAAGATGATTTTGGAAGTGCACTATAGTCGGGCCACTGGTCATTTCGGGGTCGAGAAAATAGTGGCAGTATTGCAGAAGTATTTCTACTGGCCAAATCTTCAACAGGATGTTGGGAAGTACATCAGATCCTATACTGCCTACGCCATTACCAAACCAACCATCAAGAAGCAAGGCCTCTATACTCCATTGCCTACCCCTATTTGACCTTGGGAATTCATCTCCATGGATTACATGTCGGGTCTTCCTTCCACTAAGCATGGAAACGACTTTGTTTTTGTGGTCATCAAAAGATTCTTGAAGATGGCCATTCTGACGGCCTACAAGCAGAATATCATAGCAGAAGCCACTTCTAAACTCTTCTTTGAATGAGTGTGGGTACACTTTGGGATCCCATAGTCTATCATCTCAGGTTGGGACAATAGGTTCCTTAGTACATTTTGGTCTAGTCTTTGGTCGATGCTAGACACCAAGCTCACTAAGTCCACAAATTTCCATCCCCAAACTGATGGTGAGGTAGAGGTCATCAAGAGGATGAGCGTACACATTCTGTGCATGTACAACTCAAAGCATCCATGCACATGGGATGAGAACCTTCCCTATGTCCAGCACAGCTATAACCGGGCTCTCCACAGCTCGACTAGCCATAACCCTTTTCAGGTGGGCTTGGATTCCAGCCACTATGTCCCATTGATGTGGCCATATCATTTGCAACTACTTGGGCAGATTCAACTCATGTCTAGTCGGAAGACGATAAGGCAAACAACTTCATTGAGCACATCCAACATATCCACCAATAGGTCCATGACATTCTAGAGAAATCAAATGCCACGTACAAGCAGCGACATGATCAACATTGAGTGCCACACAAGTTTCTGATGGGTGACAAAGTTTGGTTGAATTTGCATAAGCAACGCCTTACTGGAGGCTATCGTAAACTTAGACCACTCTGATATGGTCCTTACACCATTACCAAGGCTGTGGGTGACAATGCATTTGAGCTCAAAATTCCCCCATTCCTTGGCTTGCACCAAGTGTTCAATGTGGGTCGCCTTCGACCATACTTCCCAGCATTGTTGGACACATCAGACATTGCAGAACAACTTACACCTACAGAGTTAAATTCAGATTGCATGGAGCAAGCCACAACTAATTGGATCATGGACACGCAAATCAAGAACACTTGCCAGTAGAAGATCCAACTATATCGAGTTGTCAAAGCAAGACAACTCCTTCACCAAGGCAACTGGATCACTAGGGACCAAGTTTAGTAGAAGTTTCCTCAGCTCATGGAGGAACTCAACGCAATGGGGACCATTGCCTCGTAAGGGGGGAGGAATGATCCAAGTGGATATTGGTGGCCACCCGCCAATTCCACTTCGACCCCCACCATTGTTTCTTTCAGTCTTTTAGTTTCCTTAATCATAGCACAATTTACTATTTTTAGCAGTTTTTCAGGTCCTAAACTTTCAGAGCCATTTTGAGACCCTAAACGATGTTTTTTTAGCAATCTACCTATCCAAATTCATCTTTTTCATTGTATTCCTGAGAGATATCTTTCCAATGGGTTATCATGCATGTCAAATGGAGATAATATGAAAAATTCGCGACCCCAGGAAGTTGGCTGTCCAAATCACCCCAACGGGGCCCATAAACTCTTGGTGTTGCATCTCCTCGGGTTAGGGTTTTGGTTGTTTAGGGTTTGCTCTTATTCTTCAGTAATAAAAAGGCCCTTGAGCCTCATTGTAACACAGTTCAGAGGCATGTAGCCACCACATCTCTTCTTAGAGATAAGGTACCATTGCCCGAGCTAGTCTTATTTCCATTCTGTTTGTAAGCATATTTCAGTATTTGATATTAATAAAATGAAGTGTTATTTCTACTGCATCCTTGTATTTATGGTTATATATGTAATTTGTTGCATTCCTGTTTAAATCCGGATCACTTATGATTAAGGAAAGTTAGATCGTTGGTATATATAAATTGTTGAAGTGACTTTGCAAGCATAGAGTCGGGGATTATTGCCATAATTCACCAATTTTATTAGTAGGTTTGGCACAGGTTCATGTTTATGGAGCATGATTATGGAATTGCATAGGAAGAGCTCAACATTTCTTTAGTTAAAATGATCAGTGCTCTAGAATTTCTCATCGGTTTGGTCTCAAAGCATGTTGAGATGGTTCTATTTGATTCACGGGACCATTTCGAGGTTTTAAATCAGAAAATGGTAGTATTGGAGTTAAAGTTGCAGCAATTGCAATTGACAAATGAAAAGTTGAGTTCTTTTGTCGATAATTTGGCTTAGGCAGAGGACGTCAATGCTGAGGAGGACCATAATGAAGTAGATGAGGATATCATGGTGCAACATGATATTTCAGCACAACACGAGGAGACTAACATTGAATCCACCATTGACCAGGACTCCCCTCCTTCTCACCTTGTGACGAATCGCTTTTTTATAGAGGATATGTAGCGATCTATATAGATGTTAGTCTATTTTTTGTTATATTATGCAAATATATTGTGTTTGTAGTGTGTTTTGGAGAATGTATGCAGTAAATATGTTTAGAATAGCTATTTGTAGTCCAATTGTAAACTATGGAAATCCTTCTTGGAGTTGCTAGACATTAGAAGAAGAAAATTTGCTTAATGCACCTTAGTTCATCATTGAATTTGTAAATAACGAAATTATTTTCCATGCATGATATTTATCTATATATCTCTATTTAATTTGTTGCCTATACTGTATGTCAAAGTAGATCTCCATTTATTTAGATGTTGCTTTGCTTTCAGTGTAAAAACGTATTTTTCTAATCTTTTCGAAAAACAAAAAATATTTCCCTAATTTCAAAATATTTTTATAACTTAATTTGCAAAATTGTCTATTTCACTTTATGAGTAACATAAGAATTTATTTAGAAAATCGACATTGGATAATTATTATTATTTTTTAGCAAATCAATTGGTATTATAAAATATTATTTTTGTTATTTATTCAGCAAATGTGTGCATAAACATTCTTTTGCAACTAGTTTCCATTATGGCAGAGTAAATCGATGTGCAAAAAAAAATATGTGCATCAAAATCTTTGTTCATTTATTTTTACACTTTCGTATACATTATCCATCTGAACATAGCAACATTTTGGAGTGTATATTACTTAATATTAAAAGGTTCATTAAGGCTAATAATGAAATCATTATGCTACAATAAAAATTTTGACTTTATCACCACACTCCACAATAATGACAAAGTATTGTGTGTGAAGAACAGGTGCATGTGGAGATAAGGGAGTAAAAAGAAGCATTTCATACAAGAAAAACTTTGACTATACCTCTTCACTCCACAATAACAACAAATTGCATAAATGCGAGCATTCTCGAATAATGAGAAAATACAAACCCCACATAAAGAAGCATGACCTTAATCAATTAATTAGCAGTAGAGGTAGGGTCAGTGAGTGATCTTACATTGTTATGAATGAGATTGTTATTTCTTTTTCCAATGATGCCAAAGCTCACTAGAGTTCCAAATATGCATAAATAACTTTGAAATGGTGTATTGTGTGCAGAGAATAAATATGTGCAGAGATAAGGGAAATAAGAAAATAATTCAATCCAAAAATTTCTAGTGAAAATTGGACCTTTGTCGGACACAGACGCAGTGACGGAGGCAGAGTAAACTAGGGTTGCAGGGTTGTTGCAGAGGCGATTCTCCATGGAAGGGTGAAAAGGAGGGAGCTCCACTCCCTCCTTCAAACAGGCTGTGACCAACAGGGGCAAAAAACCAATGGAATATGACAGAGGCTCTGCAAAGGGAAGGAACAAGAACAGTGAAGAGGAACAAGATGGACAGAAGTCAAAGGAGAACATCATCACTAAAGAAAATGAGGAAGAAGACAAGGAACAAGGAACAAAAAACAAAGCACACATGGGTCCATGTAAACCCAAAGCTACTGTTACTCCCAGAGTTGTTTTAAATGAGTCTGCTTTGTAGGTGCATAGGGACCATATGCAAACTTATGCTATCATTTGTAAATTCATGGGTTTATGGCCCACTGAAAAATCCTTACAAATGTGGATAAAATATCATTGGAAACCAAAAGGAAGCATTGACCTACACCTTGGGTCAAAGGGTTTCTTCACAGTGGTATTTTCAAACATCGAAGACAAGGATAGAATTTTTGAAGGTGGGCCGTACTTTTATGCTGCAGGAGGTCTCTACATGAGACCTTGGATCATGAATTTTGTTCCAGAACATGAGACCTTTACTTCGGTCCCGGTTTGGGTAAGACTCTATTCTCTTCCTCTCGATTATTGGCAAACAAAGTCCTTATCGGCCATAGGAAACAAGTTCGGACGTTTTGTCAAAGCTTATGAGGCCACCAGGAGGGGAATGTACACTTTCTTTGCTAGAATATGTGTGGAGATGGATCTCTTTGGAGCTCTCCTAGATGAGGTAATTTTAGAATTTTTTGATGAAGAATGGGTGCAAACTGTGGACTATGAACATATTCCATTCAAATGTCACAAATGCCATGACCATGGGCACCTATTCAGGGACTGCCCTCTCACTAAAATAGAGAGTAAGAGTAAAACTACAGTAATGAAAGACTCTGAAAGCTTTCACAAAGTGGAAAGCAAAGGAAAAGGAAGCAAGAGGGGGTCAAAAATACAAAAATCTGATGGACAACAAGTCAGTCAAAACAAGTTCCAAGTCCTGGAAGGGGAGGAAGGTATTACTACTGCAGACTAGATGAAGGGAGAAGGTTTAATGGAGGACGGGAAAGAAGAGAACAAGGAACAAACACCAGATAAAAATCAGTAGACAGAAACGATGGTGAGTGATGCAGAAACAGAAATGGATCATGAGATGACGCAAAGCGAGATGGAAATGGAGGACCATGAACTTCAGGAGATTCTTGAAGATATGGAGGATTTCTTGATTCAAGGAACCAAAGAAGGGATAGACTCTTTACCTCCAGAAGAGTTCAGCAGAGTCCAAAAGTTATTTATATGGAGAAACCAAAACAAAGGGCCAGAGAGGAAAAGAAACAAGGAAAAGTAGAATAGAGAAGGAGTTAAAACGGTGAAAACCACACCTAGATTAGCACCCAGAAACCCAGGAAGGAAAAGAAGCACGAAAAGTTAGAATGAGCTTTTGATGGAATGTGGAAAGCTAATGATAGACTCAGGTAAGATGAAAGACCTAACTAGCTACTCTTTTACCAATCTTTAATAATGAAGTTTACTTCTTGGAATATTAGAGGACTTGGCAGTAAAAGAAAACAGAGACTGATTAGTCATAGAATGAAACAAACAGCACCAGATGTGATCTTCATCTAGGAAACTAAATGTTCCATTCAAAAAATAAAAGAGATTCATAGCAAATGGCTCAACCATTATGAGTTTCTGGAAGTCAAAGCAGAGAATACAGTAGGAGGTATACTCACCCTTTGGAATCCAAAAAAAATAGACATCTTAGATGTTGAGGCATCTAGAGAATATTTATCAGTGATCATACAGCCTGTAGGAGATAAGGAAACCTACCTGGTTACAAATGTTTATGGCCCCCAAAGAATGGAGGGTAAACTCAAATTTCTAGATTCTCTGGAGAGCCTCAGAGATAGACATTCAAACATTCCTTGGATTTTGGGAGGTGATTTCAACATGATCAAATCACTTTCAGAGAAAAAGGGTGGAACCAGAGTTCTAAACAAAGACTCTCTAAAGTTTCAGACTTTTATAGATACTATGAGGTTAGTGGATATTGTAACGGGTAATGGCATATTTACCTGGAACAACAAAAGAGGAGGAGAGTCTCAGGTGGCTTCAAAATTAGACATATTCATGATTTCAGAAGACCTTATGCTCAATGACAAGGAAATATCAACAAGAATTCTCCCCTTTGGAGACTCTAATCACTGGCTGGTTCATCAGGAGGTGCAGAGTATTGGTACTCCCCGGAACAGACCTTTTCAATTTGAAAACATCTAGCTTTCCCATCTAGATTTCATCAATAACATAGCTAAGTGGTGGTCAGAGGATTTGAACATTTAGGGCACAAGGATGTTTCTTCTTCAGAAAAGACTAAAACATATCAAGCTCCAACTCAAATATTGGAAAAAGAATGAATATGGAAACATTTTTGAGGCTAAAAAAGTTGTGGAGAGTAAAATGCAGGAATTCAACCATGCCCTTATCACAGATGGCTTCGATGAAGCCATAAATGATCAAGCTACTAAATACAATAAAAAATGGGTGAATTTATGCAAACATGAGGAAATATTTTGGAGGCAAAAATCTAGGGTTCAATGGCTCAAAGAAGGAGAATGCAATACTAGATTTTTCCACAGATCCACTATGGCTAATAGAGCACACAACAGAATTTCACTAATCAAGGACGAGGAAGGTAATCAACACAACTCTCATGTAGAGATAGAAGCTGTTCTTGTTAAGCACTTTCATGATATAGCCAAGGAAACCTGTCATGACAAAGAAAACTCCATCAGGGACTTCACCAAACATATTCCTAGGCTGGTGTCCAGAGAAGACAATTTCAACCTTAACAAGCCAGTAACCAAAGAAGAGGTTAGTGAAGTGCTCAAAGAAATGCAAAATGGTAAAGCACCTGGCCCAGATGGGTTCAATGTAGATTTCTTCAAGGCTTGTTGGAATATTGTCAAACAAGATATTCTCCATGTTGTAGAAGATTCTAGAATGAACAGAACTATTTTGAAAGCTCTGAACACCTCCTTCATCACCCTGATTCCTAAACAGGAGGCAGCCCAAACTCTTGACAAGTTTAGACCAATAGCTTTATGCAATGTGGTTTACAAGATTATCTCAAAAGTGGTGGCCAACAGACTCAAACCTCTCCTTCCTACCCTCGTTTCTATGGAACAATCTGGGTATGTGGAAGGAAGGAAAATTCTTAATAATATTATTCAAGCTCATGAGGTGGTTCACTCTCTAACTAGCAACAAAAAGGCTGGTATGATCATGCAATTGGACATAGCCAAGGCCTATGATAAACTGAATTGGAATTATATCAGGAAATTTCTTATTGCTTTTGGGTTTGATCACAACTGGGTGAGATGGGTCTTGGCCCTGGTCACTTCCTCCAGCTTCTCAATTTTGGTCAATGGCTCTCCTTCTGAATCATTTCTTTCTTCTAGAGTCCTCAGACAGGGGGACCCACTCTCTCCCTTTCTCTTCATCCTCATGATGGAAGGACTGGGTCGGTCTATCAAGCATGCTAAAGAAGTTGGTAAGATCAAAGGTCTCAAACTTTCTAATAGGGGACAGGCTTGGACACATCAACAGTTTGTGGACGACACCATGCTGCAGGGAATCCCCACAGTCAAAGAAGCTCTTGCATACAAACAAATTCTAAATGACTTTGCCAGGGCTTCAGGTATGGAGGTTAATCTCTCCAAATCTAAGATTTTTTTCTTCAATACTAATATTGCCATTTAGAGAAACATTGCTAAAATTCTGGGCTTTCAAAGGGATTCTCTCCCCTCAAAATATTTGGGGGTTCCTCTAACTGCTAAGCCATTACACAAAAGCATCTGGGAGCCAGTCATTAATAAACTGCAAGAAAAAATTAGGAAATGGACTATGAGGACCTTAAACTTGGCTGGAAGGTTGGTGCTCATGAAGGCTATTCTACAATCAATCCTAGTTTTCATGCTTTCTTCTCTCTCGGCGCCTAAAGGAGTCTTACATATATTCAGAACCATACAGAGAGATTTTCTCTGGGGCAAGGGGGAAGAAAAGAAGAAATGGGCCTTGGTAGCTTGGGAAAAAATCTGCAAGCCCAGAAAACAAGGGGGTCTTGGCTTGGATGATCTTGAAATTTTAAGCAAAGCTTTAGGGGCTAAATTATGGTGGTGCTGGATAAAAGAACCAAAGGCTCAGTGGGCTATAATTTGGAAAGAAAAATATGCCAGCTCATGGCACAGTAATGACCATATTAGAATGGATGGAAATATTAAGGGATCTCACATTTGGAACAAGGCCTGGGATAATAGAAGACTAGTCCAAGACAATGGCTTCTGGGAAATAAGAGAGGGAAACTTAGCTCTATTCTGGGAAGATAGATGGCAACAAGAACCCATTCTATTAAGAGAGGAATTGAAGGATCTTAAGGTAGAGACAGACGCTAAAGGATTATACAAGGTTAAGGATTTCTGGGATCAAACCAACAGTATAGGAAAATGGAGAAAATGGAGCAAGTTTGATTTTAGGGATGAAAATCCCTTAAAAAAAAGAGCTGAGATGCTAATGCAAGAGTTAGATCGAAGGAAAATTTTAGTGTCAAAAGGGAATGACCAGCTGAGATGGGGCAACAACAACGAGGGCACCTTTAATCTCAAGGAAGCTAAACTTATTCTCCTTGGCTTGGCCTCCCAGGCTCAGGACATAGTGTGGCAAAGACTTTGGAGGCATCAAGGTTGGATGAAAATTAAACTTTTCATGTGGCTGGTCCAGCATAGGAAGATTTTGACTTGGGACAACATCCAGAAGAGGGGAGTTTTGGGGCCTTCTAGATGCCAGCTTTATGAAGCTCAAGAAGAAACAATGGAGCACCTCCTCAACAACTGCACCTTTACCTCCAGGTTGTGGGATTCTTTTGCCACCATTTTCCAACAGTCAGATAGAGACAAAGGAAGCATCATCAATACCCTTAACAAGTGGAGAAGTAATTTTTCGAATAATGAAGTCCTCGACTCAGCTTGGGCTCTTACGCCAAGCTTCATTATCTGGAATATTTGGAAAGAAAGGAATAACAGAACCTTCAAGGATGTAAAAAAACCAGCCCTTCACCTTTTGGATCAGATCTTAAAATAGCTTTAGGAGACTGTGGGTACTATAGTCCGAAATCTCCCTAAGAATCCACCTTCAGCTCCAGATTTGAGGATTCTCTGGCAGCTAGGGTTGCAGGGTCTTATTCCTCAGGGCTTGGAAAGGAAGATTCTCATTAGAGACTCTGAGCTTGATTTTTGGCACCCACCCCCCAAGGGTTTTTTAAAATTTAATATTGATGGTGCCTCAAAGGGGAACCCGGGTACTGTGGGTCATGGCGGGGTTTTAAGAGATGAAAGAGGAGATATTCTGTTCATTTTCCATGGTCACCTAGGGAGAGCCACCAATAACATGGCAAAAGTTATGGCGATGGAGTAAGGTTTAGAATTCATGATTTAGGATAATCAACACAATGTGATTGTGGAAGCAGATTCCGAGTTAATCGTTAACTCGGTCAAGAGAATCAGCTGGGGTATGGCACCGAAAAAAGCCTCAAGGAACTGGAGGCTAATTTAGATCTTTCAATGGATCCACAGCCACCTTTTGAGCCTCCGCACAGTTAATTTTAAACATGTGCATAGATCAGCCAATAAATTGGCAGATCTTCTGGCCAATCAAGGAGTGAACAGCACAGAAAATAGGTTTGCAATGAAATGGCAAGATATCCCTCCGCATAGGCTAAAAGCGAAGTGCCATGTTCAGGCTAAGGAAGATTGGTTGGTGTTTCAGAGCAGGGCCATGGAGGAGAGCATAGATGACTCAGAAGCGTTATGATCAGTGGAGTGTACATGATTGATTACCCAGCGAGTGTTATGCTTGTACATGATGTTGATCGGAGGACCTTTGCTATTCGAAGCAAGACACTCAAATAGGTTATTAGTGGTTGTAAAGTGGGAGTTTTATTTCTCTGGGTTTTAGGCAGGCTGGCGGATGCCTCTTCTCACAATGGCACAGGTAAAGCAGATATAGCGGGCGATTGGATGCAGGGATCCTGTGGCATCCCCGAAACCCTGATTCTTTTGCCTTGGTTCGAAATACCATGGCTTGGGTGGTTTTGGGATGATCGCAAGCCTCGTGAGCAGGAAGTAGTTTTCCCTTTTTTACAGCGATCCCATTTAGTGAACACCACGTGGCAGAGGGGCCGGGGAAATACCGCTCTGATCGCACGCTAATGTTCAGCGATGTTGATCGGAGTGATATGATCCTCAACCGCAGGATTTCACACAGAGGATCTACGGTTTGTATGGATCGAGCAAGTTGGTGGGTCCACAGGAGCATATGGCGGCCGTATTACCATGGGTTATCCGCCCGTGATCGTTATACTGGTTTGGAGGCTGTTTTTCGGTGATTGCAAGCCTCGCTTGCGGTAAGTGGTATTTCCATTTTGGGAGCGATCCCATACAGTAGACTACACGTGGCGGTGGGGTCAGCCAAAATACCACCCTCATTGCAAGCTAAAGTTTAGCATTTTGGCCGTCACGATATGAACCTCTGCTGTTAGATTAAGAGTGGCGAATCGATGGCTGCGATTGATCGTGCAAGTTGGACGGATTGGCGGGTAAGTTTTCCACTTTTTAACTGGGCGAGTTAGTCCTCTGCCATCGGATTGGGTTGGCGGGCTCTTAAAAAATAATGACATTTAAGGCGGCATGTTTGGGAGTTAGCGGGAAGTGTTAGTGCTCCTTTTCTGGTCGGGAGGTTTTGGTCTAGGCAGGTGGCTTGTTGTTTTGGCTCCGCTACAGGCTTCTTCTTTGTTTTGACTCTTAAAACTTAGATGTAGGGTTTTCAAGGTTGGGGATTTGGCCTCAAGCTCATTCATTATCGGATTTAGTGGTCTCTTCCTTGGTCCACACCTCCTTGTGGATTGATTGTATATTTTGTACCTTATTAATGAATTGCAGGTCTGACTCTTGCATTAGCAAAAAAAAAGAATATGTACAAAGATAAGGGAGTACGAACAAGCACTTTGCACAATAAAACTTCAACTCTGCCTCTGAACTCCACAATATCGATAGAGTATTGTGTGTGGAGAACATGTATGTGCAGAGATAAGGGATTATGGAGAAGTATATGAATATTAGTAAATGATAACTAGAATACATGCAATAAGAACAAAGTCTATAATCCATGCAATTCAAAAAAGTAAGAGTAGATGCTTTATTATATTCAATGTGATTTCATCTAGGCATTGTTACATTATCTAGCTATCTAATTTTGACTAGAGGTATCCGTGACAAAAGAAATATGCAATTAGAAGTGTACGAAGAAGATCTGCACATCATTTCAATTTTATATGAAGCATATTGGTTACAGAAACATGTGCATATACCTGAATTCAATAAATAAATGTTATAAAAACTATTTTATAGTATTGATATATATGATTTTATTGATATTAGATTAAATGTTATTAAGCATTCCAAAGTTAACATGATTGTGTATCGTTCTGTTGAATATATGTTAAGCATTAGTTAATATCCAAATTGTATCTCCATTATATATCCACATTGTGTGGAGATAAGGGATAATTGTGCAGAGATATGTGAATTTATTTGCAGTGTAATCAATGTCCACATTGTATCTCCACACAATTATTCTGCATCACTAAAATTATATATTATGGGTAATATTTTAATACTAAATATATATGCACAGTAAAATCTATCCATACAATGAAAGCTCTCTTCACAAAACTCTCTACACAATAAAAGTTTTTCGCAGAAGTGCAAAGAACAATGATTTTTATGCGTTGTAGGAAAATAAACTTCTTTCGCACTAAAGAATTCACACTCTAGTTTTTTTCTCAGAATAGTTGTAAGAGTGAGGAGCTTTGTTTGAGTGTGGAGAGTGAGTGAGGAAAAGTTCAAAGCCAATATACAATGTTGCACAATCAACTTCTCTGCACTTCAAATCCAACATACATTACCGAATTTCATTTATCAAATTTAATATCTCATATTGTACTCATTATTTGTGCAGTTTAACATTAGTGTTTATAACATATTTTATTGCATAATCATTCTAATGATAACAGGTAATGTACAAACTATTGAAAAATTTTAGCACTAGAGCATGTAAGAAAGGACAAGTGTGTTATATGCAAAAATGGTGTCCAGACAGTAATGTTGATGAAGATGCAAAAACTTGGAATTCACACTTAGCATTGAAGAATTAATTAGTGCTTAGCATTGATATTAATATATATTCAACAAATAGATACACAACTACATTATCACTCAAGTGCTTAATAACATTTACTCTGATGCATTTTGTAATGATTAATGGTTGAAAACATATCAATAAAATATTATCTATTGATATTATAAAATACTATTTTCCATATTTGTTCCATGAATTCAAATATACATATTGTATTTAAAAGACTAGCTTCAGCTGGAGATGTTGTTGGTGTTGGTGCTATTGATGGGTAGTTTGTATCTACATGTGACCAGTCACAAAAGTTAGTCATAAATGAACGATATGTGGGGGAAGGACAATTTAGGAGTTAAATATTAGGTTGGAGGCCAAGTGATGGTTATGCGAATGGACTTGCATTTGTTTCTTCGGTGGAAGATCAAATCTATTTCCTAGGCTATTTCTAAACCAAATAGTTTGAGACTCATTTTTGTTATGTTGTGCCTATATGAATGTGCAACTGTTATTGGCAAATCTAGTATCCACTTAGAGCTGCTAGTCCCACTAATACGGGTAGCTATCTTAGAAACAAACAAACTAAAACTACTTTCATTTTCCTTTATGAGAAGTAGATGAGAGGGGAGCAAAGAATACCAACCTTAGTCTTGCGCTTGGTCCTTTGCTTGTTTCCTCTCCCTTCTGACAGATCTTTACCACTCCTTCCTTGCTTCCCAACTTCAGAGAGCACCTGTAAAGCCAAAGCAGCATAATACTATTGAAGAATAGAGATCTACAATCATAAACAATATAGGACCAGATATATATTGACCACAAAAATGCATATATCATCAAATATACAAGAATGTGGAGGAAAACTCGAATAATTTTATTGATAGAAATAGTAGAAGAGAGGATTACAACCCATCGATATGACCCAACGTCATCCTCTCAGCATGAAAGCCCTTCTTCACCTCATGAAAAGCTTAGATCACCCAACACTATGATATTCCACTAGGAAACCAACAACACTTCCTTACATGATACAAAATTCCAGCCTCCGGATCTCTGTGATGAGGGATCCATATATAGATGATTGCAGGGGGGTGAGCCAGCTTTTGGAATTTTGATTAGTGTCCTCTCTCTGATAGTTCTTGATTCCACTTGGAGATTGATGATCTCTTACTCATCCCTGGGCGAATTCAAAGAGGAAAGTGTCACAGGAGAAGTTTCTGGAAGATTCCATGACGATCCACCTTGCAAACTGTCTCTTCCATTTGTCTACTCTCGCCCATCGCACCCTACAAAAGGGATTTCCAGTATGCATCGCACCCTTTACACTAAGCAGGTGAGATGCATCACACCCTTTGCACTGGGCAGTCTGTATGGTCCAACTTTGACCAGTTCTGAGCAGTTTTCTGTGGAAAACTTCTGGGAGATGATGTAATCAACTGACCTTGTTCCTTTAGGGTGTGAAGCAACACTTTTGGGGACTTAGGAGCCCTTGGTTTATGGACACGTATGATTGGGGTTGTAGTGTCCAAAAATGTCTATAACAGTTTCCCCCTAAAGCATGAGGTCATTAATCTTTTGATGTCGGGTGAAATGCTTTATCATGAGGATCCGAAGTTTTTTCGAGCTAGAAGGAGACCTATAATAAGATACAATACAATACATTATCTTCATAATAATTTTCATGATATAGCTGAGGCGGACATTCCCATGCTTAGCTTTATAAATTCATTTTCATGTACATAAGACAGACAACCGTCTGTGTAGCAGAATGATGATTCTGATAGAGCCATCATCCTTTGATTCAGATGATCATCTGTGCAACAATGATGTACATTTGATGTCTTTATTTTCTTGAATATATCACAGCCCGGATGGATGAAACTAGATCCGGGGTCTTCAAACTCATCCAATCTTCACTCGAAGTACAAGTCAATCCATGTGAAAGATGTTCTGGAGTCGAACATGGAAATACATCGCCTGATTACCAGCCAATGATGAAAGTTGTTAACAGGCACAAGAGGAATCACCGATAATGATGACCCTCAAGGTACTACAGTACAATTCGCGTGGTGTGAAAAAGGGACTTGATGTCAAACACCATGCAAAGTCTTTTGGTCGAAGGTCATTGATGTAAACCTGTCGCCGGAAGTGAGAAACTTGCCATTGAGGCATGCAAGCTTCAAAGTACTGAAAGGGTTATTCCTAAGTCGACTTCTTGGATAATGAGCTGATGTCAACAAGAAGTGACCTGTCATAGGAGGGCCTTAATGAATCCCACATCTACGACACGACACTGAGTAAATGATTTTGGAGGTGAAAAAGATCTGATGATACAGGGTTCAGGGTGGAAGTCATGAAAGAATGGAGCGTGAATGTATTACAGCGGATGAGACACAGGTGAATTCTCTGAGCGACTTCTCTTGAACATACCGGCGACACTGACATGGATTGGTAGCATTAACCCCAAATATGGATGGTGCGATGGACCAATGGTGACATGACCGGTGAACGGAATAACCCAACCCAACTCAGATGTGGAGTGAAAGTGCCATGTTCAAGAGCGACTTGCTACCAATAAAGTTTCTTCAAGTTTTCTTCCCAATTTTTCCCCAGTCATTGCTGACCAGTACCTATTTATTTTTATCAAGCTTGAGGAGGATAACATATGCTTGTTCTATAATTTTCCCTTTGGGCAAACCCGTTGCTATGTTTTAACGAGCCTAGCGATAGTGAGACTCATTCTTGTCTATATGGACAAGTTTGTCGCTATTGATTTTAACGAGTTTAATGACAAAGATAACTCGGTCCTTTTCAATTTTAGAGAGTCTGAAAGGGACGTAAAGGAAACTCCAACAATCCCTTTTCGTCATATAATCCCTTAAGTACAAGAAAGTATAAAATAATACGAAAGGGATGAATTTTCGATAATTTTAACAAGCCGAACAAAATAAGCGCTCAATCTTTTTGCGTAATAATCCCTCAGGTCCAAAAAGATTAAAATCTAAAGGAGGGATAACACTCCCGGTAGCTTTAACGAGCTAGAGAGGCCAACTGCTCGACAATCTTTTCATTTTTTATGAGTTAGATGAAAAGAGCTTAAAGGAGACTCGTTTTTTAAGCAACGAGTGATAATCTCGGGTAGCAGCTGATTCCAGGTAAGGTTTGGAATTTTCCAATCATGGCAGTGTCACAAGGATGGCTAACTGGATCACTCTTTGCAGCTGTTCCTCAAAAGGGGTAAACAATCAAATGGGGATGAATGATCAGCTAAAACGGAGTGGAGGTGATGATGAGAACACGACCAGGGCTTGAAAGCTGATGATAATGCATTCACAATGGTTATTTACCTAAAATTGGTTCATTTTTTAATGAGCTTAAACTCTGGGGGAAACATTTGCTCATTTCTTAGGTTTAGTTTTTAAAGAGCTTGAACTTCACATAAAAACTGCTCATGATAATGGTCATTGATTATTTGATTTCACTGCTAACCACTTTGTTCCTTCAACGGTTGTACTGCCTATTCAATTGCTTCATCAAACCGATTAGAAATGAACAATACACGCTTGAAAAATGAGTTAAAACACTAATATTTTACTTGAATTACGTGAAAATTAATTTAAAAGTGGTTTTTACCCCTCATTTTACCATTTCATTTGAACTTTGGTTTGTTGGAGCTCTGGAGGTGCTTTTCCCCCTTGATTTTCACTAGCTGATTCCGGGAGATTCTGTGGACGATTCTTGGCGCCGTTTGGACTAGGTAGGAGCTAAACCTGAGCTCTTCAGTTCCATTCCTTCCTTTTTGAATTCTGACCATGTTTCCTTGTTTTTTTTAGCCTCTGGGGTTTGAAAAATTTGCCCTGGCTCCATCGCACCCTTCCTATATCGAAAGGTGCGATGCATACTGGCCTGGCCATTGGCCAGTCAGTATGCATCTCACCCAGTACACTGCTGGGGTGCGATGGGCACGAGAAGGGAAACTTTTGCACTGTTTTCTCATGGAATTTTTGCCTGTTTTTTGCCAAATCAGGACCTTGACTCTTCTCTTGCTTGTTTTGTAGAGATTTATCGAAGAAAAATGGTTGTTACATGGCAAGAACGCGAGCATGAAGAAGAGGACATGGTTGCTTTACATGATCTGGGTACGGTAACTGCACTGCGGAACTATGGCCTGCTCAAGTTTTTCTGCATCTCTAGCATGAGGCAACAAATAAACTTGTTGCAATATTTTCTCGATGCATGGGATCCTACCAACCAAGTGTTTTAGATCAGAGGCAAATCCATTCCCAAGAAAGCCACTGCCATCAAGGCAGAAGTTGAAAAACTTCTCCATGCTGGTTTTATTTACCCGATTGGGTATCAAATATTGTTCCTGTAATGAAAAAACAAGGAACGATTAGAGTGTGCGTCGATTATAGGGATGTAAATCAAGCTTGTCCAAAAGACAACTTTCCTACACCCTTCATTGACCAGATAATTGATGAATGCGCTGGATGTGAAATCTTTTCATTTATGGATGGATTTTCCAGGTATAATCAAATAAACATCCGCTCAGAGAACGAGTGAAAGACTGCATTTATTTGTCCGTGGGGCACATTTGCATATCGCAAGCTACCCTTTGGTTTAAAGAACGCGGGGGAAAAATTTCAGAGGGCAATGAATTATGCCTTCCATGACATCAAAAACACCGTTCAACCATATCTCAACGATCTTCTGGCTCATTCGCGAAAGCGGACCGATCATCCGCAACATTTGAGAGTGATATTTCTACGTTGTCGACACTACAAGATATGACTCAATCCACACAAATGTGTGTTTTGTATCAGTTCTGGTCGTTTACTTGGCTGTGTGGTCTCAAAGGACAGGATTCGTCTCGACCCATGTAAGGTTCAGGCAATCATTAACTTGCCTCCACCTTCAAATTTGCTTCAGATTCAAAAACTCCAAGGGAAAGCAAACTTTCTAAGGAGGTTCATTCCAAATTACGCTGAGCTTACTAAAGGTTATACTCGTCTATTGAAAAAAGAAGTACCCTTCATCTGGGATTAGGTCGCACAAGCTTCCTTTGATGCTTTAAAGGAATCCCTAATAAAAGCATCATTAATGTACGCTCCTGATTATCAAAAAGACTTTAACCTGTATCTGGTTGCAGCGGATACGACCATTGCAATGGTTTTAGTTCAAGAAGACAATGGAATCGAACATCCTATATATTATTTGAGTAGAAACTTAAATGATATGGAAAGCAGGTACTCCTACGTTGAAAATCTAGCTCTCGCAGCTGTTCAAGCGATACAGAGATTTCGACATTATGTCCTCTTCCGAAAAACTACCATTTTTTCAGATTGCAACCCCTTGACTTATATATTGTCGCGACAATTGCTGGGGGGAAAAAATTCAAAATGGATAACAATTCTACAAGAGTTTGATTTGGAATTTATAAAATTCAAATCAAAGAAATCCCTGGTTTTCGCGGAGTTACTATGCGATCTCCCATCGTTGTCCAACGATGCAAACTCAGAAGAAGCGATCGTGGACGAATCTTTGTTTTTGATATCTTCAAGCAATCCGTGGTATGGAGACATAATAATCTATCTCCAAACGCAAACATATAGGTCTAATACCTCCCGCTTGGAACAAAGACGCATTCGATACCAAGCAAGAGACTACATGATCGTCGATGTTACACTTTACCGTCGTGGTGTCGATACAGTTCTGAGGAGGTGCGTCACGCATGAGGAGGCCGAAAAAGTCTTGAATGATTTCCATTCAAGCGCTTGTGGGGGGCATCAATCAGGTTATGCTACGATGCAAAATATTTTACGAGCAGGATACTTCTGGCCAACAATTTTCAAAGATTGCATAACTGCAGTGAGAAGTTGCCATGCATGTAAAATCTTCCATCGAAAAACCAGAATACCACCCGCACCTTTGCAACCAGTAGTTGTTGTTGGGCCATTCGCCAAATGGGGCATATATTTCATGACATGTAACCCCACCTCAACCAGGGGGCATGGGTATATCATAGTCGCAGTAGACTATTTTACCAAATGGGCCGAGGCGATGCCTACATTAAACAATAGTGGCGAAACGGCTGCCCTCTTCTTTTTCAATAATGTAGTCTCCAGATTCGGCGTTCCACTGGCCATAGTCACAAATCATGGATCACGTTTTCGCAATCACATGATGGTTGAGTTGGCTGCCAAATTAGGGCTGTCCCATGACAGCTCTACTCTGTATTATCCGCAGGCTAACGAACAAGTTGAGGCAATCAACAAGGTTCTGAAACGGATGCTGCAAAGGATGATTGGAGTCCATAAAAGGAGTTGGCACCTGATCCTGTACTTAGCCTTATGGGCATACCGGACATTGGTGAGGAATGCAACTGGGTTTACACCCTTTCAACTAGTGTATGGCCTGGAAGCAATCTTACCAATTCAGTGTGAAATCTCGTCCCTCAAACTCGCGGTCGACCTTCTCCCCAGAACTTCAGAAGAGGAGGCTTGTTTCTTGGAACTAATCCAATTGGATGAAACCCGTCGTGATTCCGCTTTGGCTAACAAAGCCCATAAGAAATGAGTCAAGGTGCAGTTCGACAAGAATGTCAAACCCCGTGTCTTCTCAGAAGGTGACCTGGTCTTACTTTACGACCAGGAGTCCAATAAATTGGGAGCAGGAAAATTCAAGTCTTTATGGATGGGCCCCTATATTATTAAGCGTGTGTTAGCAAAAGGAGCCTACGAGTTAGTGGATTATGATGGGATTCCACTAGCACAACCCCGCAACGGGTTGTACCTTAAGCATTACTATGCTTGACTCAAGATAGTAACCCCTATACTTTTGTTACATTTTTGTTTTCGCTAAGGGTAATTGTTTTGGTTAAAGTGGTCTGCTTTTACATTTGTTGCAGATGTCGGACCTACTAGAATCATTTGTTGGATATGCCGACGGAGCGAGTGGAGTCGCCATTTTTTTATCGGGAAATCTAGTGTCCACTCGGAGCTGCTAGTCCCACTAAGACAGGTAGCTATCTTAGAAACAAACAAACTAAAAATACTTTTGTTTTCCTTTATGAGAAGTAGATGAGAGGGGAGCAAAGAATACCAACCTCAGTCTTGCGCTTGGTCCTTTGCTTGTTTCCTCTCCCTTTTGACAGATATTTACCACTCCTTCCTTGCTTACCCAGCTTCAGAGAGCACTTGTAAAGTCAAAGCAGCATAATACTATCGAAGAACAGAGATCTACAATCATAAACAATATAGGACCAGATATATATTGACCACACAAATGCATACATCATCAAATATACAAGAACGTAGAGGAAAACTCGAATAATTTTATTGATAGAAAGAGTATAAGAGAGGATTACAACCCATCGATCTAACCCGACGTCATCCTCTCAGCATGAAAACCCTTCTTCACCTTATGAAAAGCTTAGATCACCCAACACTATGATATTCCACCAGGAAACCAACAACACTTCCTTACAAGATACAAAATTCTAGCCTTCGGATCTTTGTGATGAGGGATCCATATATAGATGATTGCAGGGGGGTGAGTCAGCTTCTAGGATTTTGATTAGTGTCCTCTCTCTGATAGTTCTTGATTCCACTTAGAGATTAATGATCTCTTACTCATCCCTGGGCGAATTCAGAGAGGCAAGTGTCACAGGAGAAGTTTCTGGAAGATTCCATGACGATCCACCTTGCAAACTGTCTCTGCCATTTGTCTATTCTCGCCCATCACACCCTACAGAAGGGCTTTCAAGTTTGCATCACACCCTTTACACTGAGAAGGTGAGATGCATCACACCCTTTGCACTGGGCAGTCTGTATAGTCCAGATTTGACCAGTTCTGAGCAGTTTTCTGTGGAGAACTTCTTGGAGATGATGTAATCAGCTGACCTTATTCCTTTAGGGTGTGAAGCAACACTTTTAGGGACTTAGGAGCCCTTGGTTTATGGACATGTATGATTGGGGTTGCAGTGCCCAAAAATGTCTATAACAGCAACATGGAGATGGATGGTGCTATTTCGTCTTAGTTTTCTGGTGATGTTTGGAGCATAATAGTTTTTGGCAATGTAATGATCCTAAAAGTTTTCTGGATCATGAAAGTTTTGTTAAGTTATTATCGATATTATAATCTTCACTTCCAACATTTACAATTGTTTGAGCTTTTCCTTTTCCATGTTATTTGATTCTCTTGGTCAGTTGAAAGCAATGTTGAAATGCACGAATAAATACATAAACATAAAAAATGTGTTAATTTCTATTGTCTAATCTATTTAGAATAGTAAACATTTGCAATTCGATTTTCAAAAAACCATACCAAGTTATAAATTGTTACTTAATTGACTTAATTCAGTGAACAAAGTTCATTTGATATTTGGATGATGTGTCAAAGGTCATAAGGCATCTAAGTCATGAATTGAAATCTAAGATATGAAATCACTCCATCCATAAAACAAGTCTACATAGTAAATGTCCTAAATACGTGTTGGTTCACTGAATAAATGCTTAAAAAGCTTGTATTTTTAGGTAGGAGAGCTTTAGCTTATCAAAATAGAATGTAATTTATGATATTAATAAAGTAGTACATCGATATCAATTTATAAAGCATGCGAAAGAGATCAATCATGAATGATAATCATATCAATTCGACTATCTTGAGTTGAAATTTAAGTAAAACGTATATGATTTATAGTAACTGATTTCACAATAGTTTTTTATTATTAAATATCAGTTAAATCAGTACTATCCATATTGATGATGATCACTAGTTGATGAATACCATTAAAATCGATAGTAGTTAGATGTCATTTCATAACTTAGATGCCAATTCATGATTTATATGACTTATTGCCTTCGACGCATTATATGTAGGCTTATTGGTTGTGAAAGCAAATTTTCAATGTCCATTTCGTTGTATACCTGCTAGTACTGAAGTTGGAACTAAAAGTTCTAGGAAACTGACTTGCTTTGTTTGTTCTAAAATTGTTAAGTTCTTTCAGGTTTTGCTTTATAATTTGTCTATTGTTTTTTGAATTTTCTACTAAGAGCGAAATAGATGGCCTGAAGAAACAATGGGAGAATCACATAGAAAGAGGTACATGTAGAGAGGCAAGATATCTTAATTCTCAACTAAGATATATTAATGCTTAGTCAATATATTTTAATGCTAATGGATAAGATATTGGAACTTCAGCAAATGCTTAGGTGATTCAAAGATGAAATAGATGTTGTAAGAACATTGTTAGAAGAGTTCTCACAAAACATGAACAAAGCATTTAGATCTTGATTTTGGAAACATAATCAATCGAAGCATTAGTATCTAGAAACAATGGTTTATTAGTAAAGAATATTTTAGCAAATTTTGCTATTTGTTCAACCAATTTTGAAATTATGTATATGCTAAAGGCTATGCATTGTAATATTCTTGGCACAGTTTAAAAAGAAAACATATTGAACTATTCTGGAATACATACGTATGTATAGATGCAAAATATTTTATAACTTATATTGTAGTATTTCTTATTCGATTTACAAATTTGTTTCAACTCTATATGATAATGATTTATTTAGATATTTATTTAAATTTTTCATGAACTATCTTATTTTATAGAAAGAACTGCAAATATGATAAATCAATAAAGCAATGTAAGAAATTGCATTGGGAATAAGCACACATGACCCAGGACAATGAAAAACATAGTAGATGATATTAGTAAGTAGCATAGTACAAATATGAATAGTCAATAGCAGGGGATTTAGAGGGGTAGGAAATCATTATGCGGAGTGTGAACAACAAAGCGACCAGGTGGGTGGGAGAAAAAATATACTTCCATACTATGTATCTGTAACAGCCATGGTAAACAATCCATGTAAAAATTAACAAAGGAAAAGTAAGACCATGGTCATGGAAATGTATTCCAATCTGAATGGTGGGAAAAACATGCTAGTGGGTGTTCATTTTGGTTGTGATGGATAAAGTAAGTTGGCAAAGGCAATGGCTAAGGCTTTGGAAAGGTAAAGTGGCATTAATTGGCATTTTATTTATGAAAACAATGGAAACTAGGAGAAAAGGAATGTGAAAAGTCACAAGTTGCATGTGAGGAGGAAAATGATAGAAAATAATGGAAAATTGAAGAATATAGAGGTCTTATTAATAAAAAGGTTTCTGAGGATTAGTTCATCACTTTTGATCAGTTCAGTTTTGGAGCTCTCATTTTTCTCTCTCCCTCTCATACTCTTGGACACTTAGAGTTTTCTTGGAGCACTCTTGGAGGAGTGTGGCATACTTGAGATTTGGTGCAAGAAAGAAAAGAAAGAGTAGGAAAGTGCAAGAGGACATCGGAATCAAAAGCTGTAGTAGGTTTGGCTTGTAGGTATCGAGTCACATGTATGATTTCCTTACTAGTTTTGACATGCATGGCATATACATGTGGTTTTTTTGTCATGATTTGTCATTGGCATGGAGGATTTCCTAGATTGATAGTGGTTTTTCCTAGCCTTGTCATTTCCTAGATAGCCATGGTGTTGTGGGGTTTACTTTTTTTTTCTGGTTGATTTTCTTGTGCCTTTGGTTGTGGGTTGAGTTATTAGTTCTGGAAGCCTTGGTTGTACAAATTCTCTAGAAGCCCTGTAACAACTTGGTTTGAGTTACTAGTCCTGGATGCCTTGGTTGGACAAATGTTGTGGAGGCCCTTGCTGGGTTGAGTTACTAGTCCTGGAATCCATGGTTGGAAAAATGCTCTGGAAGCCTCACGACAGTTGTGGGTTGGAAGCCCTGGTTGGAACAAACGCTCTAGAGCCCTCGAAAGCTTGGGTAGAGACCAATCTAGTGATGGTTAGTGATGTATGACTGTGCGGTGGAATCATTGGTTGAGGGTTAACGTGGTTTGGCCTCTGGAATCCCTGGATGGTTTTCATTGATTTGTTTGATAAGATCCCACATTCATGCTTAGAATATGGCACGGGGCTGATTAGATGAAAGAAATATTTGGTTCAGTCTAGTCTATGTTCGAGTGGTTTGTGAAAGTCTCATTCCTAGTCAGCCTATGAAATCATCAATAAGAGCTCTCTTTCTCCTTGGTATTTTATGGGTAAATATACTTGTTTATATGTGGCTTATATGGTTGTTATATCCTTGATATTTATTTTGGTTATATGTGGGTAATGAGTGAACTTTATGAAAACAGAATGTATGGCTCTCATCATGCTTTGGTTAGTCAATGAATGTACAACGAATATATGGATTAATAGATGGTAATACAGTTATTGTGATGAGACATCAATTCCTCTTATTGATTCTCAGATAAGTATGAGACCCCTATGCTAAAATTTGTTATTTAAACCTGTAGAATGCATATTTGTGACATGTTTGATGAAATGTCTATCATGGCTTGTAGGGGTGCATTCAAGTACTTGTTCAAGTATTTACATTGATATCATTTTTTCCCCTTGGAAAAATCATAATTTTCATTAATAGGAAAATTACATGTTGTAGATTCTGTGAGCATATGCAAAAGTAGTGGCTATGTGCCAATTCAAAAATGTTAAAGTCCCAATATATGTTCTCCATACAGGGAAACAATCTTTTAATAGTACGGTATAATTGACATAAAAAAAACATACTCTATGCAGAGAGTATTCCTGAGAACATGCACTGTTATGTGCATATACATAATAAACAAATATAAAAAAGACAAAATTTATCATATGTTTTTAGGATCCTGTTGAGCATGTTCTGCATGGTCCATATATGGCCGGTGGTGGTACTGGAAATGTTCACCTCTCCTCTGCTCCTAGATCATCCAGATGTTGTGTGGCCTGATCGTTGTCGCTTTGGAAAGTTGGTCAGCGATGGTGTTGCGTTCCCTGTATATGTAATGACAAACGAAATTGTCAAAATATGAGATGCATCTATGCACTTCATCCAAAATATGACCCAATGTGAATGTGTGGCAAGTTGTGGTTTTGTTAATCTAGTCACAAACTATTTTGGAATCACCAAAAATTTGTAGATTATGATATTCTTTTTCTATAGAAAATTGGATGAGCTAGTTTGCCATGGATATTTTAGCAAAGTTGTTGGTGCCATTTCCAAGTCCCATTTGGATGTGATAATAATGGTTATCTATTATGTTTAGTACATCCCCACCTCCACATCCTGTGTCTTGTGCAGAGCCATCAAAATATGCACAGGGCTTTGTGTAATCGATGGATTTGGGAATGATGTTACTGGGAGGTGTGGCGGCCGAGTCCTCAGGGAGGGAGCAGTAGTCAGCTATAATTTTGGCTGAGATGGAGGTCTAATGAGGGGCAATGTCTCAGAAGATATAGCAATTCCTAGCTATCCAGATTTCCCAATGTATAAGAAGGGGAAGATTTATGACCTTGGGCGATGTAATAGACGACCACCAATTTGCCCAAGCTTCCTTGGTAGTCTTTCCCCCCCAGATAATAGGTAGGTAAGAGTAGGTAAGGGTGGAGGTCCAAAGGTCAATAGTGACTGGACATAAGAGAAATAGATGATCCAGGGATTCAAAGTTTTTCTTACAAAAACAACACCAATAAGGGCCATATAGTCCTCTTCTAGCCAAATTATCACCTTTTGGCACCTTGTTTTTTAGTATAGACCACAAGAGTAGTCTAGTACGGGGAGGTGCTTTAAGCTTCCACATGTCTTTCCACCAATATTCAATGTACTGAGGTTTGTGTTTATTAGCCAGTAGTAGGTACCCCTCTTTTGGGGAGTACTGACTGTTTTTGGCAATGGCCCATATGATCTCATCATCCCCTTCTCTAAGACGAATGTGTGATTCTTGTAGAGCAGTAGTGTAGGTGCGCCAAGCATGGTGCCATTGTTGAGGGAGGAGCAAGTTGCAAGCTATATTCCAAGCTTGATGAAGGAAGGTCAATCTCTCTCGATCCGCTGCCTAAATTAAGTGGGTGATTCTTTTTTCATTAAGGCTCTAGAGTAAGTCCAGAGGAAGCTGATGTGCATTTTTGCATCCTATCCAAGGGTCTCGGCCAATTCTGATGGATGCCCCATTGGATATTCTCCAAGTTAGACCATCCCGTATGAAGGGCATCGAGTTCAAAACTGCTTCTAGATATTTGAGATCCCCGATTTGTTCCAGCTAGGTAGCCTCAGCCAATCCAGGGGCCTGAGGGGAGCAATATAGTTAGCTACATCAATTTTGGTCCAGAGATTGGTGGAGGTAATTAGATGCAACCCTAACTTGGCCGCTAGAGTAGGGGAAAATTCCTCCAGTTTTTTGATGCCCCACCCCCCCATTTCTTGGGTATAGATAGGAGGTCCCATTTAGCCCATGCAAATATTCTCCCAGATTGATTGCCTTTCCAAAGGAATCTTCTGAAAAGGTTTTGAATTCGGTTGAGAATGCCTCTAGGAATCCATGAAAGGGACATCCAATAAACTGGGGTGGCCTCTAGTACTGCTTTGATAAGCACCAAACAGCCAGCTCTAGAAAGATGTTTATGATACCAGATATTGAGTCTTTTCTCAAGCTTGGTGATCAGCCATATCGAATCCGCAATCTTATATCCACGTGGTTTCAATCTGTATCCTAGATATCTAAGGCCTCTGTTTATTTGGTTCAGAGAGAAGGGAAAACTTTGTATAGAAAAGTTTATTTCATAGTGGGAACATTCAGATATAGTTATTATGGATTTAGAGTTGTTGATGGTCATGCCTGTAGCCATTTTGAATAGATTGATGGTGTTCTAAATGGTAGTGAAGTCACCGATTACTCCATTAAGAAACATAAGAACATCATCCACAAAAAGGAGGTGAGTAATAGTGAAATCCTCCGATAATCTGATTCCAGAGAGTCTACCTCTGTGATGCATGTCCTTAATCAATCTGCTAAGGCCTTCCATAACTAAGAGGAAGAGAAGAGAGGATAGAGGGCACCCCTGTCTGAGGCCCCTTTTAGAACCAAAGAAGGGTGAGGCGGCCCCATTGATCAGTACACTATAGGATATATTGGTGATGCAACACATGATCCATTTAATAAATCCAACTGGGAAGCCTAAATGAGTAAGAAGCATTATGAGGTATAACCAGCTTACCCTGTCGAAAGCTTTGGAGAGATCAGCTTTGAGGATCATACCTTTGATATTTTTAGATTGTATGGAGTGCAACACCTCCTCAGCGGTACCGATGGCTTCATGAATTTGTTTGTCCTTTAGAAAAGCAAATTACTCAGGGGATATGCAAGTTGATAGGATGGGGCGGATGTGATTGGCTATGATTTTAGAAATGATTTTATATAGGCAGTTGCAGAGGGAGATGGGGCGGAAGTCATTATAGGATGAAGGATTGTCATATTTGGGGATGAGGGCTATGAAAGTGGTGTTTATGGCCCCGTGCATGTGCCTAGACTTCCTGCACTCCTTAATGACCTTGAGTAGGTCATTCCCTAGCACCTCGAAAAAAACTAGGTAGAATTCGACTGACCATCCATTTGGGCCAGGGATCTTGCCCTTTTTGAACCATTTTAAAGTAGCCTCAATCTCCCCCATTGTAACTTCTCTATTAAGATGCTCTGCTTCCTCAAACTCAATGAACCGAGCGAACAGTTGCGTTACTCTGATGACCTCAGCTAGGGTAGCATTAGGGGGGTCCTGATAGACCTTCTTAAAGTGTGATGTAGCCATTAAGGCCAGATGGGGGAAGGTATCATCCTCTGCTCCTTGCTCATTTGTCAGTTTCTAGATGGTATTTATAGCCCTCCTTCCATTAGCAAATTTCTAATAAAATTTGGTATTATCATCCCCTTCTCTCAGCCATATAGCGCGACTTCTCAGCCTCCAAGTTTCCTCTTTATCCTTAAGAATTTTCCCTCTTAAGGTTGTTAATTCAGTGAGATTCTCCCTCTGCTCGGGTGTAGGGAAGGTGCCTCCACTATTATCCTCAAGGTTGGCTATCTTCAGTTCAATTTCATTCTCCTGATGCTCATCTTCGCATCTCTTGTTGTGAGCCCAAATCTTGGATAACTTCTTTAGTTCCTTCAGATTGGCCACAAATCCCTCAGTGATGTGCCCATTTCTGGATGGTGGGTGGGCCTTCCAATAGTTTGTCACTAGGTTGGTGTATGAGATGTCTTTCAACCATGAGGAGTTGAATTTGAAAGGAGCTCTAGGTTTGTTTATATCGCCACAGATTTCAAGGTGGATAGGTAGATGGTTGGAGAGGCCGCCGGATCCCACCCATTGGCGATATGTGCACCCCTGCTCCAACAGATGTTCCTTGATGAGGAATCAGTCTAGTCTCCTTGCAAGGCTGGCTTCCCCAATTCTTTTGTTCCTCCAAGTGGGGGCTAGTTTAGCCACAGGGATATCAATGAGTTGATGAGAGTTGAGGAGCTGCTCAAAAAATCTTGCTAAGGGGTCGGCCTGTGCCTGGTGACCCCAGGATTTCAATTATCCTAGGGAAAAATTTAGGTCTCCACCAATGATTATATTGTCCGACTAAAAAACTTTGGTTCCCAGTATCCTTTCCCAGAAGTTCTCTCATTGGTGGTAGGGTCCATAAATATTTATCATTCTAATCTCATCTCCCAGCTCAGACGAGTATATGTCAGCCCATATGAACCCTATGCCCCCCCAGACTCCCAGAAGTTTGATAAAGCGGGGGTTGTATTCTAAGGCTATGCCACCTGATGGTCCATTAACATCCATGGCATGGAATTTCCAACCTAGGAGCATAGATTCCAGTAGAGGAGATATGATTGTTGCTACACCCAGGGTTTCTTGCAGAAGGACCAAATCTCCTGGCTCCTTCCGAAGAAGTCTCCTCAGTGCTAGTTTTTTATCAAGACTAGAAATCCCTCTGCAATTGAAAGAGATAGCCTTCATGGGGAAAACACTTGTGGACGACTCTGTGCTCTAAGGACCTTATCTAGAGAAATTTGTTTCCCAGAGACCACCTCCATTCCTGCCTTCTTTTTTGCTTTAGATAGTGTGGAAGGTCTGCCTCAGGTGGGCTTTGGGACAGTGGAGGCTTGAGTAATACTCAAGACGATGGCATCTGACATAGATGCATGAGAGTGAGAACGGAGATGGTATCGATGGGGCTTGAGATCAGTCCTAGGGATGGGGATCTCAAGTGTCATAGGGTTGGGCGACGGTGTGGCTAGAGGAGGGACATCCAATTGTGCATTGAGAGGGCTAGCTCGGTGGCTTGGATAATGATGAGAAGTGTCAGGATTCGACCCAGGATGCAGAGAGCTAATTGAAGGTGTAGATGAAAAATTAATGGATTCAAAGTGAGAGGTAAGACAAGACATACCCAAAGATAACGCTCCGCCAATAGCCACCCTGGATCTGGTTAGAGGAGGTGAAGGTGGCCGAAGGGGTGTAGTCTCGTACTTCTTCAACGTCATTGAGCTAGGCCTATGTCCTTTCGGTTCAGAGTCATTCAATTCAGTCCCATCCGGTTGATCCTTCTGCGACTGTGCTCCCCCATCAGATGTGGATTTCCCATTGATACCCAATTTGATTTTTGCAAGGAGAGGGCAATCCTTGTAGAGGTGTCCAACTTTATGGCAGTGTCTACAATGAAAGGGGACCCCCTCATAATCCAGTATCTGAGTTGGTTATAGTTTCTCCAGTGAAGCGTAACTTTTTCTTGCAAGCCTCCTCTAATGTCAAGGTGCACCAATAGTCTCGTATAGGCCATAGCTCCCTTGGAGAGATAGGATCTGTCATAATCCAAGTAAGTCCCTAGGGTATTACCAATTCTTCTGAAAATTTCCTCAGTCCAGAAGTGGAGGGGCAGTCCAGGAAGCCGAACCCAGATTGGCCCTGCCCCAAGTTGCTCTCTGTTTGGGTCAAACAGTAGACTCCATCTCCTTAGCATGACTGGGGCTTGTTCGATGTGCCAGAAGGATGATAGAACCTAGTTAGTGTGTTTGGCTCACGCGAATCTATGAGCAAACCAACCATGAACATGTTGGATACCTATACCAATAGGTTTCATATTTCATGATTGGCCAAGGAAAGTCCAAATATGCTCTGCTTTGATATCACAAAGATCCCATATTTCCTAGAAAACAAGAGGTGTGTAAAGTGTTTCAAATATTGATGACCTTATTTCAAATTTTGATGGATGGTCCAAAAGTCTAATCTGGATCATGCCATGTTTAAATTTTCTGTTGTAGAATAGAGAAAGGAGTCTGTCCAAACTGCTTAATCTTGGCAGACAACTAGTTTAGGTAGAGAAGAAAAGGATCCCAACAGCCTAATCTGGGACCTTGGAAGAGATAAGGGTAGAAGTAGATAGAAAAGAATAAAGAAAAAGCCAAAGAAAAGAAAAGGCAAGTAAGGGTTTGCAAGTCCAAGTGCACCCTCCAATGGAGAAACAAAAAATGCTAGGAAAATAGCTGGGTAAGTAGTTGTGGTTGCAGAAAGGGCATTTTCACCATTGCACATATGTCAAAAGATGTATCGCCAAGGCAAAATCTATCAATGGAAAAAGTGGTTAATTCCATCAAATTACAGCAAGGAGCATGACTAACCTCCCTTTCCCCCTTCACTCCATTATTAACATTCCCTTTTCAGCTGAGATTCATGGAGAAAGACCATGGTTTTATGGTGGTTCTTGTTCACACAAAGGCCACATTTCTTGTCTAAGATCTTTTCATTTTGATCTACTCTCAAAACTAAATCAATTTCAGATAAACTCAGTGAGATCCCCTTCATTTGCTCCCTCATTCATATTAACCTCTAATTCTACTATATAGCTCCCCTATCTTACCCTTCCCCTAATAATATTAACACTATGGTGTATAAAGCCCCAAATTCTATAAATACTCCTCCCCTTGGCATTATAGCCATATGTTCTTCAAAAGGAACCAAAGTGACCTCTGGTCACCTTGGTGAACCTATCACGTCCCATTCCCCCTTGCTACAAGCCAACTTGCTCCTCAAACCACCATTTGCATTGAAAAAACCCTTATAAACCCTCTTTTACCCTTAAATCCTTTGCAAAAATTACCCAAAGTCTAAAAAGCCCGCCTCTGGCACATTTCCAAAAGGTTAGCGCGCAGTTTGTTTTAATGGAAAACATTGAAAAAACATCAAAAAACCCACAACCCAAAGTTTTCCGCCCGCGCATATACTCCGAGCACGTTGTTGCTCCGCCCACCGTCGGATCAGGTCCCGAGGATCCGACGATCCACAGCAATATCGGAGCGGCCCCCATGGTGGTTCTTTACCGCCCGAGAAAGTGACGTTGCGGCACGTCACGGGCAGGCCACGCATCAAACAACAAGGGCTCTCGGAGCCAGGCCTGACACTTTCAGCGCCGTACCCAGACCGCCCCGAGAGACCGTAGCGGCTAGCCTTAACCGTAACCGCTACGGTCCTGACCACCAGCTGCCCTCCTATGTCATATCGCCACGTCATTTCTGCTTATCCTTTTGCCGTTGATTGGTCCACCTCGCTGATGACATGACTGCCACCTCATCGCCCCCATGGACCAATTGCTTACCGCCACGTCACCCGATGACGTCAGCTGACGTCACTTGACCTTGACCCGCCAATGACGTCATGCTGACGTCATCACTAAAAAGCGCCAAAATGGTAAAAAGGTCCATATTAACCCAAAAAACCGTGTTTTTCTCACTTTTTACTCCTGTCGCTACTTCGGCTCTGCATGGCTGTTTACGTCCAAATTTTCGCCAACCTGCTCAGTTAACCAAGGCGACCTCCAGAGCTCCAACCGTGCACGCCTATGCGACCTCTGTTCGTCAATTAACAGGTATTTACCGTTTGCTGCCCTCCATACGCCTGTTATTGAAATTAAAGTTACTCAGAGGGCTAAGGAGACCTTAAAAATTATATTTTCACCGGCCATTTCCCTCTGCACATCCACATTTGCAACTGTGAAGTCCAAAAACATCAGCCGAGCCTTAATACCTGTAATTTCGCTCAAAAACAACATTCACTGCGTATTCCCGGCAAATTTCTTGTTAAACTCAATTCACCCGCTAAAAGAGGACATAGTGAGACCATAGAGAAGCCCTGCTCCTGAAACAAACAGTATTTCAACTGCTGTTGTGTAAATTCCTCCTCTGGTATCTGAGATACAAACTGTTTTTACAGAAAATCACTTCTATTCTGTGTTGCTTCCATTAAACCATCCACCTACAATTGTTGAACTTTGAAGAAGATCATGGAGACTCCCATTGCTCTCAACATCAAGCCCCTCAATGCCCCTCACCAGGAATTGGAGTGGAAAGCCCTGGGAGATATGGATTACCAAATGCTGGACTGGTTTCTTATGGGCTCCAAATACAATATCCAGATGCTGAATGAGTTGAAAGCCCAGCACCTGAGTGGAGCAGACATCTTGGGGATTTGGGACTCAAACCTGCCAATCTACAACCTCCCCCAGGTAAATCCTATGCCAGAGTTGATATACAGCTGCCAGGAATGCTATGACCCAAACCAAAGAGCTGTCATCAGCCCCACAGGCTCAGTGCTGTTCCAGATCACCCCAGAGAGTATTAATGAGATGCTGCACTTCCATACTGCCAAGCAATTGACCCCCCTCAATATGCAGAATTTGATAAAGAAAGGGAGCAAGCTGTCAATTGACCAAATCATTAAAATCAATCAGTTGTTTGTAAAACCAGGCTCTGAATCAGTCAGAACTCCTCCTATTGGATATCAGTACTTGAATGAATTGGGCAGGATGTTAGTGGATTTGATCAGCTATGCCCTAGGATTCAAGGGAATGGAAGATGTGGATGAAACCATAATAGCAATGCTGTCTCTATTCTCTCCTGGTAAGCCCCCAGCTGTGCATTATGATTATGCTACATACATTGCAGATAAAATCCATGACCAGTTTATGAACTTGAAGAGAGAAAGACTATTCAGGTATACCTCATACATATACCACCTCTTCTTGTTTTATCAACCAGCTACCTTCTCTTTTCCTTTGAAGCAACTCAATGCCCAAGGAAATCCAAGATCAGTGGTGTTCTGGACCTCTGTCTTTCACTATACATCTGTGTCACCTTACACATACAATGAGTTCATTGACTTATTCATTTATCCAGCCTTGACAGTATTGCATGGTGTTCCTCCTCCAAGGCTAACTGATGATATGAAGAGAGTTCTTCACCTAAACAAAACCTACAGCATTGGTAATTGGTACCTCTACCAAAACCACACAGTCATCAGAATATATGGCTGTGAGTTGACACCTTTTAGATTGCCAAGGTATGTCCCCATGAGGCTTTTTGCCTTGGAATATTTCAGACAGTTTGGCAACTCAGACTACCTGCATTTTCAGAGCAAGAACAAGAAGTCACAGCTAAAGGTGAGGAGCCAGCTGGGTCCTTTCCTATATAACAGAAAAGAGGAGGGATGGAAAGAGGCAAACACTATCCTGGAAGGCCTCAGACTGCAAACTAGTTTTGAATGGATACCCTATGACCCCAATCATTTTGTCTCCCTCAGGAGGATAAAATACAAATTGGGTGGTTATGCACACAAGAGACAACCTGAGATTGAACAATATGCCAATGCATTAAGCTGGGAAGAGGGTACCTTAGAAGAAGAAATAACTGCTGAAGAGCTTCTAGAAAGAGAAGCTAGAAATATACAAAAGCAAGCTGACTTGGAAAATTGTGGACAGGTTCCTCATTCATACAAAAGACAGCTTGGAGCAGCTACTACATCATCAACAACACAGCAGCAAGCTGCCGGGAAAACACCACAAACAGCCAGTAAAGATAAAGGGAAACAGGTGGAACAGCCACCTCCATTGACAGAAGAGCAAGTGGAAACATTGCTACAACAGCAAGAAGAGATGGAACAGCAGGAACAAGGGCAGCAGCAAGAAGAAGTGCCACTTAAGGAACAGCAACCCTTGCAGCAAGAAAGGGTGATTGACACTCCTAGTTCCACTGAGCAACAGGCTCAGAATATAGTGCCTCCTAGGGCAGAAACTACCTTTGATACATCGGTCCTCCAAACCCCACAAAAGGAGGACTTAACCAGGAAAAGAGATAGAGAGACTCCCCTGACTTCATCCATCAATCAGGGAGAGAAAAGGCAAAGGTTGAATGACTTCCCAGAAGATGATGAGGCAATAAGACAAGCATCGGGCATGGGCCCACCCAGCCGAGAAGTATCAGCCAGTTCATTCCAGCATGAACATGATAGAGCTATGGGAGGGGAGGTCAGCTCCTCCAGCCAGCACAAAGAAGGACAGGTAAGCATCAAACAGCAGTTTATCGACATTAAAAGGAGGAGTGATCCTATTAAAGTACAGCTGTACAATCATTTGCTGAACCTGGCTCCCACCAATCAGCAAAGACTCATGTCTGCCTTTGATGTAAGTGAAGGCAAAATGATCATGAGTCACTTCATGCCCACAACTCTGCACCCCCAATCTACCTCGGATTACCTAAGGACCAACATGGAGGTTCTGGCCAAAGATATACACCCTATGGATAAAATCGAACTGCATAAACAAACTGGTGAAATGGTGTATGCCTCCTTGGCAGATGAAACATTGGAAAACTACAAATTGAAGAGCAGCCTTGATAATACAGCCTCTCAGCTGGAATTGGAGAGAGCATCATCACAAGCCAAGGACAACAGAATCAAGTCCTTGGAGGATGTAATTATAGAAATAGGACATGATCCTAAAGATGTTAAAGGTATCCAGGAACTGTTGAAGATAAGGGATCAAGACATGGCTGCCTTAAGGAGGAAAATCAAGCTCCCAGCCACCATCCATCCTCAAACAGATGAAGTTGCTCAGCAAAGGCTAGAAAAGGATGCTACGGATTTGATGATATCCTTATACAAGGAGCTGGTTCGGACTCAAGACCAGCTAGGACAATCAGAAGCTGCAAAGGCAGCATTACAGACAGCATTAAAACAGAGAGAAGAGGGCCAAACTTCCCAGCCCCCTCCGGAAGTAATCAATCTTGAAGAAGCCCCTCCAACAACTACTCTTCCTCCTCAGCAGACAGGAACTACAGCACCATCTACAGCAACAACTACGCCAACAACAGAGCAGACTCCTAGTCTGGATATGCAGAAGCTGCAAGCTGAGATCCGAGTTCTTGAATCCCAAATGAAAGAGCTTGATGAAGTCAAAAGGTCTTTGACTAAGGTGAATGAAAGATTTGACAAAAGCAAGCAGAATGAGGCAGCAAAGGAAAGAGAAATAAAAGTTCTAAAAAAGAGAATAGCTGAACTGGAAAAGGAGCTTGCACTAGAAAAAGTAACAGCAGAATTAAAAGCAGTCCTCTGGGGCAACATTGGTCGATCCATCACCAATCAGTGGCAGTATATTGAGACTATGGATGAGCAAATAGTACTCATCACAAAGGCAAACAAGGAAATACACAGAGCAAGAGCAAGCCTTGGCCACATGCCAGATGCTGCCAGCAGAATGATCAATATTTTAAATAACAAGACAAGCTCTCAGCTGGCCACCATGGGAATTACTAACAGGACTGAAACAATCTCAGTAGTTAAAAGAGTCCTGACACTAAGAAGCCTAGTTGGAACACTGGAGAGGAGAACACAGGACATGCAGACCGAAATCAACAAATTCCTGGACAGATTCCTGGCATTACAAAACAGAGGCCTCCCCAGCATATTAAGCAGTGTAGGAAGACTGCTTACCCTGGAAAATTACATCAAAAGGGTTGATGCCCATGCTGCAGCACAAATTGCAAAACAACCTAGTACCTCAGCAGAAACAGGGCCAGCATCAGGGCAGAATTTGTATGATAGGGTGGATAACCTGTTTTTTATCATGAATGAAATTGATCACCTGTTTGATACACCACCAAATTTCTTTAAGTATACAGAAGCAGATGAGACTATGGGGGCAATCATAAATCACCAATTGCCCACACAGGAAGTATGGAGGAATTTGACACAGATAATCTTATCAGGCCCGAACCTGTAGCGTTAATTTTCTCCAGTTTATGAACAGTCATGCACAGGCAGAATTTTGGTGGATAACTCCACAAGGAAAGGACAGATGCTGAGCCAACTCAGCAGGGCTATTTACTCACCACAGCAGCAATCACAATCACAGGTGGCAGACCCAAAATACAGCGCACGAGCCATAAAGTCGGGTTCTCCAGCATTTGATCAAAGTATCCCAACCGACTTAGCAGCTCCCAAAGGCCAAAATATCTTCTGACAGAACATCAAGACGCCTTTATTTTGTATTCAATGCTGTAATAAATTTCTGATAATAATATCTCAAAAGTTGGTGAGAACATTAAGTCTGAGATAACTTAGAACTCAGATATTTTTGTAAAATCGTATGTATATATTCGCCCCCCACTGAAGCTTAAGGGGTTGTTGTTATTTTCATTTTGGAGATCTCACTTGCTGTAAAATTCTCAGAGAAATAATACAAAGGGTGAATGGAATTTCCAAAGCTGGGCGTACCTTGATGCATTGTGATGAATGGTGAATGTTGCAGGATTCCAGAGTGTTTCATAAAACAATAAGTCTTTCTTAAATCTCTGTGTTACATGTTTTCGAGTCTTTTGTTCTCTTTTATTGTTTAAATGTTTTATACTTAATAGCAAAGTAGAAGAATAGTTCCAGGATTTAATCACTGATTACCCTGAACTCAATCTAAGCTATTATCCATGTTTTCTTCAGATACAGTGAATGAAGTGTAATTCTTAATTGCTGCACTTTAAAACTATATCTTTTACAGTGATAGACATTCCCAGGGATTCAAGTTTGCTCCTGAGACATCTATCCGTTTCTCATACCTAGTTTGGTGGAAATACTTGAATACTTTAGTGAAAATTCTTAATTGCTTTCACTGGTTTTTTCACCTGTTTGTGTTGTAAATCAAAAATTTTGTTATATGAAGTATCCAAATGGCCCTGTAAGTTTCACCAATTCACCTCAAGGTTTCTAGACACCTACAGCCATAGACTCCATTGCCCAATGATATTTGACTCTTTGAACATTATATCACAAGACCTGAAAGAAAATCTTCAACCAAAACATAAACAAAACCTGTGCGTAATACCTAGCCTAAAACACTATCATAACAGATACAAATCATAAAGAGAGAGCCCTCTCTGATCACAGTTTGGCTAGAAGCAGTGATCCAAAGATTGGTTAGTGGTTACCCCGGCCGTATTCCCTTGGGAGTCATAGGGAACAACCTGGGTGTTAACATAATTGGCGACTCCACTGGGGAGTTCTTAAGATTTTTCAATTACTATCTATCTTCCAAAGCTACCATCAAGCCTGAAACTAGCCAAGAGGCCTTAGAACTGTTTCTGTAATACAGGGACAGCTTTAGGGAAGAGCTAATTAGGGAATCTTCATCCCAGCTTTGGAACATATATAGCCATTCCAAAATTCACATCCAGTCCTTGCATATATAAACTTCTTGTACAAATTCAAAAGAAATTAGAAGCTGGCTCCCAAAAGAAACCCAAGGCACACTAGGGCAAACCCTGACCCTAATCAACCTATCATTGTTGATAATCCAAATATCATTCCAAAGAACATTAGGAGACAGCAAAAGCAGGAGAAGCCTGCTGAGTCAGATATAATTTCAGATCAGCCTATCTGCATTCCCACACCCTGCAAAGTTCTTTTCCGGTCCACTCCTAGTTCCCCTAGTTCATCATCAACACCTCAAAGTCCTCCTCTTACATCTTCACCCACTGCACATACTCTTTCAACCAGTTCCCCATTTGTTACCCATCCCATTAACCCTGTTACACCAGTAATCCCTGCTGTCCCATTTATTCCTGTCAACCCTGTAAATCCCATAAACATGGCCAACAGGTATGCACCTCTGCAGATACCAGCTAATGCTCCAGCTCTACCCCAAGACTACCAAACCAAAATCTCATTTTTTGACTCCCATGGCCCTTTGACAGCTGTCCAGCATGCTAAGAAGATGCAAGACCACTTTGAGACCTATGAAATAGATGATAACAGTGTCAGGATGAGAATTTTTGTTCAAAGCTTAACTGGGGATGTTAGAACTTGGTTCAGATCCCTCAATGCAAACTCCATTGCAACACCTGATCAGCTTTACGAAGCCTTTACTGAGAGATGGGAGAAGAAGAAAGATCCTCTCCACATACTTGGTGAATATAACACTATTAAAAGAGGTCCCCAAGAAACAGTTTTGGAATATTGTGCTAGGTTTAACAATGTATATAATGCTATCCCACAGAACTTAAGGCCCCCTCCTGATTTGGCCCTGTATAACTTCCCTGACGGTTTTGATTCTGATATGGCCTATCAATTGAAAGAAAGAGATCCTCCAACCCTTGCAGAAGCTCAAAGGGTTGCAGTCACTGTAGAGGCTAACCTAATTGCCAAAAGAAACAGGGCAAAGTTGGAAAAGAAGACTGGCTTCAGAGAAGAACCCTCGGTTTTGATCAAAAGCTGGATGCAATACTAAACAGCATGAAAAGATTGGGTGAAAGAGTGGAATCAGTTGAAAGAAAATCATCATGGGAGGCATCACAAAGCAACCCTCCTAGAAACCCGAATTTTAGGAGAACTCAGAACCCAAACATAGGAAAGACAAGTGCTGACCAAGACATTAGACCCCCTTTTCAAGAAAACTATGCAGAAACTTCCACAGCCAATCAGCTCAGTGAAGATCCTGAAATTAACTTAATGGGTCTGGATGGTAAAAGCCATGTTTTCCTAACGCAAGAAGACCATGAGGAGGATGAAAGCAAAACATTCCAAACTAAATCAGGAGAATCCTTTGACTTTAAACAAGGATATGATACTGCTGTCTATGAAGTCCATAAACAGTATAAACTGAGGAGTAGGACTGTGAATGTAAACCAGCCCGACAAGATAAAGGATAAACAGAGGTCTAAAGAAACCATGATCACAGAACCTAATGACAAAATAAACTTTCCTGCAGAAGAAATTGTAGTTGAGGAGGTTACTGAACTGCTGTCCCCACTACAACAGCCCATGGCAACTTCGTCCTCTCACCCTGATTCAAATTTTACCCCTCAAGACATGAGTAAAAGGGGCAGGTCTCAAAATCAAGATGAAATCCAACAAGAAGATTTAATGAACAAAGAAAAGACTGGTATCCGTGACTCTAAAACCCAAGTTGACAAACCTTTTGACCTAGGCACAGAGATTGGCAAGCTAAAAATAGCAATTCCTCTCTCAGAGCTAGCCAAGCATGACATATACAAACAACAGATCAAGAAATCCCTTCAACTCACTAATAGCAAAGATGATGTAAATGTGCTAGATGACACTCCAGAATTACTGTTTGGCCCAGAGGTAGATGGAAAAACTATGGTCACAGGGGTTTTACCTTTTTATGTCAGCCTGCATGTTCATGATAAAATACTACATAATGCAATGTTCGACTCAGGCGCCTCTCACAACCTTATGCCAAAAGCAGTCATGGAAAGATTGAACTTGGATATAACAAGACCATACAAAGACCTGTTTTCTTTTGATTCTAGCCAAGTCAAATGTTTAGGCCTAATAAAAGATTTATGTGTGTCTCTGGTTCAATATCCCAACAAAACCATTCTAATGGATGTTGTAGTCGCTGATATCCCACCTAAATATGGGATGCTGTTATCAAGATCATGGGGAGCCAAGCTCCAAGGCTCCCTGCAATTAGATATGTCATATGCCACTATCTCTGTCTTTGGGCAACCAAAAAGACTGTACAGGGAAACACTCATGAAGTATATGGTCAGCAGTGAAGAAAAGCCTCAAAACTTTCCAATATATGCTGTCCATTCGGACATAGACTCCTTCATCCTCTTCAATGACAGCACAAGCCTCTCAAACAATGACATTAGGACCGAAACACTCACACAAGAACAAAACATTGATCAAACAAGTATCACCTGCCAAACATCAATCAGCCCAACAATACACAGTATCCCTCCTCTAGTTGTCAAAGATTGTCAAAAAAGTGATGAAATTGTCCTAGAAAACAAATGGGAAAAGAAACCCCAACTCATGCTCACATTGCCATCCCATGAACAGAATTTTAAATCTCCTGTTCAGCAAGACATCCTGTGGGTCCTAGAATTTGATGGCTCAGTTAACAAGTTAGGGGCAGGAGCTGGAGTGTGGATACATAACAAAGAGAAAGACTATGCAGAAGGCAGGGCTTATAGATTGAATTTTAGATGCACTAACAATATGGCAGAATACGAAGCTCTGTTGCTGGGCCTAAAGCTAGCAAAATCACTACAAGCTCCTAAACTCTCCATCATGGGAGACTCTGATCTAGTAATTCAACAAGTGAAAGGAAACTTTGTCACCAATGACAAAAGATTGAGGTCCTACAGATCTGCTGTAATTGAAATATTAGAGACCTTCTCTGAGTGTGTTATCACAAAAATTTCAAGGGGCCACAATCTCCATGCACACAGCTTAGCTACATTTGCCAGCACCTTCAAATTCCCATTAGAACCCAATAACTGTTTCACAGCCGAGGTCAAATACAGACCCTCTATTCCAAACAATGTCAAAGAATGGCAAGTATTTGAGGATGACATGCAAATAAACAATTTTTTAACCTTGCAACAAGAGTTCACAGGATTAAATATTGATATTGATGGAGCAAGTCAATCACAAATACTTGAGTCAGCAAGTCAATCACAAATACTTGATGGAGCAAGTCCATCACAAATACAGTTTCAACAGTCTGCTCACCCAATGTCACCTAGAACAGCAAAACAATTACTGACTCCAACCATTTTCAGCAATGAAAACATTCAGCAAATTCACCAAATTGACTGTGAAGAGATGAGCAACGCTGAAGCTGAAATCATACAACTCAAAGACAATTTCCTTCCAGTAGGCCTTACCCCACTAGAGGATATTTTTGACTCAAATGACATCCCTAGGAAGCCAAAGATGCAGCCATTAGATGCAACAGTTGAAGAATGCAACATTGGTACTATTGACAAGCCTAAAATAATAAAGCTATCTGCCTCTTTGCCCCCTGATCAAAAGCCCAAATACATTGATCTCTAAAGAATTTCAAGATGTTTTTGCTTGGGGTTATGAGGATTTAAAGTCTTATGATACTTTTGTTATCCAGCATACCATTCCCCTCAAGCCCAATCAAAAACCATTCAAACAGAAATTGAGAAGGATCAATCCTGTGCTCCTTCCTTCCATTGAAAAAGAATTACATAAAATGTTCAAAGCTGGTATCATAGCACCAATCAGGTTCTCTGAGTGGATTTCAAATTTGGTCCCTACAAGAAAGAAAACTGGTGAGATTAGACTTTGTGTAGATTTAAGGAATTTGAATCAAGTATCACTCAAAGATAACTACCCGTTACCCAAAATGGATCATATTCTTCAAAGAGTAGTAGGGGCTTCAAGGATATCATTGCTTGATGGATTCTCAGGCTTCAATCAAATCCTAGTACACCCTGATGATCAAGACAAAACTGCATTTACAACCCCATGGGGAACTTTCAAGTATGTGAAAATGCCCTTTGGATTGAAAAACGCAGGGGCAACGTTTCAAAGAGCGATGGACATTGCTTTTGCAAAAGAAATTCATGACTTCTTGGTCATTTACTTAGATGATCTTACACCCTTTTCAAAATCTGACCAAGAACACTTGAAACATTTGAGACAGATTTTCATAACATGCAGGAAATATGGCATTTCCTTAAACCCCAAGAAGTCATTATTTGGCTTGGAAGAAGGGAAACTCTTAGGACACATTATTTCAAAACATGGCATAAGAATTGATCCAGATAGGATACAAGCTATCCTACAAATGCCTCACCCAAGGAATGTCAAGGAGTTGCAAGGATTCTTAGGGAAAATCAACTTTTTAAGAAGGTTTATCCCTAATTTAGCAGAATTAATCAGATTACTAAACAATATGCTAAAGAAAGATTCAAAGGTCAAATGGACTGTCGAAGCAAAACAAGCCTTTGAAAGTATAAAATTGGCCTTGACTCAAACCCCAGTGTTAACCAATCCTCAGTTTGACAGAGACTTTATCATTTTCTCCTTTGCCTCCCAACATACTATTGCTGCTGTTTTATTACAGAAAGATGACCAAGGGAATGAGAAGCCTATTGCCTTTTTCAGCAGAGCTCTTAGAGATGCCCCTCTAAAGTATCAAATTATGGAGAAGCAAGCCTATGCTTTGATCAAAGCTATTAAAGACTTTAGGATTTACATCCTTTACTCCCATGTTGTGGCTTATGTACCAAGTCCTATTGTCAAAGACATTCTCACCCAAGAAAACTTAGAGGGTAGGAGAGGAAAATGGATTGCCAATATACTAGAATTTGACATTGAAATAAAACCTACTAAGCTGATAAAAGGGCAAGGTTTGGCCAAATTAATGACAGAAGCAAATTTCCAAGCCTTAGATATCAACCAACTGGACAGTGAAACAGAGCTGGCGACTCCAAAGATCAATCTAGCCTTTGAACAATCTCCTTGGTACTCTGATATCTGCTATGTGTTACAAAACCTGTGTGCTCCCCCAGGACTGTCCAGAACTAAGTGTAGGTTCCTAAAAATGAAAACATCTAGATTTTGTGTGATAGATGGAAATTTACTTTGGAAAAACCATGAAGGTATATTGCTGCACTGTCTAATAGAGAATGAAACTAACAAAATCATGCAAGATTTCCATGCTGGAGACTGTGGTGGACATTTGTACTGGAAGTCCACTGTGGACAAGATATTGAGGGCTGGTTATTACTGGCCCACCATGTTCTCTGATGTTAAGAAATTTACAACCTCATGCCACAAATGCCAACTGTTTGAAGGCAAAAGACAGTTGCTGCCACTTCCTTTGAAGCCCATTGCAACAGAAAGACCCTTCCAACAATGGGGCTTGGATTTCATTGGGGAAATTCACCCCTCATCTTCAGGACAACACAGATGGATTTTAACAGCAACAGACTACTTCACCAAGTGGATTGAAGCTGCCCCATGCAGACAAGCAAATGATTCAGTAATTATTCAGTTTTTGGAAAACAATATACTGGCTAGATTTGGCTGTCCAGACAAGATAATAACAGACAATGCTGCTGCCTTCAGATCCAAGAAAATGGTGAACTTCTGCCATAAATTTCACATTACTTTGGGCCATTCTACTGCTTACTATCCTCAAGGAAATGGTCTTGCTGAATCATCAAACAAAAGTTTAATAAATATCATAAAGAAAGTGCTGGAAGAGAATAAAAAGAACTGGCATAAAAAACTAGTAAATGCTTTATGGGCAGATAGACTAACAACCAAAAGATCAATTGGGACCAGCCCATATGAGTTAGTCTATGGATTAGAAGCCAGATTTCCTTCATCACTAGGAGTACCGGTTATGAAGCTTCTGCAAGAAAGTCAAGCAGAGCCAAATGATATGCAAAGGAGGATCAATCAGATAATCTGTTTACAGCAAACTAGAGAACAAGTTTTCAGCAGAGTGCAGATATTACAAGAAAAATTGAAAAAGGCCTTTGATAGGAGAACCAAAGCAGAAGATTTCAATGTGGGGGACAAAGTCTTAAAGTGGGATGCAAGAAGAGAAGAGAAAGGAAAACATGGAAAATTTGACTCTTTATGGAGAGGACCATTTGCTGTCCAAGCAGTACAAGGTAACAACACTTACTTCCTCAAGAGTCTGACTGAAACTGACTTGGATGAAGGTCCTGTCAATGGCAGGATGCTGAAGCATTATTTTGATTATTTCCCATGATTGCAACATCAGGTTCCCTTGTATATATGCGGATGTACATATAGTTTTCTGTTTTAGATTGTAAAATACAGTTTTCCAAGTGATTCACCAACCAGCAAGAGGCAATAGGATCAGAGGTCTTTCAAAAAGGAGGCACACAGTTTTGATACATCAAAGCAGCGAGATTTCAAGATTGAGATGGGCAGTCAAAGAACAAGGCAATTTGACCTGCTGTTCTTGGTCTTTCAAAAGAAAAACCATCCCCATGTGGAGCCACTGTTGGATACCTATACCAATAGGTTTCATATTTCATGATTGGCCAAGGAAAGTCCAAATATGCTCTGCTTTGATATCACAAAGATCCCATATTTCCTAGAAAACAAGAGGTGTGTAAAGTGTTTCAAATATTGATGACCTTATTTCAAATTTTGATGGATGGTCCAAAAGTCTAATCTGGATCATGCCATGTTTAAATTTTCTGTTGTAGAATAGAGAAAGGAGTCTGTCCAAACTGCTTAATCTTGGCAGACAACTAGTTTAGGTAGAGAAGAAAAGGATCCCAACAGCCTAATCTGGGACCTTGGAAGAGATAAGGGTAGAAGTAGATAGAAAAGAATAAAGAAAAAGCCAAAGAAAAGAAAAGGCAAGTAAGGGTTTGCAAGTCCAAGTGCACCCTCCAATGGAGAAACAAAAAATGCTAGGAAAATAGCTGGGTAAGTAGTTGTGGTTGCAGAAAGGGCATTTTCACCATTGCACATATGTCAAAAGATGTATTGCCAAGGCAAAATCTATCAATGGACAAAGTGGTTAATTCCATCAAATTACAGCAAGGAGCATGACTAACCTCCCTTTCCCCCTTCACTCCATTATTAACATTCCCTTTTCAGCTGAGATTCATGGAGAAAGACCATGGTTTTATGGTGGTTCTTGTTCACACAAAGGCCACATTTCTTGTCTAAGATCTTTTCATTTTGATCTACTCTCAAAACTAAATCAATTTCAGATAAACTCAGTGAGATCCCCTTCATTTGCTCCCTCATTCATATTAACCTCTAATTCTACTATATAGCTCCCCTATCTTACCCTTCCCCTAATAATATTAACACTATGGTGTATAAAGCCCCAAATTCTATAAATACTCCTCCCCTTGGCATTATAGCCATATGTTCTTCAAAAGGAACCAAAGTGACCTCTGGTCACCTTGGTGAACCTATCACGTCCCATTCCCCCTTGCTACAAGCCAACTTGCTCCTCAAACCACCATTTGCATTGAAAAAACCCTTATAAACCCTCTTTTACCCTTAAATCCTTTGCAAAAATTACCCAAAGTCTAAAAAGCCCGCCTCTGGCACATTTCCAAAAGGTTAGCGCGCAGTTTGTTTTAATGGAAAACATTGAAAAAACATCAAAAAACCCACAACCCAAAGTTTTCCGCCCGCGCATATACTCCGAGCACGTTGTTGCTCCGCCCACCGTCGGATCAGGTCCCGAGGATCCGACGATCCACAGCAATATCGGAGCGGCCCCCATGGTGGTTCTTTACCGCCCAAGAAAGCGACGTTGCGTCACGTCACGGGCAGGCCACGCGTCAAACAACAAGGGCTCTCGGAGCCAGGCCTGACACTTTCAGCGCCGTACCCAGACCGCCCCGAGAGACCGTAGCGGCTAGCCTTAACCGTAACCGCTACGGTCCTGACCACCAGCTGCCCTCCTATGTCATATCGCCACGTCATTTCTGCTTATCCTTTTGCCGTTGATTGGTCCACCTCGCTGATGACATGGCTGCCACCTCATCGCCCCCATGGACCAATTGCTTACCGCCACGTCACCCGATGACGTCAGCTGACGTCACTTGACCTTGACCCGCCAATGACGTCATGCTGACGTCATCACTAAAAAGCGCCAAAATGGTAAAAAGGTCCATATTAACCCAAAAAATCGTGTTTTTCTCACTTTTTACTCCTGTCGCTACTTCGGCTCTGCATGGCTGTTTACGTCCAAATTTTCGCCAACCTGCTCAGTTAACCAAGGCGACCTCCAGAGCTCCAACCGTGCACGCCTATGCGACCTCTGTTCGTCAATTAACAGGTATTTACCGTTTGCTGCCCTCCATACGCCTGTTATTGAAATTAAAGTTACTCAGAGGGCTAAGGAGACCTTAAAAATTATATTTTCACCGGCCATTTCCCTCTGCACATCCACATTTGCAACTGTGAAGTCCAAAAACATCAGCCGAGCCTTAATACCTGTAATTTCGCTCAAAAACAACATTCACTGCGTATTCCCGGCAAATTTCTTGTTAAACTCAATTCACCCGCTAAAAGAGGACATAGTGAGACCATAGAGAAGCCCTGCTCCTGAAACAAACAGTATTTCAACTGCTGTTGTGTAAATTCCTCCTCTGGTATCTGAGATACAAACTGTTTTTACAGAAAATCACTTCTATTTTGTGTTGCTTCCATTAAACCATCCACCTACAATTGTTGAACTTTGAAGAAGATCATGGAGACTCCCATTGCTCTCAACATCAAGCCCCTCAATGCCCCTCACCAGGAATTGGAGTGGAAAGCCCTGGGAGATATGGATTACCAAATGCTGGACTGGTTTCTTATGGGCTCCAAATACAATATCCAGATGCTGAATGAGTTGAAAGCCCAGCACCTGAGTGGAGCAGACATCTTGGGGATTTGGGACTCAAACCTGCCAATCTACAACCTCCCCCAGGTAAATCCTATGCCAGAGTTGATATACAGCTGCCAGGAATGCTATGACCCAAACCAAAGAGCTGTCATCAGCCCCACAGGCTCAGTCCTGTTCCAGATCACCCCAGAGAGTATTAATGAGATGCTGCACTTCCATACTGCCAAGCAATTGACCCCCCTCAATATGCAGAATTTGATAAAGAAAGGGAGCAAGCTGTCAATTGACCAAATCATTAAAATCAATCAGTTGTTTGTAAAACCAGGCTCTGAATCAGTCAGAACTCCTCCTATTGGATATCAGTACTTGAATGAATTGGGCAGGATGTTAGTGGATTTGATCAGCTATGCCCTAGGATTCAAGGGAATGGAAGATGTGGATGAAACCATAATAGCAATGCTGTCTCTATTCTCTCCTGGTAAGCCCCCAGCTGTGCATTATGATTATGCTACATACATTGCAGATAAAATCCATGACCAGTTTATGAACTTGAAGAGAGAAAGACTATTCAGGTATACCTCATACATATACCACCTCTTCTTGTTTTATCAACCAGCTACCTTCTCTTTTCCTTTGAAGCAACTCAATGCCCAAGGAAATCCAAGATCAGTGGTGTTCTGGACCTCTGTCTTTCACTATACATCTGTGTCACCTTACACATACAATGAGTTCATTGACTTATTCATTTATCCAGCCTTGACAGTATTGCATGGTGTTCCTCCTCCAAGGCTAACTGATGATATGAAGAGAGTTCTTCACCTAAACAAAACCTACAGCATTGGTAATTGGTACCTCTACCAAAACCACACAGTCATCAGAATATATGGCTGTGAGTTGACACCTTTTAGATTGCCAAGGTATGTCCCCATGAGGCTTTTTGCCTTGGAATATTTCAGACAGTTTGGCAACTCAGACTACCTGCATTTTCAGAGCAAGAACAAGAAGTCACAGCTAAAGGTGAGGAGCCAGCTGGGTCCTTTCCTATATAACAGAAAAGAGGAGGGATGGAAAGAGGCAAACACTATCCTGGAAGGCCTCAGACTGCAAACTAGTTTTGAATGGATACCCTATGACCCCAATCATTTTGTCTCCCTCAGGAGGATAAAATACAAATTGGGTGGTTATGCACACAAGAGACAACCTGAGATTGAACAATATGCCAATGCATTAAGCTGGGAAGAGGGTACCTTAGAAGAAGAAATAACTGCTGAAGAGCTTCTAGAAAGAGAAGCTAGAAATATACAAAAGCAAGCTGACTTGGAAAATTGTGGACAGGTTCCTCATTCATACAAAAGACAGCTTGGAGCAGCTACTACATCATCAACAACACAGCAGCAAGCTGCCGGGAAAACACCACAAACAGCCAGTAAAGATAAAGGGAAACAGGTGGAACAGCCACCTCCATTGATAGAAGAGCAAGTGGAAACATTGCTACAACAGCAAGAAGAGATGGAACAGCAGGAACAAGGGCAGCAGCAAGAAGAAGTGCCACTTAAGAAACAGCAACCCTTGCAGCAAGAAAGGGTGATTGACACTCCTAGTTCCACTGAGCAACAGGCTCAGAATATAGTGCCTCCTAGGGCAGAAACTACCTTTGATACATCGGTCCTCCAAACCCCACAAAAGGAGGACTTAACCAGGAAAAGAGATAGAGAGACTCCCCTGACTTCATCCATCAATCAGGGAGAGAAAAGGCAAAGGTTGAATGACTTCCCAGAAGATGATGAGGCAATAAGACAAGCATCGGGCATGGGCCCACCCAGCCGAGAAGTATCAGCCAGTTCATTCCAGCATGAACATGATAGAGCTATGGGAGGGGAGGTCAGCTCCTCCAGCCAGCACAAAGAAGGACAGGTAAGCATCAAACAGCAGTTTATCGACATTAAAAGGAGGAGTGATCCTATTAAAGTACAGCTGTACAATCATTTGCTGAACCTGGCTCCCACCAATCAGCAAAGACTCATGTTTGCCTTTGATGTAAGTGAAGGCAAAATGATCATGAGTCACTTCATGCCCACAACTCTGCACCCCCAATCTACCTCGAATTACCTAAGGACCAACATGGAGGTTCTGGCCAAAGATATACACCCTATGGATAAAATCGAACTGCATAAACAAACTGGTGAAATGGTGTATGCCTCCTTGGCAGATGAAACATTGGAAAACTACAAATTGAAGAGCAGCCTTGATAATACAGCCTCTCAGCTGGAATTGGAGAGAGCATCATCACAAGCCAAGGACAACAGAATCAAGTCCTTGGAGGATGTAATTATAGAAATAGGACATGATCCTAAAGATGTTAAAGGTATCCAGGAACTGTTGAAGATAAGGGATCAAGACATGGCTGCCTTAAGGAGGAAAATCAAGCTCCCAGCCACCATCCATCCTCAAACAGATGAAGTTGCTCAGCAAAGGCTAGAAAAGGATGCTACGGATTTGATGATATCCTTATACAAGGAGCTGGTTCGGACTCAAGACCAGCTAGGACAATCAGAAGCTGCAAAGGCAGCATTACAGACAGCATTAAAACAGAGAGAAGAGGGCCAAACTTCCCAGCCCCCTCCGGAAGTAATCAATCTTGAAGAAGCCCCTCCAACAACTACTCTTCCTCCTCAGCAGACAGGAACTACAGCACCATCTACAGCAACAACTACGCCAACAACAGAGCAGACTCCTAGTCTGGATATGCAGAAGCTGCAAGCTGAGATCCGAGTTCTTGAATCCCAAATGAAAGAGCTTGATGAAGTCAAAAGGTCTTTGACTAAGGTGAATGAAAGATTTGACAAAAGCAAGCAGAATGAGGCAGCAAAGGAAAGAGAAATAAAAGTTCTAAAAAAGAGAATAGCTGAACTGGAAAAGGAGCTTGCACTAGAAAAAGTAACAGCAGAATTAAAAGCAGTCCTCTGGGGCAACATTGGTCGATCCATCACCAACCAGTGGCAGTATATTGAGACTATGGATGAGCAAATAGTACTCATCACAAAGGCAAACAAGGAAATACACAGAGCAAGAGCAAGCCTTGGCCACATGCCAGATGCTGCCAGCAGAATGATCAATATTTTAAATAACAAGACAAGCTCTCAGCTGGCCACCATGGGAATTACTAACAGGACTGAAACAATCTCAGTAGTTAAAAGAGTCCTGACACTAAGAAGCCTAGTTGGAACACTGGAGAGGAGAACACGGGACATGCAGACCGAAATCAACAAATTCCTGGACAGATTCCTGGCATTACAAAACAGAGGCCTCCCCAGCATATTAAGCAGTGTAGGAAGACTGCTTACCCTGGAAAATTACATCAAAAGGGTTGATGCCCATGCTGCAGCACAAATTGCAAAACAACCTAGTACCTCAGCAGAAACAGGGCCAGCATCAGGGCAGAATTTGTATGATAGGGTGGATAACCTGTTTTTTATCATGAATGAAATTGATCACCTGTTTGATACACCACCAAATTTCTTTAAGTATACAGAAGCAGATGAGACTATGGGGGCAATCATAAATCACCAATTGCCCACACAGGAAGTATGGAGGAATTTGACACAGATAATCTTATCAGGCCCGAACCTGTAGCGTTAATTTTCTCCAGTTTATGAACAATCATGCACAGGCAGAATTTTGGTGGATAACTCCACAAGGAAAGGACAGATGCTGAGCCAACTCAGCAGGGCTATTTACTCACCACAGCAGCAATCACAATCACAGGTGGCAGACCCAAAATACAGCGCACGAGCCATAAAGTCGGGTTCTCCAGCATTTGATCAAAGTATCCCAACCGACTTAGCAGCTCCCAAAGGCCAAAATATCTTCTGACAGAACATCAAGACGCCTTTATTTTGTATTCAATGCTGTAATAAATTTCTGATAATAATATCTCAAAAGTTGGTGAGAACATTAAGTCTGAGATAACTTAGAACTCAGATATTTTTGTAAAATCGTATGTATATATTCGCCCCCCACTGAAGCTTAAGGGGTTGTTGTTATTTTCATTTTGGAGATCTCACTTGCTGTAAAATTCTCAGAGAAATAATACAAAGGGTGAATGGAATTTCCAAAGCTGGGCGTACCTTGATGCATTGTGATGAATGGTGAATGTTGCAGGATTCCAGAGTGTTTCATAAAACAATAAGTCTTTCTTAAATCTCTGTGTTACATGTTTTCGAGGCTTTTGTTCTCTTTTATTGTTTAAATGTTTTATACTTAATAGCAAAGTAGAAGAATAGTTCCAGGATTTAATCACTGATTACCCTGAACTCAATCTAAGCTATTATCCATGTTTTCTTCAGATACAGTGAATGAAGTGTAATTCTTAATTGCTGCACTTTAAAACTATATCTTTTACAGTGATAGACATTCCCAGGGATTCAAGTTTGCTCCTGAGACATCTATCCGTTTCTCATACCTAGTTTGGTGGAAATACTTGAATACTTTAGTGAAAATTCTTAATTGCTTTCACTGGTTTTTTCACCTGTTTGTGTTGTAAATCAAAAATTTTGTTATATGAAGTATCCAAATGGCCCTGTAAGTTTCACCAATTCACCTCAAGGTTTCTAGACACCTACAGCCATAGACTCCATTGCCCAATGATATTTGACTCTTTGAACATTATATCACAAGACCTGAAAGAAAATCTTCAACCAAAACATAAACAAAACATGTGCGTAATACCTAGCCTAAAACACTATCATAACAGATACAAATCATAAAGAGAGAGCCCTCTCTGATCACAGTTTGGCTAGAAGCAGTGATCCAAAGATTGGTTAGTGGTTACCCCGGCCGTATTCCCTTGGGAGTCATAGGGAACAACCTGGGTGTTAACAGAACAAAGGTTTGAACAATAGGTAGGTCTGCCAAGTGTTGGCCCCATATTTCAGCTACCCATTGTTTTAGTTTGGCTGTAGTGTAGTTCCTTCCTCTGACTCTGCTGACCCGGACAGTTGCTGCCATATCCATGGTGTCTTTCCACTAGAAATCTTCTTCCCAGTCAATGAATACATCCTGTGACCTAGACTTGACACACCTTTGCTTCTTTCCCCAGGTCAACTCCACGACCTTAGCTTCTTCAGGGTATTCTTCAGTACAAGGGTTTGGAAGGTTAGGGCTAGGGTTAGGGTTAGGGTTTGGAGACAGTTGTTCAGATCTAGGCGGGTAGGTGTCCGGGATGGGGGGGACGACAGTGTAGAAACCAAACGGCTGAGCTGACTCCAAGGGTGGGAGGGAGTGACAAGGGAGGGCCTCACTCAACAAAGATTGAGGAGGGTAGTGGGAAGTCGTAGATGGGTGTAGAGAGGATAGGTCGGAGGGTCCAGCCGTTTGGGCAGAGGAAGAAGGGTAGGGGCTAGAATGATGGGTGAATAGCGATAGGGAAGGTGCTGAGAAAGTTGGCCAGGTCATAGGAATCTCCGATAGTTTGATCACAGAGGTGGGTTGTCCCGATAGCGATGGAAGTGGGGTGATAACCTCAAAGAGCTCCCCGCTGAACGGAAAATATGCTTTGCTATTTTTTGGTTGCCGAATATGGAGATGCCCTTGAGGGGGTCCTCCGAATAGTCTATAAGGTCACCTTCCATGTTTCTCTAAGGTTTACGCCAACTGTCATCGTAAACCAGTGTAACTAACGCAGGCTGAGACCAAGCCCTATCAACACAAAACCAAACACACTAGTTCAAGTCATTGATTGGAGGGTAAATAGGTTGAGGAGAATAATGGGGTTCCATGGTAGGTTATGGATAGATTCTGACAGAAAATGAACCGTGTCTGCGTCTAGGTCCCAAGTGTACAACAGGATGTCCTACCCTGTGTCAAGACGTGGTTGTGCCATCCCTCTCTGTATCCTCCTTGCCATCTCCTTTTAGTTCAGAATATTATAAAATCTTGGATCAATATCATTATTTCAATGTTATTTTTCATTTATGAAAGTTTCATGGAGTTCTGGGAAGTGGCTCGAGTATTGGCCCTAAAAAATTGGCATAAAATTTGGAGTCACTCGCATAGAACTACCTGGAAAATTCCCCAGTTGCATGAATTTCTTGTTGTGGGAGGGATTGGAGGGTCTGAGTCGCATGCATACCCATGTAAAGGGAGTGACTGAGGCTTTAATTCAACAAAATTCAGTTTGTCTCAGGGGCTGGTCACCTGGATGGGTTGGATGGCTCCTAGGGGTTGTGTTGCATGTGTAGAAGGTTACGTTGGTTGTGTTTCGTTGGTCATAGTAACTCTTCGTCACATGTTTACCCCGGTTGGACAGTTACCTGGGTAGATGTTGGAGGAGGGTGTTACAGAGTGGTATTAGAGCATGGTTCACCTCTTGGACTAGATGGGGAGTGAGTTGGTCATGCATTCATGTCGGTTGCATATATGTGTTGCTTATGCTTGTGGTCTATGTGCTTGTTGCATATGCATGGTGTTGGTCATGGTTGCAGTGATGTTGCCATGTGGAAGTTGAAGGTTTTGTTGTTGTATGTGGTCGTCATGAGTGTATGTCATTTATGCTTTGGTTATGCATGTCAGTGCTTATATATCATTATGCATACATTGATGTGGTTGTAGTTGTCATGCATGAGTTCGTAGCATGTGGTTGGTATGGTCATGCATTGATGATTAGATAATTATTGAAACGATGAATAAATGTTAATATGATTATGTTTATATGTGTGTGTGTGTGTGTGTGTGTTGCGCTAATCTGGTTGATCTTGCAGACGATATATCCTTCCATGAACTACACTGATGTGTGTTGGTTTATTTATATTTTGGTTTAGCTGACATGATATACCTTGCAGGAAGAAAACAACAAATATGGCTAGAAATATGGTAGACTATAGATTCCGAGACTCTCCCTATGGATTAGATGAGAAGCGTGGTGTTAGGCATTCTTCTGACTTAGCAGACACATTGAGAAGTTTGAAGGAATAAATAAGAAGTTGTAAAGCACATAACGACAGAATCAGGCAGGCACAGGAGAAACAAGCAGAGGTTAATGCAGAAATTCTTCAGAGTTTATCAGAATTGCAGAGATAGGGACCACTTCAAATCAACCATGGACAGGAGGACAAAACTAATGGGGCATATGGTAGCACATCTCTTGGTGGGCACAGGTCAGATAGAGATGACATGATCAAAGATGGCAGGTTCTTGGATACTCAGAATAGGAGAGGTGATGGAAACATGTACTATTCTAGCTCTGCTTCTGACAGGTATCATGGTAATCATTGTTATCATCCTTATAGGAGGAGTGATAAGGGATATTTTCTAGATGAGTTCAAGAAAGAAAATCCATCTACCTTCAATGGGGAAATGTAGAAAACATAGGAAGAAGAAGCATGGTTTCTTGGAATCAATAAATTCTTCAGGTTGTGCAATTATTTAGAGAACATGAAGGCCAGAATAACTACATTCAGTCTTAAAGGTAAAGCAGATATCTGGTGGGAAGATGTAAAGAGATATTTATGAGGAGGAGTTGAATTGGATTTAATTCGAGGGACTATTCACGAAGAAGTATATATCAGATAGGTACTATGACGACATGTCAAAATAGTTTTATGAGCTAAAGACGTGCTCTATGACCGATGAGGAGTACACTAGAATATTTCTGGAGTTGTTGATATATGTGCCTTATCTCAAGGAGGAGAAGGCCAAGATTCAGAGATTCATCAGTGGGTTTCTGATAGCATTCAAATACAATATTGAGTTTGATGAGCCTAGATCATTAGAGGAGGCCATATGGAAGCTAAAGCACTGTTATGAGAAATAAAAAGAGTAAATCTTAGACTAAATCGGACCAAAAAGGTAATGCACGGAATAAAGGGAAATGGGATAAGAAGCAAGAAAGGCCTCTGGAAATAGGTAACAAAGAGAATGCATCACCACATAAGAAGTTCAATGCATCTAACAAAGGGCAGGGATTTCAGTGTGAGGAGTAGAACAAGGATATAGGATGAAAGCCTATACAATGTTGGACTTGTGGCAAAGATTATCACAAGAGAGATTGTCCACAATATCAGTGTGGTAGACTGCAGATATACAATGCTCAGGAAGCACAGACAGTGGGGGATTGGGCAAAGTGTTCCCTAGATCTATGCATCATTGGATAACAGGCAGGAAGATCACCACGTGTGTATTATCGAGATGGATGGTAAGCTTTGTGATCAAGTTGTTTCTATTTTGATTAACTCCATATCTAATTATAGTTATGTTAATCCTAAATTGGTGGATAAGTGTGGTTTGAATAAATAAGGGCGTGCAAAATCTTGGTTAGTATAGTTGGCTACATGTACCAAGAAGTGAGTTCATCATTGGGAAAGAGCTTATGCATTTGAGTTGAATAGTATGTCTACATCAACACATTTGAATGTATTGTCATTGGGTTCATATAGCATGCTTTTGGGTATGGACTAGTTGTATCTCCATAGAAACAAGGTGGACTATTATGACAAAGCTATTGAATGCTTGAATGATAATGGAAAATAGAGAGTCTAGCAGGATAAGAAGAAGGCAACATCAGTTCGAATGGTTATAACTATGCAGGTGAAGCGTAGTTTCAGGACAGGGTGTGTGTTATTTATGATACATATTTCTAGTGACAAAAATAAGGAAGTTGAGGATGCAGATGTTTTAAGCACCCAATTTTATAGCAATTTCAACATGTATTTCCAACATATATTTTAGAGTTTCCACCTCATAGGGAAGTGGATTTTTCTATTGAGTTGGTATAGGGAGAAACACTAACATCAAAAGAACCATACAAGATGAGCACTCCAGAGTTACTAGAGTTGAAGTTGCAGTTGAAGGAAATGCTTGAAATGGGATACATTAGGCCATGTGTGTCACCATAGGGTGCACCGATATTGTTTGTGAAGAAGAAGGATTATACTCTCAGGTTATTCATTGATTACATGATTTTGAACAAGGTGACCATTAAGAACAGGTATCTGTTGCCGGGCATTATTGATTTGTTCAATCAATTGAAGGGAGCAGCAGTGTTCTTGAAGATTGATCTGAGACTAAGATATCATCAAGTATGCATTAAATAAGATGACATTCATGAGACTGCTTCCTGGGCCAGGTACAAACATTATGAGTTTTTTGTAGTTCCATTTAGTTTGACTAATGATCCATCTAATTTTATGTGTTTGATGAATAGTGTGTTGCATCCTTATATGCACAAGTTTGTTATTGTATTCAGTGATGATACATTGGTATATTCGAAGAATGAGGAAGAACGTGTCGAACATTTAGCAGCAGTGTTGAGATTGCTAAGAGAGCATTAGTTGTATGCTAAGCTTAGGAAAAGTAGTTTCTTTAAGACAGAGGTACACTACTTGGGGCATGCTGTTTCCAAGGAAGGCATAACATTAGATCCAGATAATATAAGGGCTATCATGGAGTCGGAAGCTCCTAGGAATGTGGATGAGGAAAGATCATTAATGGGGTTAAGAGGTTACTATAGGAGGTTCATCAAGAACTACTCTCGCATTTCATATGCTATCACATCATTCCAGTGAAAAGCTAAAAAGCTTGAATGGACAAAAGAATGTGCAACAAGTTTTGAGCAGTTGAAACAGTTGTTGAAAAATGCTCCAGTGTTAAAGATTGTAGATACAGAAAAAGAGTTTTTAGTATGCACAAATGCTTGCAAGAGAGGAATTGGTGGAGTTCTTATGCAGGAAATACAGGTAGTATGCTATGAATCACAAAAACTAAATGAACACAAGCATAATTATCCAACACATGATCTTGAGTTGGCAGTGATCATCCATGCATTGAAGATGTGGAGGAACTATCTTATTGCTAGGAGATTTGTACTGATGAGTGATCATAGTGGATTGAGGTATATATTTGACCAACCAAATCTAAATTCTAGGAAATCTAGATGGTTGGCCAAGATCAGTGAGTTTGAATTTGAGATCAAGTACATTAAAGGTAAAGAGAATAGTGTTGCATATGCTCTTAGCAAGAAGATACATGTTAACCACATAGAGGCCCTGAGTTCTTATGGGACAATTTTATAGGCTCAGATCTTATAGGCAAGTCAGAAGGATAATAGGTACATGGAGCTTAGGCACATGTTACAATAGCGTATAGGTACAGGCACATGTGCAGGTATAGGTACAGGTGCAAGTAATGGTGAACAAGATGTGGACTATTGTCTCATCGCAGATGGCTTGATTAGATTTAGGGGCGGGATATATGTCCCAGATGACTGCGAGCTCAAGAATCTTATCTTGAGACAGTTTCATGTTAAACCATATGCAGGTCACCTAGGATATCAAAAGACATTGACAACAGTGAAGAAGTTATACTATTGGCCAAACTTAAAGAAAGAGGTGGCATAGTTTGTGGCTAGATGCTTGGATTGTCAATAGGTAAAGGTAGAGTGTAAGCATCCAGGTTGTTTACTATAGCCGATCTCAATTCCAAAGTGGAAATGGGAGGTCATTTCTATGGATTTGATCACACGTTTGTCGACGAAATATAGAAAACATGATTTGATTATGGTTGTGATTGATAGGTTGAAAAAGGTAGCACACTTCATTCCAGTAAAGTCTACTTATTCAGTTAATGATGTAGCACAAATATTCATCAAAGATATAGTGAGGTTGCATGGTGTACCAAAGAAGATCATATCAGACAGTGATGCCAAATTCACTTCTAGGTTCTGAAACAAATGGTTATTTGTAGGTTTGCGTACAGAGTTGGCCTTTAGCACAACTTATCATCCACAAACAAATGGATAGACATAGAAGGTCAGCAAGATATTGGAGGATATGATGAGGATGTATGTGATGCATCATCAACAAAATTGGGAAGATTACCTTCCACTGGTGGAGTTCACTTACAAAAATGGGTATCAAAAATCTTTGAGGATGACTCTGTTTGAGGCATTGTATGGGCATAATTGTAATACTCCCATTAGTTGGAATGATCCAGTTAACAGGGTGTTGATTGGAACAAACATCTTGGTAGAAATGGAATAGGAAATGCAGGTAATAAAGAAGAATCTAAAGGAAACACAAGATAAACAAAAGATTTACGCAGATTAGAACAAGTTGTTTAAGGAGTTTCAGGTTGGTGAATGGGTGTTATTGCACATCAAGCCCAAGGAGAGTTCTGTGTTGATTAGATCATGTGCCAAGTTGGCACCTCGATTTTGTGTACCTTTCAAGATTCTTGGGAGGATTGGACCAGTAGCCTATTGATTTGCACCGCCTCCGACAGTGAAAGTCCATGATGTTTTCCATGTGTCATTGCTTAAGAAATATGTTAAAGATGTTGATCATATAATTGATTGGTATGTATTGTAGGTGGAGCCAGAAGGAGAATCTAGCCAGAACATCAATGTATATTACAGAGAAAGATTCTCATGCTCCAGAACTGAGCAATCGAACAGGTTAAAGTGCAGTGGAAGCACTTTGGTCCCGATGAATATACATGGGAGATGATGGATCATATGAAGACTATGTATCATTCTCTATTCGTTGGTTGAGTGAATGTTTAGCATATGTTTTGGTATATGTTTTGGTGTGTCTGTGTGTGTGTGTCAGCCATAAGTTGTGTTATAAATCTCCAATAAGAAGTATGGGTGTCATGTGATTATGGTTGTCATGTTCTTATGTTGTCATTATGGTTTGTTTTGAGCGGGTTGATCATTATAAATACTCAATGAGCTAAGTTATAAAGCTCCATGGGCAGCAATTTTTTCTTTCAATAGTCTTGTCAGTTGTAGGTGTCATTGAAAATTGAGGACGGTGTTACCCCAAGGGGGATGGTTCTGTAACAACCCTGGTAAAAAATCCATGTAAAAATTAATAAAGGAAAAATAAGACCATGATCATGGGACATGTATTCCAAGTTGAATGGTGGGAAAAACATCCTAATGGGTGTTCATTTTGGTTATGATGTCTAGATGCTTTGGAAAGGCAAAGTGGCATTAATTGGCATTTTATTTATGAAAATAATGGAAATAAGGAGAAAGGGAAGGTGAAAATTCACAGGTTGCATGTGAGAAGGAAAATGAAGGAAAATAATGGAAAATTGAGGAAAATAGAGGCCTCATTAATAAAAGGCTAATGAGGGTCATTTCATGGCTTTTTATCAGTTTAGTTTTGGAACTATCATTTTTCTCTCTCTCTCTCATACTCTTGGACACTTCGAGTTTTCTTGGAGCACTCTTGGAGGAGTGTGGCATATTTGGGATTTGCAACAAGAAAGAAGGAAAGCACAACAAAACATCATGATCAACAGCTACGTTGGGCTTGTCTTGCAGGTACCAAGTTGCAAGTATGATTTCCTCACTAATTTTGGCATGCATGGCATATACATGTGGTTTCTTGGTCATGATATGTCATTGGCATGGAGGATTTCCTGGATTGGCAGTGGTTTTTCCTAGCCTTGCCATTTCATGGATAGCCATGGTGTTGTGGGTTTTACTTTTCTAATCTAGTTGATTTTCTTGTGTCTTTGGTTGTGGGTTGAGTTACTAGTTCTTGGAATCCTTGGTTGGACAAACGCTCTTGAATCCCTGTAACAAATTAGGTTGAGTTACTAGTCCTGGAGGACTTGGCTATACAAACACTCTGGAATTCCTTGGTGGGTTGAGTTACTAGTCCTAGAAGCCCTAGTTGGAAAAACGCTCTGGAAACCCGATGACAAATGTGGGCTCTGTTACTAGTCCTAGTAGCCCTGGTTGGAACAAACACTCTGGAGCCCTGGATAACTTGGGTAGACACAAATCTGGTGATGGTTAGTGATGTTTGATAGTTAGGTAGAATCATTGGTTGAGAGTTGAGGTCATTTAGCCTCTGGAAGCCTTGGATGGTTTTGATTGATTTGTTTTATGAAATCCCACATTCATGCTTGGAATATGGCACGGGGGTGGCTGACTAAAAGAAAGATTTGGTTTAGCCTAGTCTAAGGCTAGGTGATTCGTGGAAATCCCATACCAGGTTGGCCTATGTAATCATCAATAAGATCTCCCTTTCTTCTTGGTATTTTATGGGTAAATATACTTGTTTATATGTGGATTATATGGTTGTTATATCCTTGATATTTATGTTGGTTATATGTGGGTTATGAGTGAGTTCTATGAAAGTGAAAATGTATGGCTCTCATCATGTTTTGGTTAATCAATGAATGCACAATGAATATATGGCTTAATAATGGTAATGTGGTTATTATGATGAGGCATTCATGCTTCTTAGTGAGTCTCAGATAAGTATGATACTCTTATGCTCATATATGTTGTTTAAACATATAGAATGCATATTTGTGACATATGAAATGGTTGGCATGCCTAGTAGGGATCCAGTTAAGTCCTTGTTCAAGTATTTTGCATCGGTATCATTGTTTCAATGTTATTTTTCATTTCTGGAAGTTTCATGGAGTTATGGGTAGTGGCCTGAGTCCTGACCCTGAAAAAGTGGCATAGAATCTGGAGTTGCTAGCATAGAAATACCTAGAAAAGTCTCCAGTCACATGTATGCCTTGTTGTGGGAGAAACTAGAGCATCCCAGTCACATGCATTCCCATGTCAAGGGAGCGACTATGGCTTTAATGCATCAAAAATTTAGTTTTTCCTAGGGCCTAGTCACCTAGATGGGTTGGATTGTGTTATGAAACCAGCTCAAGAAAAGATAGAAAAGATAGATCAACGCCTTAGACTTCATCCTCTTCGAGGGGGAAACCTCCTTTACATTACATAAATGAACAATTCTTGGATGATTCAAATGAAAAAACCTCCTTTCTATATATAGGAGTCTAAGGAGTCACAACATAATCCAGCCGACCTAACAATAATAATATAAAGCCACAAAAATAACAATACAAGGATTCTATGGGGCACAGTAATAACAATATGGGGGCAATAGGGGCACAACAATATTAATAAGGGGTATAACTACAATAGTAATGGGGTAATCACTAGTATTATAGGGACCCAACATGCCCCTCTCCTTCAAAAAAGTGTTGTCCTCAACGCTTGAGTAGTTTTGGATACTTCTGCATAAAATTCTCATCCTCCCATGTGGAATCTTCAGCGGATAAGTTCTTCCACTTGATAAGATACTCTGAAATTGATCGATTTTGTAGCTGTCGAGTTCTTGTTTCTGTGACTGCTTTCGGTTCCAATATAATTTTTCCTTCCTCGTCAAGTTCTGGCAATATTGTTTGAACTGGGAGCTTGTCGCCTATAACCTTCTTTAAACATGAAACATGGAAAACTGGGTGCAATCGAGAAGCTGCAGGAAGCTCCAATTTGTATGCCATAGTACCAATCTTTTGCAACACCTTGTACGGACCATAATACTTTGGTGATAATTTATTATCCTTCTTAGCTTGCTTGAGGGACATTTGCTTATATGGTTGTAGCCGTAGGAATACCCAATCACCTACATCAAAACTTCTTTCACTGCGATGTTGATCTGCCTGTTGTTTCATTCTATTCTGTGCCAACACGAGGTTATCCTTTAAGAGTTGGAGGACTTGTTGTTGATGTTCGATGTGATGTTCCACTGCCTGAACCTTAGAATTTTCTCTTAAATATGATGTGATGGATGGTGGTTGATACCCATAAAGTGCCATAAATGGGGTCATTTTTGTTGCTGTATGGAAGGAAGTGTTATACCACCATTCAGCCAGAGGCAACCATTTGACCCATTGTGTCTGTTTATCAGATACAAAGCAACAAAGATATCCTTCCAAACATTTGTTTACTATCTCAATTTGCCCATCAGATTGAGGATGATAAGATGAGCTATGAGCTAACTGAGTACCAAGACAAGAAAATAATTCTGTCCAAAAATTTCCAGTGAAAATGGGATCTCTGTCACTTACAATAATCTTTGGGTTTCCATGTAGCTTTTGAATTGTTTCCATAAATGCAGTAGAAACTGTACTGGCTTTAAATGGATGTGATAATGCACAAAAGTGTGCATACTTGGTAAGTCTGTCAACTACCACCATGATGACACTCTTTCCCTCAGACTTGGGTAAACCTGTGATAAAATCCATTGAAACCTCCTCCCAACGTTGGCTTGGAATGGATAAAGGTTGTAATAGACCCGGTGTCTTAATTGTTTCAACTTTATTTTGTTGGCAAACCAAACATTCCGCCACAAACTTTTGAATATCTGATTTAAGGCCATCCCAAAAAAATTCCTTCTTAACCCTGTGGTAAGTTTTTAAAAATCCTGAGTGCCCTCCTAAGGGAGAAGTGTGCAATTCCATAAGAATCTTTTGTTTTAGCTGGGAATTCTTACAGAGGTATAAGCGATCTTTGTACCATAACGAATCATTTTGCCAGCTAAATGTATCAAACATACTGGAATCTTGTTGTAACTTTCGAATAAGTGCCCACACTTCTTCGTCATTCTTCCATTCCTCCCTTGCTTCGTTTATCCAATCTGGTTGGATAATAGAAATGGTGCACAACAATGCTTCCACATCCTCATCCTTTCTTGAGAGTGCATCTGCCACCACATTTTGCTTCCCTTTTTGTAGATGATTTCAAAGTCATAACCCAACATCTTTGTGACCCACTTTTGTTGCTCTTCAGAGGATAATCTTTGTTCTAAAAAGTATTTAAGGCTATCATGATCCGTTTTTACCTTGAAGTGTCTTCCCATTAGGTAGGGTCGCCATTTCTTAAGTGCATGGAGTATTGCCAACATTTCCTTCTCATAAATAGCTTTGCTTAAAAACTTTCCCTTGATTGGACGACTTTCAAAAGCAATGGGTCTTTCATCTTGCATTAGAACAACACCAATTCCATTTCCTGAAGCATCACATTCCACAATAAAGGTTTTTGTGAAGTCCGGTGTAGCTAAGACCGGTGCTTGGCACATTGCCTCTTTAAGATGTTCAAAGGCCTTTGTTGCTTCCGAAGTCCATGAAAATGCATCTTTCTTCAATAATGTTGTTAGAGGTGCTGCTATTCTCCCATAATTCTTAACAAACTTGCGATAATACCCTGTCAACCCGAGAAATCCTCGCAGATGCTTTATGGATGTGGGGATTTTCCATTCCTTAATGGCTTTAATTTTGCTAGGGTCTACCTTAACTCCTTCATGAGATACAATATGACCCAGATATTCCACCTCCTGGACTCCAAAGAAACATTTGGATCTTTTTGCATATAATTGTTTCTCCTCCAATAGTTGTAGCACCCTGTCAACATGTTCAACATGATCCTTCCAAGACTTGCTGTAGATTAGTATATCATCAAAAAATACTAACACAAATTTTCTAAGGAATGGTTTGAAAATTGAATTCATCAAACCTTGAAATGTTGAAGGTGCATTGGTAAGGCCAAAAGGCATGACCAAAAATTCATAATGACCCTCATGAGTTCTAAATGTTGTTTTCGGAATGTCTTCAGTCTTCATTCTGATTTGATGATATCCTGAACGAAGATCCAACTTGGTGAAGTAAATTGATCCATGCAATTCATCCAGTAATTCATCAATGACAGGAATGGGGAACTTATCTTTAATAGTGAGCTTGTTGAGCTCCCTATAATCTGAACACATGCGCCATGATCCATCCTTCTTGTGCACCAATACTACTGGAGTAGAGAAAGAACTTTGACTCGGTTGAATTATACCAGCCTCTAGCATTTCTGCAACCATACGTTCAATTTCACTCTTTTGGACATAGGGATATCTGTACGGCCTGATGTTTGGAGGAACACTTCCTGGAATCAGATGAATAGCATGATCATGATCACGCATAGGTGGGAGACCTTTGGGAGTCTCAAATACCTTGGAATGATTGTCCAAGACTTTTTGGAGATCTGGAGAAATAGATGATTCCAATGTGGAAACATCTAGCGAACATAATTGTGCAATTACACCTCTTTGCTCCTTTTTTAGAAGCTTTGTCATACCATTAGAGCTGATTATCTTTCCTGGTTTCCCTGCAATACCCCTTAATTCAACTTCCTTTCCTTCCGTAGAAAATTTGATGAAAAGTTCTTGAAAATTAAAAGCTATTGTACCCAAGGATTGTAGCCATTGGACTCCTAGTACAACATCAGCACCTCCCATTGGAATGGAAAGCATTGGGCTAGTCAATACATATTCTCCCATGGATAGCTTGATATTATGGCACTTTCCAGAGAAATTTATTGTTCCTCCATTTGCAATCATCACTTGACACTCTGGTGCTGGATATAGGAAGCAATTCAATTCTTTTGCTACCTTACAATGAATAAAATTGTGGGTGCTTCCTGAATCAATCAACACTATTACCTTTTTCTTCTTGATTTGTCCTTCTATCTTGATGGTTTGAGGAGTGGTAATTCTCGCCAATGCATTACAAGATATGGTCGGATTTATTTGTTCTTCATCTAGGCTTTGTTCCTAGAGTATATCCTCTTCTTTTGACCTTTCTTGCTCCTTTTCTTCTTCCTCTTCACAATCTATGTAGAATAATTTCTTCTCAGCACACTTATGACCTTTAGTGTATTTGCTATCACAACTGTAACAAAGCCCTTTTGCTCTTTTTTCTTCCAATTGTTGTGGTGTCAACCTTATAGGTTGTGGAAGACTAGTGGCAACAACACTTCCGTCTTTATAGTTGTGAGTGGTATGCTTCCTGGTTGCCATAATTTTGCTTTCCATTTTTCTTGCTAACCTGAATGCCTTCTCTAATGAATCAGGTTCCCAAAGGCGAACATCATGTTGGATATTATCCTTTAAAGACCCTATGAACACATCAATCCTATGCTCCTCTGGAATATCTTTTACCCTTATGTTCAATTTTTGGAACTCCTCAATGTGCTCCATTATTGAACCCTTTTGTTTGAGACTTATCAATTGGCTAAAAAAAGTGTTGCTTTTTGTATCCTCATAATGTGCTTTCAATTCTTCCATAAAAATTGCCCAAGTGATAAATTGTTTACGAGAGCAAAGCCATTGATACCATACAAACTGATTTGGTTCCAAATATAAAGTTGCCATACGTACCTTTTGTGTGTTTTGCACATTATTGAGATCGAAGAATTGCTCCATCTGTAATATCCATGTGGCAGGATCCTTGCCATCAAACTTCCTCATATCAATTTTTGGAATATGGTGAGTCTTCAATCCAACATTAGAGTCTATGGAATCATGATTAACATTTCTTTTGTTCTCATCATGAGTTTCCTTTAGTACCCTTTCACCCTTAGTGAACATTTCTTGTAGCAACTTATTCATGTTTATCTTCAATTCGTCCATGTCTGTCTTCAAATCTATCTTCAAATCGTCCATCTTAGCTTCTACGCCTTTCTTTAAACCATTCATCTTAGCTTCTACATCTTTCTTTAAACCATCCATCTTAGATTCTGTTCCTTTTTGTGCAAGTGACAATTGTTGCACTTGGTCTCGTAATTTTGATATATCATGTTGCATTTCTTCCTCTTCTTCATGGGTCATGCTAGAGCTTTCAGGTTGCCTACTAGGTGTTTGAATTTTCTTTCCTCGGGGAATCAATTACCAATAATAATGCTTTACTATGCCCTTTGAATTCCTTCAAACTAATTTTTCAAACCAATCTTATGCAAAAAATTTAAAAAACTACAAACCTTTTTTTCACTTTGTAGGAGCTCGATATTGCCTTTGATGTATCTCTGTACTTTCCGATCATCTAGTTCTGAATTTGTGACCTGCAGTATCCCTTTTTGTCCTCTTTCCAATGCCACAAGTCTGACCCAAATTGGATTCTCCAAGGAAGAATTATGCGAAATCTCCCACAGTGACTTGATTATAGACTAGTTCAGTAGAGCGAACTTGTACGACGTGCCACGAGTCACTGTTTCGACCTTTGGATTTAAAAAATACATACAAGAAACTAAAGGCCATCCACTTTCTGTACCTTCTTATGAAATTTCAATCCGATCCCCAGAGAGAAAGTTCTGACGATTTTCCCCAGGTCACCTATTTGGAATGTAATTCAGGAGTCTGCAAAAATACCAACTTCGTCAGATCATATCTCCGCAAGTGTAGCGCGAAAAGATCTGAAATTTGGACCTGAGGTTCAACACGATTTCTTCTCAAATGGGTTTTTTTTGCAACTTTTGAAACGTCGCAGAAGAAATGTTATAGCGAAAATGCCACGAAGACCTGTTTGGAGTAGCAAAACCCTAGAATCCAAAGCTCTGATACCAAATGTTATGAAACCAGCTCAAGAAAAGATAGAAAAGATAGATCAACGCCTTAGACTTCAGGCTCTTCGAGGTGGCAACCTCCTTTACATTACATAAATGAACAAATCTTGGATGATTCAAATGACAAAACCTCCTTTCTATATATAGGAGTCTAAGGAGTCACAATATAATCCAACCGACCTAACAATAATAATATAAAGCCACAAAAATAACAATAGAGGGATTCTATGGGGCACAGTAATAACAATATGTGGGCAATAGGGGCACACCAATATTAATAAGGAGTATAACTACAATAGTAATGGGGTAATCACTAGTATTGTAAGGACCCAACAGATTGCTCCTGGGGGTTCTATTGCATGTGTAGAAGGTCAGGTTCGTTGTGTTCTGACGGTTCTACTTCATTAACTGGTACATAGTAATTTGAATCATATCATAGTAACTCTTCATCACATGTTTACCCCGGTTGGCCAGTTACTTGGGTAGATGTGGGAGGAGGGTGTTACAATATAAACGTTAACAATTCACCGAACAATGAAAAAAAATATTGGAATATTCTAGAATATACATGTAGCAGGGGCTTTACTCGGGGAGGAGTACCATACCACATGCATTCATATTGGGGGAAATATATTGAGCATATAAAGGGGGATAAAGGGTTTTTATATTGGCAAGTATAAAAAATGGTACTCAAAGTTAATGAAAAAATATAAAGGGGTTCAAAAAATGTTAATGAAACAATGGATACCTACAATATCTAGTGAAAGTAGGGGATCTTTAAATTGAGAACGTTGTATTTGGCTCGTTTTGGTAGGCGATTAAATCATGTGATTTTTATAAGTATTTTCCAATATGTAGTTAAATTAACGGTATTATTTAATATGCCACGAATGCATGTGATATGTCAAAGGTTGATTGAGTGAAGCCCATGTGATACATGTATGTGTGCATGTGAAGTATTTTGTAAATTATGTAGTATTTCTCCATACATCACTTCTTGAAATAAATATTCATTTTACAATTTGTTTTAGTTTTGTATGATAATGATTCGTTTAGAAATTTTACATCGAAAAAAAATAGATATGGCATAGAACAATGAACTACTTATGCATTAGAGTTAAACTGAAAAACACGACAATGGCTATGAAATATTATTAAACACAACTTTTGATTTATAGAGATGTTAAACAATTATTAAGGATCCATATTCCCAATAATAATAGTTGCAATAGACATTTCCATAAGGATAAATGGATCGGTTTAATCAAGACACAAAAATTGAAATTCCATTTGTTGTAGATATGGATTACATGTTGAAGCAAGAAATTCGTAAGTATAGAAGAAAGTGTTTAATTGCAATGAGTTGAGTACTTATGCATAATGTAGAGGACTTCGCATTTCATAAAAGCTTCTGCACAATTGCGCACCTCTGCGCATTTCCACTTATGTCTTCATACAGAAGACAAACTCATTGTTAATTATAGGCAATGCCACTGGGATGAATCCATTAATTAACAATAGTGTCACTAATTAAGGACCAAGTTGTAATATTGTTTGACTAATAATAGAATTTACAAATTTTATAAATCAATAAAACAATGTAAGAAATCAAATTATAGGAAAGCAAACATGACACAACATAATGAACTAGCAACACATAACAATCAAAACATAGTAAATAGTGTTAGTAAATAGCATAGTACAAAACATAGAATTTGAAGAAAGAAATTCATTGAAATATGTTCTTGTGCAATGTAATTACATCCCACTTCTCTGTTAAAAACTTTGTAGCAGTTATCATATTCTTGAACTGGAAAGTAGAAGATGATATTAATATTGCAAGTATAGATATGTGAAAGCACATAAATATGCATGTCACTCCACCCTTTGGCAGTAGTCAATAGTACATTTCTTGATAATGAAAGAAAAGAGAATAGTATATCAAATAATTATAACATGAAAATAGATCCCAATCATCCAATAAACCGAAATAGTTTTTCAATAATAGTCAAACACTTCAACCAAATAATATAAGCTAATGTTAAGATTGCTTGACAATGCAAGCAACAAGAACTGTACCTTTACCGGATTAATCGACAATATAAACAAATAAAACCATTATTGTAGACTCCATTAATTAATAATAGTGTCACTGAGAAATGATTTATCGATTATCCTGCATAACCAAGTTGTAATATTGTCTGACTAGTTATAGAAATTGCAAATTTGATTTTAATAAAACAATGTAAGAAATGAGATTGCAAGAAATCAAACACAACATAGCATAATGGACTAGCTACACATAACAAGAAAAACATAGTAATTAATATTAGTAAATAACATAGTACAAAACATAGAAATTGAACAAAATAGTTCATTGAAATACGTTCTTATACAATGTCATATCAGCATTTGCATTAGTAGAAGTGATCGCCTTCTTTGCCATAATAATTGCATTCCTAATATTTTTCTCATAAGTATAGTATATTACTTGACAATGTGAAATCAGATCCCAATCATCTAGTAAAGTGAAATATTTTCTCGACAATAGTCCAATTCTTGAACTGGAAAATATAAGGTAATGTTAAGATGCTTGACAAAGCAAGCAATGAGAATTGTATTGTTACTAAATTACTCGATAATGTAAACAAAGAAAACTATCACTGTATACGTATCATCATGTTTTAATGATTTATTTTAAATGTGCCATGTATCTCAAAATTGGATAGCAAATCAATAACCATTGATTTGTCCATACATTATTTCCCATAGGAAACTATAGTTCAGGTAATACCTTTTCTAGTTCCACTCCTCTCAGAACACTATATTTTAGTTCTGGCACTTGCATGTATGATACAATTTAACCGATGGAAATAAATGAAGCAAGAGTCATGGTTGCAAGTGGTTCAATAAAACATAGGTGTATTCATAGTTCTATCACTTGTAATTGGACTATTTCATTTTGCACATATAGTCTCAAATGAATTTGTATATGCACTAGTCGTTGTCAACTGTCGTTGGAAGTACTGTAAAATTGATATACAAAATAAAGGCTTAGTAACATGAAATCAAATGCCTTTTTATCCTTTTTTCTTTATCTATGTCTATATAAACAATATAATAAAACTTACCATGCATATTCCACTCACCGAAGAAAGCAATTTTCTTAAAATTTTTAATTTCTTTTGTGTTTTCAGTGGACATATGAATGTTGATTGTGAAGTTTGGAAAAATCTTTCTTCTTTTCTAACTATATTTTTTAGCAATATCAACAGGAAAATGTTTTTTTGCAATTGTCTTTGAATTGGAAGACATGCTAAAATACTTTATCATGTACTTGAACCTATTACATATGCAACATTTGTAAAACAATACATGAAAATCGTATAACAAATGGACAATAACTTTGTAATAATGAAACATTCAAATAAATCAACACTTAGTGTTGCCATGTCCTATTTTGTATTGCCATCTTTGATTTCTTGTACATATTGCATTTTTGTGTGTGTTACCGAAATTGCAATAGCGTTGATTGTGCCAATTGGGAAACATTCTTCATTATGGGACAAATTTGCAATCATCATTTGCAATAAGTTTTGTCTCATGTTTTTCAATAAACTATGTTGGCACAAGAAATGTTATTGTCATTTCTACTTTCTTATCTATTGAATTTGCACGCAGTATTACTTTTGTTTTGTTTGATTTTTCCAAAATGTTCAACATGTAACCAAGACAATTCCATGAAAAATGCTTCCAGTTATATTGTTACTGATTTCTTCGATCAATAATGGAATAAACTTAATCTCTTTTTTCCTGGTCATGAGAATTGAATTGAAATTAGTTCAAAGAAAAAAAAAAAAAAAACAAAAAAAAAAAAATTGATATACATTTAACTAATCCTACACAAAACTACCTATTTTATTTTGTTTCTTCAATGGTTTCTATTCATTTTTTTTAATCTATTGCTATACCTATTTCTTTAGTACTTCTCATTGCTACCTCTACACCCTCATCCATCTCTACTATGACATCATTCAAATTCGATATCCTTTGTTTGTTCACAAATAATACATTGAAATCAATTCTTAAAAGGACACTATAATTGATACTAAGTAGGAATTGACTAATGAAAACAAAACCATATAATGCAAAGTCATTGCCAATGTACATTCCAATATCAGGTTCACAGTTATAGATTTGAGGCTTCTGCAATCTTCATTTTGTGTAGTGATGTCTTCCAGAGTCATCGCATTCATGATTTTATTGTATCGACGTTTCGAACCAACCTATATGGTTCATCATCAGGATCAGATGTGTGAAAAAATCATAAAATAATGGAGAATTAAATAAAGGATAGAATCTTATTTCTATGGATATAGCTAAAATTCTAAATAGATTTTAGTTTTAGAAAATACACATGTTTTATAGAAACTTTTAAAGTGTTTTTTTCCTTGTAATTGGTGTCCCGAATCCAAATCTCTAACTATTATATGTTTCCTAAAAATTGAAAAAGCTTTGCTTTTAGTTATAGTAGATTAAAAATATAGCAAAAAAAAAACATTGGGCTATATAATGTAAAGATAATCAAATGACAATAAATAGAAGAGAAACACACCTCTTAGCAAAGTTATCATTATCTTTAACGATATATGTTATGCATGTGTTCATTTCTGCTGCTTTGATGATATGAGTTAGATCAAATATATAGAAATAAGAAAAATAAGAGGTTCTAATTTCATAGCACGGAAGTAATTCAAATGTAAGAGCTATGCGATAGTAGCATATCTTGTGTAAATTTGTTGAGCACTATCAAATTATCAAGTATTTGACCTTTGTACCATATATTTTGTAAACTTTCAAAGTGCTTGCATATAGAAGGAAAAATGCACTATTTACCTAACAAAAATGCTACAGGTTTTGCACCCTTGTTTGAAATTATCTTGCAGAGATAATGCCTCATGACATGCAACTACTAAAACAACATTGTACAACTTGGACAATGAATCTATTTGTAACCAGGTTGCTTGAAAAGTGATGTAACATGCATTCGTAGCATGTATACCAACAATACTGTATGATGTACACCTAGTGAATGCTTCTACGGACAACATAACTAAAATTAGTAGTTACAATTGTCTCATTACCTTATAAATATTCAACATATGTATTAGATAGTTGATGGACTTCAACGTGCATATAGAAAAAATTGTAGTAACAAATAATCGATAGTCAGTGGACTTTGACTATGAGGTGAGTGTTATAGTCTCCAGCAAGGCGGGGAGTAATAATAATAACTACACAAAATAGTGAACATCCAACATATTTCATCCACGAACAAACTACTGCTAATAGTAAAAATTTATCATTAAATAAATTTGATTTTCTCATAAAGTTAAAGTTAAATTTGATTTGGTCATAGCCAATGCATCATTGTATAGATTAAAAAAGACAATTATTCGAAATTATTATTCTCATATATGAAAGTGTCATAACTGATGTTATGCGATTTGATTATTATAACCTTTGTTTTGTCTATGTCACACTGATACAAAGAGGAAGTCCAAAAGTATTTTCCAATAATTATTAATAAGGCCCTAGAAATTCCTTGCTATAAGAACAATATCATCACCATAAACAAGGAAAAGGATGATGAAAGTTCTACACAAGAAAAGCTATGCACAATAAAATTTCCACAAGAAAAGTTGTCAACAATGAAATGTGCTAAAACTGGCTGAAGATCATTAGTTCAACGTCCATGTTGAAAGTGAATAAAAATTTGATGGTTAATACTAAAGAAGTTACATTGTGCGGAATTCTTAAAGATTATATGGAACCTTATTATTGGTTTATTGTCTCTAGAAACCAAGCAAAATCAGACCTACTGATGTTACCTTGTTATTTTGTTTAATTAGGCTAGTTTTGTGATATACAAAGGAAAGAGAAACATTGTGGGAGAACTACGCCAGCAAGACTATGCAAACAAAATTGGGAAGAAATATGTGGAAATAGCTTTGAAATATTAATTAATGTGAAATGTGGGAAAATGAACATAGGTGTAATAGATACAGTTAGACACAATGGTACACAATGATAGCTTTGCTAATAAGTGTGCTTATGTTAAATTTATTAAAATAAGAAAATGGGTGAATGCATGAAGATGGGTTAGACTTTTGGGCCAAATGTGGCGATGAAATTTCAAAATTCTCCTCCGTTATCGAATTTAAGCCCTCAAAATTCATACAAGCATTGTGAATTCTGATTCGGAGTAAAAAGAAAATATGTGAATAATTATGTTGTTGTCCTAATGATATTTTTTGCAAAAAAAAAATGGTATCATATGTATCTCTCAATTTTTCATTAAATGCAATACTTTTCCTTGCAAATTTTCACACATATTAAGAGGTATTTGTATGTTCTCATAGCATAACTTAGTCTAAAATGTGTAATTTCAAATATATATATATATATATATATATATATATATAAGCATGATCTACATATAGAGAGCTAAGTTTTTCATATTAATTTTTTTTATGCAAAATTATATTTTTTATTATTTTTTGAAGTTGGCGAAGTAATATTTCAATTGTATTTCGAAGACACGTGTTCGCGTAAGGTTTTTCTAAATTGTTTTGATAAATTAAAAAACCAAGAGTACATGTTTGAAGAGGCAACTCGTAAATGAAGATAGTAGTATTTTTTGAAAAAAAATCATTACGTATATTTTATTGTATTGATTTTTTATTTAGCCCCTTTGAAACTGTCCAAAAAAAATTCAAGTATTATGTTTAAACAAAATTAGATGAAAAAAATCATATGAATTCGAAAGTGTCAAACTCATATGCCATTATATAGAGGATTCTTTCACGAGTCCAACATGATAAACTCCACCACTTAAGGACAATTTTTTCCCTAAGTCTGCTAGTGTACAAAACTGGGTTGCAGAGAAATCTACAGAAGGGGTGCTAAAATTGTGCTTTTTAGGACCTCAGTAGCTTGATCAAGTTCTTAAATTTTAAATTCAAATAGATCCATCAAGGGTTTTGTAAACCCTAGATCGATCCATTTACATGGTTAACTAGGGGCTTGATCGAGCTATATGGCTCGATCAAGACTCTGTAAAAAAATTCAAATCCTTATGTGAATCACATAATCCCATAATTTAGATTTAGAATCAATAAATATTGAAAATTTAATCCAATAATAATTTAACCAAGTTGATATGAAAATATTTTACTAAAAATGAAAATTCAACTAGATCTAGGATATGAACAACATAAAAAACAAAGTTTGTTTTTGCGCCGAGAGGCGCATTCTACATCTTAGTATGGGGGAAATGTGTAAGTATGTTTTTATGTCCTTAAATTATACCTTATCATAGACCTTGCATGTGAATGGATCAGAAATTTACTTTCCATAAAAGTTTTTACCACATTAAAATTCCAAATTTTATTAAAATATTTGTTATCATCTTATTTAGAAACATCATTAAATCTAATATCAAATTATGAAATCTAATATTAATATTAAAAAATTAATATTAATATTATTAAATGTATTAATTTTGGATTAATATAATATCTAATGCTCGATTGAGCTATTTTTTTAGTGCTCAAGGAACTTGATCAAGCCGTAAAAATTGGCTCAGTCGAGCACTTAAAATGCTCTATCGAGCTCTCTTTTTTCACCTAAACATGCCCTCCCTTGCAAAAAAGTGTAACCCAACTCCATGCTTTTACCCAAATATGTAAAAGTGTTAAATGCAAAAGAGTTTAAAATTAATTATGTGTTTGCAGAATAAAGTCCCCTCTACATCCCTGTTCTCCCACATATATCCTATCCTATGCATATTCTTCATTCTGTACATATTCACAGCTCCTGCACATACCCTGTCCTACACACATCCTTTGCTCCACACAACTAAATGTGTAAAATAATAAAAGATAAGCATGGTGGAAATAGTTGTCTTGTTGTCAGTGAGAGAGCACTAATTGAAGAATCATCCCACTCCCCCTCGCATGATTAAAGCTCCACACAAGAAGATCTTTGGACAATGAAACATGCTAAAAATGACTAAAGATCGTTAGTTCAAAGTATATGCTAAAAGTTACTGAAAATTCGATGGCTATTGCTAAAGAGCTTACACTGTGAAGAATTTTTAAATACTATATAAAACCTTAATATTGGATTACTGTCTCTAGAAATCAAGAAAAATTAGAGCTACATGGAAAAATTAGAGCTACCAATGTTACATAGCTATTTTTTTAATCATGCTAGTTTTGTGATATGCAGAGGAAAGAGAAATGTTGGGGGAGAACTACGCTAGAAAGACTGTGCGTGAAAAATTGGGAAGAAATATGTGAAAGTAGCTTTGAAATATTGGGAAATGAACACAAGTATAACAAATATAGTTAGATACAATGGTACATAATGATAACATTGATAAGAGGTGTGTTTTTTCCTACACATACTCTGTCCTCAACACATCCTTTGTTCCGCATAGCTAAATCTTTAGAATAATAAATTATAAACATAGTAGCAATAATTGTCTTGCTCTTAGTGACAGATCACTAATCAAGGAAACACCCTCCCCCCTCTTTCTAGATTTTCCTATTACATTCTGCCGAATTAAATTTTTTGTTCCTAGTCAGATAAAATTGGTTTCTACAGAGTAAAATTCCCTCTACACCTTGGTTCTCCCGCACATACATTGTATTATGCACATACATCAGTCCACATAGATTCATAGCTCTGTGGAACTTCTCTTTAGCTTTGTGGAACTTCTCTTTCGTGTTGTTGAATCTCTAAAAGTATTAAATGGAAAAGACCTTAAAATTAATGTCATCTCATTTGAGTATATTATCACATTATACAAATATGTTTGTTTTGCTATATCTTTTATGTACTCTATAACATGTACTTTTGTATACAGAAAGGTACACAAAAATGTATATAGACATTCAAAACATTATGGAGCAATTTCTCTGTTGCCTATTCCATAGAACCATTCTTCCACACAAAAGAGGTAGTTCACTTAATATTGCATAAAATGATGAATAATATAACCACCCCTTCCATTTATGTTAAGAAGTAGCAAATGTAAATTTTTCAATCGCCTAGCGTCAATGTTTCTTGAATAGTTTTTCATGACTACTTCCTGGTTTAAAAGTCTTGCTAGTCTAGAACTTTCCTCATTTTCATCAAATATCTTATTAATATTAATCAATTATGCATATGAATATTAATTATGTTTCTAGAAAACTAAAACTATTCTTCCCACTCCAAAACTTGCCCTGTGTCCTTTGAATCTACTATATCCAATTGCTTTGTATATATCAAATCGAACAAGTAAATGTATTAAGGATCCACCTAATATTTAAGCTCTATGCACAATGTTCCACACCTCTGCACAATGTATCAACATTACTTGTTCCACACCACCGCACAATAATATAAGCAAATTTATATAAGTTATAACATGATGTTAAATTTTAAGTTAAATTCAAATTTGATTTTATCATGGTAAAAGTTTCATTGCACAACTCTGGCTTCCCTCTTAGAATTATAATGGAACACAAAGATGTTTTGATACATTGTACGGAATGCAGAGGTTCCCATTCATACATTGTGTGGATTTATACATTATACTAAACATAGTTAATAGTTAAAATGATACTTCATTTGATGTTATATACTAAGGCTACAATGCATAATCATAGTCAATGTTTTCTTGCTACAAAATGCGAAAGTGGAGTCAAATTTTATTATCTTCGCACATAGCTCTTGTTGTAACCTCCGAATTTCACACATGTAGCTCTTCAGCAATGTGGCTTGGATACTAAGGATAATTTACCTTTTTCAAGGTAGAAGTGCGAAATGTGGATGGGTTGTGTCCGAAATGCTGATGTACAAATCCATATTGTACTAAACATATTTAATATTAACACATTAAAAGGAGAGTTCATTTAATATTAGGGTGGGGCTCACATTTTCTTGTGTGCAGTGCATAAGTGTAGCAAATGTTTTCTTTGTGCAAATGCAGAAGTGGAGTCAAAATTTTTATTGTATGAAGAGCTTTTGGGATTTTTCTTATCTTCGCACATAGCTCTAGTCGACCACGTCCACACTGCACATGTGGTCACTCAACAATATGTCTTAGAATTATAAGGAAATGCAAAGATGTGAAAGCTTTCATTATTTTGTGTGTGTGGGGGGGCGAGGGGAGAGTCAACATTTCCATTGTGTGGATTGTGAAGGGGAAGTGAACTTCCTTCTACAAAGCTTTTACTGTGTGGAATGAAAACCTTTGTTATGGAAGAGGGATGTGCAAAAAGAAATATGTGCGGAAAAATCTTCGTTCACTATTTATACAATACCTCTGCACGATGAAAGCTATCTACCCAATGAAAACTCTCTGCACAATGCAAGCTCTCCACATAAACCATTGCCATCAATTAATTGATTAAAGGCTGCGTAGTCTATGCAATAAAAGCTTTCAACATAATGAAATCTCTTTGCGCAAAACTTTCCACACATTTTTTTTGAACAATAATGCTTCATTTTCTACAAATTTAGTATTCTTCTTATGACCAAAACGTTTTATATAAAACAATTGTATACCCAAAAATTAAAACCGTATAAAATAAATATATCAATTTCCTTTCAAAATACAGAAAAAATCTTCCATTATGCATAGTAGGGAGATACAAGGAAAGTGTAATAAAATCCTTTCCGAGACTGTTGTAGTCCACACAATTTTAAAATATTAAACAATCAACATTATTCAGTCTTCGTAGAAAACATAAATAATTAAATTAAAAAACTCTTAACTACCTTTCTATTATGTATTATTGGCATATGTATGCATGACATAATAAAGGATATCAAAGCATAAGTCTCTAACATTAAGCAATACAATCACAGTAGCGAGAATTGTATCGAGTTTTAAATTTCAATCATCATAACTATGATTAAAATAAACATAATGCACAAAACATACATATGAAATCTAAAGATGTTCTGGACTATTCATCATAACTGTGATTAGTAACTTATGTTTTAGTATTGTTTCTCAGTAGTGTTACAAAATATAGATGCATACAAGATCTTATGAAGAACATTAAGAAATTTGATTCTAAGCAGAAATTGCTTATATCGGTAATGAAAATTCTCAATAGCTTAGCTAGTCGCTCATTCACTATGTTATTATGGTAGTTGCTCTTTAACTATATTTTCCTGCATTCTAGAAAATTAAATGCATTCATCCCAATGGGGACAAGGATTTGCTCTCGTGAACCATAATATGGAAAAAGGCAACTACAAAAGAAAACAAGCAGATGCATTAAGCAATTAAACTAGGTGACATTAATACAATTAACAAATCCTAATAACTAAATACTAGTAATAGAAAATGAAAGTGTGAATATTTAAGGACACTTAAATTATGTGAAAGCATATGCGTTGAGTGTTTCACTATCAGTTGTCGTTTGAATCCATGACCTATTGAATGAATGTCTTCAACGCAACATTAATGAAATCTTTCATTGGACCAATTGTAATGTCTAACTTAACATGTTGGTTGAATATCTACTTTTCGATTTCCATGGCCTCTTTTACTAATTGAACTAAGATAGATTTCTCATCATTAGTATTGACAAAACTAATTAGCCATTTGCTAATTTCATTTGTTGTAAAAAAAGTTATGTCATCAAATCGTTTTTCCATTGACTCTTTTAGCTTTTCCAATTCATCTATTAACATATCTTTTGTGATCAATTCAAAATTGCATATGATGCATGGACAGTCTATATCTTGAACAATTTTCACTGCCTCTAGAAATATATCACTTCTTTTATTCTTTATGATTTCACATTCTAAAATAATGTTTTCTAGTGTACTGATTCTTTTAGACCATCCAACTTTTATTTTCTTCATATAATTAGCATTTGGAAGTTATCTATTTTTCTTTTCTAAATAAAACAACAATTCAATCCATTGACTAAAAGCAAGTAATTCATTGTTCATGAAATGCTTGTCCCTGTTAACATCATTTTTCACCAAATTGACAAATAAGGTTATTTATTGTGCTAAATTTAGCAGATCATAAATCGTTTTACATGTGTAGGTTTTAACCCCATACAGAAATTACTTTCATATGAATTCTAAAACATAAAAAATACACAATACGAGAGCATAACACATAAAACACATATACATAGAGATTTTCCCTTGGATCCCAAAACTGGGACTACCAGCTTGATTTTTCATTATATTCCTTTCAATGTTACAATAAATATATATACATGCTAAAGCATCCAATACCATGGACCAAAAACCATAGGTAGGTTCGTGCAACCTAATATAGGGTCCAAAAAAAATTTCCCGGAGCACTGACCCGCACCTCGTAGAGGGGGGCTACCCGCCCCCCTCAAACCCCCCGAACAAGGGGGCTGCCGCCCCCCTGTGACCCCCCCGCTACGCAATCGGCGCAACAAATGGGGGGCTCCGCCTCCCCTTTGACCCCTGGGTTCACTACGTAGGTTAGTCATGGAAAGAATATAACACAACCCAACATTCTCCCACTTGTTGTTTTCTTTCCACCGGGGGCCATAGGAGAGCTTAGTCATTTTTCCAGCCCTAAAATGCCCATTGTTTCTCTACACCAAGAGAACTTCTCAGAGCTCACAAATTTTGTTCAATGCATCTGCAGTATTCTTCAAAGTGTCCACCTTTACCAGCGACACCTTTTTGTTTTCTATCATATCCCTCACGAAGTGATACTGAACATCAATGTGTTTTGTCTTTGAATGATAAGCAGGGTTCTTTGCCAAGAAAATTGCACTTTGGCTGTCACAGTCTATCCTTATAGCTCCTTGTACTAACCCCATACTTGAACACACTCTCTACAACCAAACTGCTTCCTTGCTTGCATGAGTGGCTACCACGTATTCTGCATCTGTAGTTGATAGTGCCACTACAGATTGTTTCTTACTCATCCAACTGACTGCACCTCCAAATAGGTTAAACACATACCCACTTGTAGATCTTCTATGATCCAGATCTCTAGCCCAGTCTGCATCAACAAAGCCACGAATATCCAACACTCTGTCCAATCCTAGTCTTCCTTGGTAGCACAAACCATAATCACTAGTGCCACGCAAATACCTGAAAACCCGCTTCACTACTGTCCAATGCTCCTTTCCTGGTTTTGACATAAACCTGCTCAATACTCCCACTGCATGTGCAATGTCTGGTTTAGTACATACCATTAAATACATCAAGCTACCGACTACACTTGCATATGGAACACGGGACATGTCATCTTCCTCTTCTTGTGTCTTGGGACACTGTTCAGCAGATAACCTCACACCTACAGGAATAGGAACCTTCACCGGTTTACTATCCTGCATATTAAACCTCTGCAGTATTGTCTCGACATACTTCCTCTGGTTTAACCAGAGCTTCCTCTTTTCCTAATCTCTTTTAATTTCCATGCCCAAAATATAGTTTGCAGCACCAAGATATTTCATGTCGAATTTGGAGGACAATTGGGTCTTCAAATCCAAGATAATTTCTTTGTCATTTCCAACCAGCAACATATCAACCACATACAAGACCAGATAAATAACACAGTCACCAATTAATTTAAAATACACACAGTGATCTGCTTTGCTTCTGGTGAAGCCAAGTCCACATATAAGTGTATCAAATTTTTGATACCACATCCTTGGTGACTGTTTTAACCCATACAAAGACTTCTTTAACTTGCATACCAGTTCTTTCTTACCCTTCACCGCAAAGCCTTCAGGTTGCTTCATGTATATCTCTTCTTCCAGATCCCCATGAAGAAATGTTGTCTTCACATCCATTTGTTCTACCTTAAAATCAAAAGCAACAACAACAGATAAAAGTAACCTAATAGAAGTTACCTTGGCAACAAGAGAAAAAATATCACCAAAATCAATTCCCGGCACCTGGGAATAACCTTTTGCTACCAAACGAGCTTTGTATTTCTCCACCTTTCATTCTGCATTTGTCTTCTTCTTGAACACCCATTTGCTGCCAATGGGTTTCCTTCCAGCCAGCAACTCCACCAGATCCCAAGCCTCATTTTTGTGCAAAGATGCCATTTCATCAACCATGGCCTCTTTCCAGAGTTTTCCATCCTCTGAATCTACTGCTTCCTTCACAGTTCTGGTATCATCATCAATAATAGATAAAGAAAAATTTGAACAGAAAGCAGATGGACTATACCTTTCTAGCTACCTTCTTTGTCGAACTGATCTTCTTACACTCAGAGTTTGTGGCTCTTCATATTCTGATTCCTCCTCTTCTGTAGAGTTTGATTCTTCCTCCTTTAGCTAAAAATCTATCTTCTCGGGTTCCTTTTGTTGGAATTCATGTTTACTAACATATTTCACCTCTCTAAACACCACATCTCAGTTGTACACAACCTTCCTTGTTGTTGGGTTCCAAAGCTTATAACCCTTTAAACCATCCTTATACCCAATAAATATACACTTTTCAGATTTACTATCCATCTTGTTTTGTTTCTCCCTTGGAACATGTACATATGCATCACATCCAAATACCCTCAGATGTGAAAGAGAGGGTTTCTTACCAGTCCATACCTCTTGTGGAGTCTTATCCTCCAACGCTGATGAAGGTGATCTGTTGACCAGGTAACATGTTGTCTCCACCGCCTCTGCCCAGAATTCCTATCCTAACCCGGCACCACTGAGCATGCTTCTTTCCCTTTCCATCAACGTCTTGTTCATTCTTTCTGCAACTCCATTTTGCTGAGGTGTATATGGAGTAGTCTTCTACCGTGCTATACCACACTTCTTACAGAATTCTTCAAATTCCTTAATGCAAAACTCTCCACCGTTATCTATCATCGGCACCTTTATCTTCTTCTCTATCTGGTTTTCCACCATAGCCTTAAATTCTCTAAACCTGTCAAAGACTTCAGATTTCTTCTTAAGGAAATATATCCATGTATTCCTTGAGAAGTCATCTATAAATGATACATAGTACACAGACTTACCCAGTGATGGAACCTTCACAGGTCCAAACACATCACTGTGCACAAGCTCTAATATATGTTTCGCCCTCTTACCACTAGAGGGGAAACTCACCCGATTATGCTTCCCATATACACAATTTTCACAGAAATCAAAGTCCAGAGAGCTATTACTCATACCTTCGACCATACCTTTATCATGAAGTATTCGGAGGCCCTTCTCTCCAATATGTCCAAGCCTTTGATGCCACAGCATGGTCTTCTCTCTAGAGACCACCAGATTTTTTGCTCCACTTTCAAGAAGCATAGAACTGTTGCACTCATCAACAACAGTGCTACCTTGCAGCTTGTACAGAGTTCCAGTCTGAACTCCCCGCATCAATACTAGTGCTCCCCAAACCATCTTGTAGGTATCCTTCTCGAACACTGTTTTTACGCCTCCATCATCCAACCTGCTTACAGAAATCAGAATTTTGGCCAATGCAGGAATATGCAGAACACTTGAAAGTTTTCTAACCCTTCCACCTTGTAACTTCAACTTTACTTTTCCGTGACCAATGATTCTAGCCTTCCTGTCATCCCCCAAGAAGACATTACCACCATCGTATTTCTCATACTCGCAGAACCACTCTCTATGGGGAGTGAAGTGAAAGGATGCACTTGAGTTAATCAACCATGCCTCATGATCTACATGTGTACTTGAAGAAGCCAAATACACATCCCCACCTTCATCTAAGGTGGTTTTCACCTCTACAGACGGAGCATCATCAGATCCCTTTCCTTTATCAGGAGCTTTAGATTTACAATCCCTTTTGAAGTGCCCTTCCTTTCCGCATTTCCAACATACCACCTTTACAGGTTTTCCTAGAGATTTAGATCTCCCACTCGATGACTTATTTTTGTTTCTGTTCTAGGACCGTCCTCGTATAGACAAGGCATCACCATTCTAGCTCTCCATATTTTTCCGTCTCATCTCCTCTGTCAGCAAGGATGAGACTGTTTCATCAAAATGCAAGGTAGTTGCATTGCTACCTATTGCAATAACTAGACTATCCCACGAATATGGTAGAGAACATAACAAACTGATGCACTTATCTTCATATGAAATTTTAATATTAACAGATGCTAACTGACTCACCACAGTATTAAATCCGTTCAGATGCTCTGTCACCAAGTCTCCATCTTTCATCCTCAGGTTATACAACTTTTTCCACAAGAACAGTTTATTCACCAGAGACTTAGGTTGGTACAAAGTCCCTAACTTGTCCCACAAAGCCTTCGCCATATCTTCCCCTTATACTTTCAACAATACTGAATCTGAGACATACAATCATATTGTGCTCTTTGCCTTCCCATACAACTTCTTCCATTCTTCATCGGACACTCCCGTTGGTTTAGTACCCGGATCTACCGCGATCCACTAATCTTTATCTACTAACAAATCCTCCATCTTGAGTTTCCACAACTCAAAACTCTGACCATTAAATTTCTCGATCTCTATCTTTCCACTGATCGCTATCTTCTTTCACCACCAGAATTGATCTCGCAGATCTCCCACTAAATAGGGTCTACCACAGGCCCGAGCGAATCCCCTCAGCAATAAAGGTGTACCCTTGAAGCCAAAACAACTCGAATACCAAATGTAGGTTTTAACCCCGTACAGAAATTACCTACATACGAATTCTAAAACACAGAAAATACACAATGCGAGAGCATAACACATAGAACACATATACACAAAAATTTTCCCCTGGATCCCAAAACCGGGACTACCAGCTTGATTTTTCATTATATTTCTTTCAATGTTACAATACATATATATACATGCCGAAGCATCCAATACCATGGATTGAAAACCATCGCGTCCAAAACCATGGACTGAAAACCATAGGTAGGTTCGCCCAACCTAATATAGGGTCCAAAAAAAAATTTCTTGAGGTGCTGCCCCAAACCTCGTAAAGGCACCCCCCCCCCCCCCCCCCCCAACCCCCCCCCCCCCCCCCTCTACAATTGGCACAACGAAGGGGGGCTTTGCCCCCCCTCTAACCCCCCTATTCACTACATAGGTTAGTCGTGGAAAGAATATAACACAACACAACAACATGCATGTTCAATGATTTGTAATCTTTGGCATATATTAATGATAATATGAGATTTGACTACATTAATGAGCTTTAGAGATTTATTAGATCCATGAGATCTGCTAGCAATGGTAATTGTAGATGGCAGTGTTCGTATTGCAAGTGGAGTCATCAACAAAGGACCGAGATTTAAATATTTTTACAACTTTTCTATTCTCTCTTTCAGTATTAGGTTCTCTGCTTCCTGGTTCCCAATAGACACTGCAAGCACATTACCAATAGCTTGATGGAAATTCATGAGGCTATTGGCTACAATTATAGACATATCAACATTCATTTCTACTTTATCAATAACTTTGTTATTATGAACCTTTACTTTTTAAATTTTCAATGTTTTATTGTCCTTGTCATAGTTTTTATCTTCAAAAATGGCTGAGAAATCATCGAAACTAGAAGTTTCTTTGGAAACTTGATCCATTATTTTCTGATTTTCAGCCAAACAAGTACTGACCCAATCAAGTAGCATACCTTTTTTAATTTCCACATTCATATCTTCTTCATTTCTTCCTTTCTCGGGGACTTTTGGATTTGGATGATTTGGCAATGATGTGAATTTTCTTTAAAATAATGTCCGATGAGGCTCCTCATCATCCTCTCCAACTAATCGCTGACAGTGAACCAGCTTTGCACTATCAGTATATTTTCAATTTCTTTGAATTGAAGATGAAGTTAGACCAATTCTAGATGTGCAAGCTAAATATTTCTACAGAGGGTTTCTACATCTTTGCTTATACTTTGTTTCGGTGTTGATGCTTGCTTCTTCTAGAATTTCTCTAGTAGTCATTGTGGGTTCATGATTATTTCTTGGAGCACTATCTCTCTTTGCTTCCCTCTGCAACTCTTGTCAACAAGCTTTCATATTTAATAGTACCTAGATGTGTGATAAATAGGCCTTCTGGATCAAATCCTCATTGGGATTCAACTTATTTTTAATTAAACCAATGCAAAGCCTTAGCAAGCTAGCTTGCATTCTTCACATTTAATTTTCCAATAGTAAATGGAAAAGAAATAAATTGTTTTTCATTTTTTGTTCAAATATTACTTGCTAATCGTAATATTGTCTGCAGACTTCAACAAAAAAATATCTGTCTATAAAAATTCTTGGAAGCAACAATGGTTTACCTCGAAACCCATAAAGTCGTAAAAACATATTATTTCCTCTTTTTTCATGTATCCCTTTCCCCACAGGAAAACTTGCGCTTCTCCAAAATTCGATGGGGCTCTTGTCCAATTATCATGAAAATAACTTTCTTTACAAAAATATCTTATATTAGACAAAGATTTGAAGTAGCTTCATGCTTCCACAATATGGGATACCATAATTTCTTTGGTTCTTCGTTAAAATTGAAGTTAGGGTTATGTGACAAGTCATGAAAGACATGACTCGAGACAAGGGTTGTTATCAGATATGCCATCATGAAGAATATATTGCTTTTGAAAAAATTCACTAATTGAAAATCTAATTCATTTGAAGTAAGGTCAATGCATTCAAATACACAATTTTTTTTTATATGAATAATAGAGCACATAGAGAATGGATCTTGGGACACTAGTCGTAGTTTCTTGGCCCATTAGATAGGCACAAGACCAACAAAACTCTTTAAATAGTTGTCTAAACAAACTAATATCTAGGACAGAAAGATTAGAAGGAACCTCAGAATTTGGAGAATTGAAACCTTGAATGATGTTGATGTCATCTGTCTGTGACTCTAATAAACTATTTGCTTCTTATAATTTTAAGCATATATCTAGATTTGGTAACTTGAGTATGTGCCTGAATGCCTCTGGAGATAAAGAAATAGGAGTCTTCTGGTTGTTATCATAATTGTTCTCATCTTTAAATCAAATTTCTATGCATGCAAATAAATGATATCTTTGAAATCAAACACTTATGGGATGCATGCATCATTCACTAATTCGCTAGACCAAATCTTCTCATTTTTCTTCTCTTCCATGGAAAAATTCACATATCATTGATACACAGCTTACCACTTAATAATTTGATTGATAAGTTCAAGTGAGTTAATCGTATCAGTGCAAATAGCTTCTTTCCTTCCTCTAGTAGCCATTTTTCTTTGTACTTTTAAAATATCCTATCAATCAGTAACGTTTTCACTACCCTTTAGGTATATATTTATCAATACACTAAGAAATCAACACGTGTTATTATTTAGCATGTGAAACCCATTTTGCAGGACATTATCAATAAATAGAATTTCAAAATTGCAAAGCCGACGTTTACGAGAAGTAGTGGAAATAATTCATGTAGTCTAAACATGCCATTGTTGGGTTGTGTTATATTCTTTCCACGACTATCCCACGTAGTTAACCGGGGGGTTAGAGGGGGGGGCGGAGCCCCCCCTTTGTTGCGCTGATTGCGTAGCGGGGGGTTCACAGGGGGTTTGAGGGGTGTAGGTAACCCCACTCTATGGGGTCTGGGGTAACACCCCAAAAATTTTTGTTTTTGGACCCTATATTAGGTTGGGTGGACCTACCTATGGTTTTGTGCATTATTTTTCGCACATGGTTTTGGACGCGATGGTTTTCGGTCCATGGTTTTGGACACGATGGTTTTTGGTCCATGGTTTTGGACGCGATGGTTTTCGGTCCATGGTATTGGATGCTTCGGCATGTATAAATATGTATTGTAACATTGAAAGGAATATAATGAAAAATTAAGTTGGTAGTCTCGGTTTTGGGATCTAGGGGAAAATCTCTATGTATATGTGTTTTATGTGTTATGCTCTCGTATTGTTTATATTCTATGTTTTAGAATTCGTATGCAGGTAATTTTTGTACGGGGTTAAAACCTACATTTGGTATCAAAGATGTTTTTGCTTCAATGGGACACATTTGTTACTGAGGGGTTTTGCTCAGGCCTATGGTAGACCCTGTTCAGTGGGAGATATGCGAGATCGATTCTAGTGGTGAAAGAAGATGGCGAGCAGTGGAAAGATACAGATCGAGAAATTTAATTGTCAGAGTTTTGAGTTGGGGAAACTCAAGATGGAGGATTTGTTGGTGGATAAAGATCAATGGATCGCAGTAGATTGGGGTACTAAACCAACAGGAGTGTCTGATGAAGAATGGAAGAAGTTGGATCAGAAGGAAAAGAGAACAATACGATTGTGTGTCTCAGATTCAGTATTGCTGAATGTATCAGGAGAAGCTACAACGAAGGCTTTGTGGGACAAGTTAGGGACTTTGTACCAATCTAAGTCTTTGGTGAATAAACTGTTCCTGCGGAAAAAGCTGTATCAACTAAGAATGAAAGATGAGACTCGTTGAAAGAGCATCTGAACGCATTTAATACTGTGGTAAGTCAGTTATTATCTGTTGATATTAAAATTTCAAATGAAAATAAGTGCATCAGTTTGTTGTGTTCTTTACCAAGTTCATGGGATAGTCTAGTTATTGCAATAGGTAGCAATATGACTGCCTTGTAGTTTGATGAAATAGTCTCATCCTTGCTAGCGGAGGAGATGAGATGGAAAAATATGGAGAGCTGGAATGGTGATGCCTTGTCTATATAAGGATGGTCCCAGAACAAAAACAAAAATAAGTCATCGAGTGGGAGATCTAAATCTAGAGGGAGATCTAAATCTCCAGGAAAACCTATAAAGGTGGTGTGCTAGAAATGTGGAAAGGAAGGGCACTACAAAAGGGACTGTAAATCTAAATCTCCTGATAAAGGAAAGGGATCTGATGATGCTCATTCTGTAGAGGTGAAAACCACCTCGGATGAAGGTGGGGATGTGTACTTGGCTTCTTCAAGTACACATGTAGATCATGAGGCATGCTTGATTGAATCAGGTGCATCCTTTCACTTCACTCCCCATAGAGAGTGGTTCTGCGAGTATGAGAAATACAATGGGGGTGATGTCTTCTTAGGGGATGACAGGAAGGATAGAATCATTGGTCGCGGAATAGTAAACCTGAAGTTGCAAGGTGGAAGGGTTAGAGCACTTCTGGGTGTTTTTCATATTCCTGCATTGGCTAGAAATCTTATTTCCGTAAGCAAACTAGATGATGCAGGTGTAAAAAAAAATGTTCGAGAAGGATACCTGCAAGATGGCTCAGGGAGCACTGGTATTGATGCAGGGAGTTCGGATTGGAACTCTTTACAAGCTACAAGGTGGCACTGTTGTTGATAGGTGCAATAGCTCTATGGCTCCTGAAAGTGGAGCAGAAAATCTAGTGGTCTCTGGAGAGAAGACCATGTTGTGGCATTAAAGGCTCGGACATATTGGAGAGAATGGCCTGTGAATACTTCATGGTAAAGGTATGGTAGAAGGTATTAGTAATAGCTCTTTGGATTTTGATTTCTGTGAAAAATGTGTATATGGGAAGTAGAATTAGGTGAGCGTTAGCACTGCTATATAACTCGAAATTTGAGGGTCAAGGACAGCTTGGCCAGGTTGCAGAATTCAAAAAAGAGCTCGCAGCAGCCTGTTTTCTTCTTCTCCTTTATTTTACTCTTACTCTCATAACCCCCCGCTAGCTCCTTTTTCCTCCAAAACCCTGTATAAACCTATGTTTTCTCTCGGGTCCCTAGGGGCAAAGTTTAAACCCATATCACCGTAACCATGTGACCCCATGCCTCCATATAACCCTCTACCTTAATCCCCACCGTCGATCGCACATCACCCGATCTGATGGTCCCACGCACCCATAACCTGCATGCCTATTCTCCACCATCCGATCGTCTGCCGCACGATTTGACGGCGTTCGCACCTCCCGCCGCCGAAATTTGCACACGTGATAACCTGCAGGGAAAGTGGTTTCACGCCCGTCACATCAGACACGTGTCACTCGCTGACTCGCATCGCGCCCCCTGTGTATGTTTACCAGCCTTCTCCATAAGCGATTCAGGGAAACTACTTACCACCAATCCCACCTGTTCCTGCTCGCTATCACCTGCGCTTGTTAGTCGCCCGTCAGCCATCGGATCTGCCCGCCCACGATCCGACGACCCTCGTTTTTCCGTCCACGTGTCCTCCCGATACTCCTTATCTAGCGCCCTCTGTTGTTGATCACTGCAATCCAACGGTTGATGTTCATCTTCCGCCCACTCATACACCCACCATGAAGTCTTCGCCACCTTTGACTGAGTCGTGCTTCCGAAGGAAAATGGCGGACGTCTACCAGTACCCTGTGCATTTATCCTTCAACAACTGAATTCAAGAGTAGTATAGCTGAAGAAGGAAACAGGACAATATCGAGCAAATCAAGCATTTATCGGTTATAGAGCATGTTTCATACAACACTCCACCTGTTCAGGAAGGACAACCGAGCACCAGAGAATGTCAAATTTGCTCGTTTGAAGTAGCAGATTGTATCAGAGACCCGTATTAGATAGCTAATGTGCTTGCTGGTCCATTATGACCCCTCCATGCTTAGGATAGCAGAAATTTTTGTAATCAACCTCTATATAGACTCAGAAACAAGATGTAATGGGGGTTGATGGATATTGTTTGGATGTAAAGTTCAACTTCTAGAGACTATAACTACTATGATAACTGCAACATCTGGTCTTCACTTTCAGCTAATGCAAGCTTCTTTTGTTGTTAATTGCTCACTTTCCACTTCTTCTTTGTTCCAAGCTATGCTTGTTATGCATTTTTCATGTGCTCTTAATGTTTAGCATTAGAGGGGCTGTCATCCCACCTCTGTGTTAGAATCTAGTATGTATTATTGAAGGTGTATGTAGGTTTCTGTTTTCTTGGTGCCAGAGAGCTGTCATCCTATCTGTGCATTAGGAAATAGATTTACAGACCTTTTTACTAGTTGTAGCTGGCCATCACATGGTCTTGTGCATCTACTAGTGTGGTCAGTATTCTTCATCGTCACCTTATCCTCAAACTATGAGTAATTAGTGGTCTAAAGCCTTGTAGTCTGGGGTGTACACCCATGTCTGGGGTTAAGCATAGTAGAATTGGTTATCTAGCTTAAATATGCATCATTCCTTCCATTCATCCACCTTTATCCAACATTTTTGTTGAGTTTGTAATGTTCCCGAGCATCTCTGAGATACAACCTAGGAGAGTTTCTTGGGGTGATAACATTAATTGGCGCCGTTGCTGGGGAGAGGAGATTGAAGCTCAGCTTCCCTGGGAGAATGACACAGTTCCAGATTTTGATGATAGACAAGGTTTGGACACATTTCTGGTTGTAATCATCTATCTGGCAACTGCACTGGAGGAAGGCCAACCTTTAGCGACTCCACATTGAAGTTTTGGCTCAGTTTGTGAGACATACTCGAAGAAATCCTTAGAAATCACCAGCTAAACTAGTGCCTGACCTTGAGAGGACTATCAAATCAAAGAAAGCATCACAAAAAGGGGCATCAGGATCAGGTAAGCCTAAGAAATCTCATGCATCTCTGAAAGATAAGGTTATAGCTGAAGATATACAGTTTGAAGATTTTGAGCCCAGCACTGTTAATAAGGAAATTCCTTCAGAGATTAATACATCCCCTTGTCCATCTAGTTCCCCTTTGAATCTCAGTCCAAAGAAATTTTCCCATACAGTCCAAAACATCCCTTTATCTCTGCCATCGATCACATTACTTCCTACCATTCAATCTGCCAATGTTCTTCCACATATCTCGATCATGGCAGGCCAGCAAGCACCCACGAAGATAGAAAGAATTGTTGCTGCTAGATATGGACCTTTGGTCTTCCCTATTCCTTTGAATCCCATGCCTGTGGGGGAATATCAGAAGTATATGCCCAAGTTTACTGGTATAGAGGGAGTGACAGCAGAAAAACACCTTGAAGCTTTTCATAGTTATGTTGATAACTTAGATATAAGTGAAAATGATGTGTGGATGAGAGTTTTTGTCCAGAGCCTTGATGGAGAGGCTAGAAAGTGGTTCAGAGAATTACCCCAGAGATCTATAACAGATATTGAAGCCTTAGATGATGCATTTTTGAAGCACTGGGGAGATAAAAATGATTTGCTATATTACCATACCGAGTTTGGTAACCTGAAAAGGGAAAATGGGGAATCATGCCTGATTTTAATAAAAGATTCAATCGTATGTATAGTAAGATACCAGCTGAGGTAAAGCCTACCCCCACCTCTACCAAACTCACTTATGCGAATGCTTTTAACTCTGATTTCTGCCTATTATTGAGAGAAAGAAGATGTGCCATTCTAGCTGATATGCAGGATGAAACACTAGAGGTAGAGTCTAATATCATGGTTGCAGAAAAGCTCAAAAGTCAAGCTGACAAAAGGAGGCAGAGAGGTCAGGCTTCTACCTCCTCTACTTCATCTTCAGAACCTAAATTAGATAAAATGACTAAGATGATAGAGTCATTGGTTGCTGAAATATCTAAGCTGAAGGTTGAGCAAAATTCAGGAAAAACAAGGCAGCAGAACACATTTGTTCCAAGAAATCCAAATCCATTCAGAAGAGCAAATGAACAGTTACAAATTATTCAAAGGGGTGAAGAATCAAAAGAAGAATAGAAAGTTAAAGCTCCTTTCCAAAATGTAGTCATGGAGGAGGAACAGTTTGAAGATGAGGATGAAATTCACTACATGGAAGATAAAGGCAGTGCTACATTTTTGACATTGGCTGCATATGAAGAATCATTGTTGTAGGAACAAGACAGTCAGGAGTGGGACAGAGAAGCTGTTCTACAAACTGAGGAGCAGCGAAGATATAATCTGAGGTCAAATGCAAAAAATGTCAAGGAGAATCCTACCCAAAGAGCTGCTGTCCAAACAGAGTCATAGAATATCAGACAGAGAAGACCAGCAGCTGACCCAGTCATCCTAAGAGCACTAGTTCAAGAAGTAAGAGGTTCTGACAAGTTACCTTCCTCTTTCAGTTTTGAGTCAGTAGTCCAGAAATTAAAAATATTTGTGCCTCTGGTAGAGTTGGTAAAGAGTGAAGTGTTTAGAAAGCCTATCCTTGAAGCTCTTGAGTTGGAAACCATGCAACCCTCCACTAACTCTGTCAATTTGCAAGATGACAAGCCTACCATTGTGCTTAGCCCCATGATTGAACCTACTGATAAAAATTCTCCATTTTTTTATGTCTCCTTGACCATTCATGACAAAATCCTCCACAATTGCTTGCTAGACACAGGGGCCAGCCACAATCTAATGCCTAAAGCTATCATGGAAGAGTTAGACCTTGACATCACCAGACCATATCATGATTTGTTCTCTTTTGATTCAAGAAAGGTGAAATGCCTAGAATTAATCAAAGACCTGGCAATTATCTTAACTCAGCTGCCCATGAAGAGTATGATGATGGATATTGTGGTAGCAGATGTCCCTCCTAAGTTTGGCATGCTACTGTCTAGAGGATGGATTAAGAGACTAGGTGGGACATTACAAAATGATCTATCTTATGCCACTGTCCCAGTTTTTGGAGGGGAAAGCAGGAGACTGTACAAAGAAGCACAGTTGGCATACATCATCAGTGATGAGAAGAATCCTACTAATCATCCTATATATGCTGTGGACACTGATTTTGGAGCATGTATTCTCCAAATAGAAGAATCTCAGAAGGCCTTAATGCAGATTAGGAAACCAACAAATTAGGCCGAGGAAGAGCAAGGAAGTCAGGTTTGGGAGATGTTCTTTGATGGAGCATGTTCTAGGGAGACTGCAGGAGCAGGGGTGGTGCTGGTATCTCCAAAACAAGAAAGCATTCAGCTGTCTTTTAAGCTGGCTTTTCAAGTCACAAACAATATAGCAGAATATGAGGCTCTGTTGTTGGGCCTTAATGCAGCAAAAGGCAGAGGAATCAAGAATTTTAAGGTATTTGGAGATGCTGATTTGATCATTCAACAAGTTAATAAAACATTTCAGTCAAAGCACCCAAGGCTGAAAGCATACAGAGATGAGGTATGGAGACTCAAAGATTCATTTGAAAATTTCTATATTGCATATATTCCTAGAGCCAAAAATCAACTTGTTGATTCCCTTGCCATGTTTGCTAGTCTGTTTATCCCTCCTATGCCTCCCAGACTAGTATATAAAGTCCAAATGAAATATAGACCATCCTTGCCTAATAATATCCACCATTGGAAAATCTTTGATAATGATGAGGAATTGAATAGGTTTCTGCAAGTTATTGATGAATTTTATGAAATGAAAATTGACCAAGAAAATGAAGCCTTGCAAAAAAGCCCCCAATCCCAGCTTAGAGATAAAATTGGCAAAAATAGCATTGTCCAGCTTCCCAACAATCATATTCCTAAGGGTTTAATTCCTCTAGAAAGATTGTTCGACCAGAATGATGTGCCTTACAAGGCTGCCCAAAAACAAGATCAATCTGCAGTTTGTAAGCATGATATAGGAAGTATAGGTCAGCCTAGATACGTAAATTTGTCCACTCATCTATCTGCTGACCAAAATTCTGAATACTGCAAACTAATGAAGCAATTTGCTGATGTGTTTGCCTGGGAGTATAGTGACCTAAAAGCTTATGATAAAAATATTATTCAGCATAAAATCCCTCTAGAGAAAGATACTATACCTTTCAAATAGAAGTTGAGACCAATAAATCCTATGCTCCTACCTATGATTGAAAAGGAAATTAAAAAGTTGTTGGCTGCCAAGATCATTGTCCCTCTCAGATATTCAAAATGGGTAGCCAACCAAGTAGTGGTGAGGAAGAAAAGTGGAGAAATTAGACTGTGTGTTGATTTCAGAAACTTAAAAAAATTATCTAAGAAAGACAACTATCCTCTACCCAAGATGGAGCATTTACTACAGAAGGTCTCAGGAGCCAAAGTAATGTCTTTCCTGGACAGATTTTTCAGGCTTTAATCAGATTGTTGTGCACCCAGATGACCAAGAGAAGACTACATTTACCACTCCTTGGGGCACTTTTATGTATGCTAAGATGCCTTTTGGACTGATGAATGCTGAAGCCACCTTTCAGAGAGCTATGGATATAGCATTTGTGGGACAAAAGGATAAAGTTGTTCTTATCTACCTTGATGACATAACAGTATACTCCAGCAGCCATCAAAATCATTTGTAACATTTAAAAAAAGTGTTTCTGAAGTGTAGAAGGTTTGGGATTTCAGTCAATCCTAAAAAATCACAATTTGCTTTAGAAGAAGGCAAGTTGTTGGGACATATTGTTTCTGTTGCAGGTGTCCGGATTGATCCAAAAAGAGTAAAAGATATACAGACTTTGTCTGTCCCTAGATCAAAGAAAGATATCCAATCCTTTCTGGGCAAAATAAATTTTGTAAGGAGGTTTATACCAAATTTTGCAGAACTTATGAAGCATATTACCTCCATGTTGAAGATGGCGTCAGAGGTCAGATGGACTGATGCAGCAAGAGGATCTTTTGAGTCCATTAAAAAAGCTATTATGGAGGCTCCCACTTTAATAAGCCCAGATTACAGCAAGGAGTTCCATATATTTTCATTTTCCTCTGAAGATACCATTGAAACAGTTTTATTGCAACTAGATGAAGAAGGTTTAAAGCATCCCGTGGTGTTTTTCAGCAAAAACTTAAGGGATGCTGAATTGAGGTATGACATGATTGAAAAACAAGCATATGCTCTTATCAAATCCTTGAAATCTTTCAGAATTTATATCTTGCATTACAAGATAATTACATATGTACCCTCTGCTACAATGAAAGATGTCTTAACAAAACCTGATGCTGATGGAATAAGGGCTAAATGGATTGCAAATCTAATTGAATTTAATATAGAACTGAAGCCCACCAAGCTGGTCAGAGGTCAGGGTCTTGCTAGATTGTTAGCTGAAGAAAATTGCAGATCATTAATATTGATTTCCTGTGCACAATTGCAAGAATTGGTCAGACAGATGAAGAAGAGGAAGCAACTGAACCAGAGGGAAAGCAGTTAGTGGAAGAAAGTCTGGCTTCTTGTTGTTGGTATTCTGAAATAGTTAAATTCTTGCTGAAGCTAGAAATCCCTTCAGGATTTACTCAAAGTCAAGCTAGAACTATTAAGCTTAGGGTAGCTAAATATTGCATTAATGAAAATCTACTCTACTGGAGGGATCCATCTGGAATGCTGAGGTGTCTGGACAAAGAACAATAAAGAGAAGTTATGCAGCAGTTTCATTCCAGCATGTGTGGAGGGCACCATTATTGGAAAACCACTACCCATAAAATTCTCATAGCTGGATATTACTGGCCCTCCTTATTTTCTGATGTATTTTCATTTGTTAAATCTTGTGACAAGTGCCAAATATTTGAAGGAAAGCAACAGTTGAAGTCCCTGCCCCTAAAACCAATACATGCAAAAGGACCTTTTCAGCAGTGGGGCTTGGATTTTATTGGGGAAATCAATCCACATTCCAGTGGCCAGCATAGATGGATATTAGTAGCCACTGATTATTTTACCAAGTGGATTGAGGCAATTCCTACCAGAAAGGCTGGTCATAATGTGGTCATGAAGTTTTTGACACAGAATATCTTCAACAGATTTGGTTGTCCACATAAACTAGTCACAGATAATGCAGCAGCCTTCAGGGCAAAAGAATTGGTGGAAATGTGTGATTCAATGGGTATTGAACTGGTTCATTCCACCGCATATTATCCTCAAGGAAATGGTCTAGAAGAATCCTCTAATAAAAGCTTGATAAGGATAATTAAGAAGCTGCTGGAGGACAATAAAAAGAATTGGGATTCTAAGCTCAAGTATGCACTTTGGGCTAGCAAAATGACCATTAAATCCACAGGGAATTCTCCTTTCAAGCTGGTATATGGCATTGAGGCTATATTCCCAATTCAGTTAACTCTCCCTGTGGCAAAATTCCTTCAAGAAGAACAGAATGAGGAAAAAGAAATGGCAAAGAGGGTCACTAATTTAGCAGAGGTAGATCAAATTAGAGAATAGCTGATTGAAAAGGCTGCAACACATCAGAAAAAGATCAAGGAAGCCTTTGACAAAGGGACAAAATCAGATAATTTTCAGGTTGGAGACTTGGTTCTGAAATGGGATGCATTGAAGGAAAAGAAAGGCAACCATGGGAAATTTGATGCTTTCTGGACAGGGCCTTTCATCATTTCTCAGATTCAAGGGAACAACACCTTCATACTAAAAAGTATGGGAGGAGAGGCAGTTTTTGATGGCCCAGTTAATGGGCATTTTCTGAAAAATTATGTTGTTTAAGGTCTTTGGCCTTAAAGGTTGTAAATATTTTGTTTTTATTAGTTTTGTGTAGGTAAAGTAGACTCCATGCCCAATGGAACACTAGGAATTTTGGCTAATTTGTTTTCAGCTAGAAAGGCATTGATCTGCAGGTTCTTGAGACCTCACAGGGAGGATCTCATCCCCAGAAGGAGCCAGTGTTAGTGCTGCTATATAACTTGAAATTTGAGGGTCAAAGACAGCTTGGCCGGGTTGTAGAATTCAAAAAAGAGCTTGCAGCAGCCTGTTTTCTTCTTCTCCTTTATTTTCCTCTTACTCTCATAACCCCCCGCTAGCTCTGTTTTCCTCCAAAACCCTGTATAAACCTATGTTTTCTCTCGGGTCCCCAGGGGAAAAGTTTAAACCCATATCACCGTAACCATGTGACCCCATGCCTCCATATATCCCTCTACCTTAATCCTCACCGTTGATTGCACATCACCCAATCTGATGGTCCCACGTGCCCATAACCTGCATACCTGTTCTCCACCATCTGATCGTTTAGCACACGATCTAACGGCATTCGCATCTCTCGTCGCCGAAATCTGCACACTTGATAACCCACGGGGAAAGTGGTTTCGCGCCCATCACATCTGACACGCATCACTCGCTGACTCGCATTGCACCCCCTGTGTACGTTTACTGTCCTTCTCCATAAGCGGTGTGGGGAAACCACTTACCGCCCATCCCGCCTATCCCTACTCGCTATCACCTACACTTGCTAGTTGACCGTCAGCCATCGGATCTGCCTGCCCACGATCCGACGGCCCTCGTTTGTCTGTCCATGTGTCCTCCCGATACTCCTTATCTAGCGCCCTCCGCCGTTGATCACTGCGATCCAACGGTTGATGTTCGTCTTCTGCCCACTCATACACCCACCATGAAGTCTTCACCACCTTTGACTGAGTGATGCTTCCGAAGGACAATGGCGGACATCTACTAGTACCCTGTGCATTTATCCTTCAACAGCTGAATTCAAGAGCAGTATGGCCGAAGAAGGAAACAATACAATATCGAGCAAATCAAGCATTTATCAGTTATGGAGCATGTTTCATACAACACTCCACCTATTCAAGAAGGACAACCGAGCACCAGAGAATGTCAAATTCGCTCATTTGAAGCAACAGATTGTATTAGAGACCCGTATTAGATAGTTAATGTGGTTGCTGGTCCATTATGACCCCTCCATGCATAGGATAGCAGAAATTTTTGTAATCAACCTCTATATAGACTCAGAAACAAGATGTAATGGGGATTGAAGGATATTGTTTGGATGTAAAGTTCAACTTCTAGAGACTGTAACTACTGTGATACCTGCAATGTCTAGTCTTCACTTTTAGCTAATGCAAGCTTCTTTTGTTATTAATTGCTCACTTTCCACTTCTTCTATGTTCTAGGTTGTGTCTGTTATGCATTTTTCATGTGCTCTTGATGTTTAGCATTAGAGTGGCTGTCATCCCACCTCTATTTTAGAATCTAGTATGTATTATTAAAGGTGTATACAGGTTTCTATTTTCTTGGTGCCAGAGAGCTGTCATCCTATCTGTGCATTAGGAAATATATTTACAGACCTTTTTACTGGTTGCAGCCGGCCATCACATGGTCTTGTGCATCTGCTGGTGTGGTCAGTATTCTTCATCATCACCTTATCCTCAAACTATGAGTAATTGGTGGTCTAAAGCCTTGTAGTCTGGGGGTGCTCACCCATGTCTGGGGTTAAGCATAGTAGAAGTGGTTATCTGGCTTGAATATGCATCTTTCCTTCCATTCATCCACCTTTATCCAACATTTTTGTTGAGTTTGTAATGTTCTCGAGCATCTGTGAGATACAACCTAGGAGAGTTTGTTGTGGTGATAACAGTGAGCTTCCCCTCTGGTGATAAGAGAGTGAAATAGATATTAGAACTTGCGCATGGTGATGTGTTTAGACCTGTGAAGGTTCCATAAATAGGTAAGCCTATGTACTATGTATCATTTATAGATGACTTCTCAAGGAATACATGGATATATTTCCTTAAGAAAAAATCTAAAGTATTTAACAAGTTTAAATAATTTAAGGCTCTGGTGGAAAACCAGACAGAGAAGAAGATAAAGGTATTGAGGACAATTAATGGTGGAGACATTTGCAGCAAGGAATTTGAAGAATTCTGTAAGAAGTGTGGTATAGCACGACATAAGACTACTCCATACACACTTGAGCAAAATGGAGTTGCAGAAAGAATGAACAAGACGTTGATGGAAAGGGAAAGAAGCATGCTCAGTGGTGCTAGGTTAGAACAATAATTCTGGGCAGAGGCGGTGGAGACAGCATGTTACCTGGTCAACTGATTACCCTCATCAGCATTGGAGGATAAGACTCCACGAGAGGTATGGACTGGTAAGAAACCCTCTCTTTCACATCTGAGGGTATTTGGATGTGATGCATATGTACATGTTCCAAAGGAGAAACAAACCAAGTTGGATGGTAAATCTAAAAAGTGCACCTTTATTGGGTATAAGGATGGTTTAAAGGGTTATAAGCTTTGGAACCCAGTAACAAGGAAGGTTGTGTACAACCGAGATGTGGTGTTCAAAGAGGTAAAAGATGTTATTAAACATGAAGTCCAGCCAAAGGAACCTGAGAAGATAGAGTTTGAGCTTAAGGAGGAAGAATCAGACTCTACAACAGAGGAGGAATCAGAAGATGAAGAGCCACAAACTCCGGGTGTGAGAAGATCAGCTTGAGAAAAAAGGCAGCCAGAAAGGTATAATCCCTCTGCTTTTTTTTCAAATTTGTCTTTATCTATTACTAATGATGATCTTAGAACTGTGAAGGAAGCAGTAGATTCAGAGGATGAAAAACTCTGGAAAGAGGCCATGGTTGATGAAATGGAATCTTTGCACAAAAGTGAGGCTTGGGAGCTGGTGGAGTTGGCGACTAGAAGGAAACCCATTGGCAGCAAATGGGTGTTCAAGAAGAAGACAAATGCAGAAGGAAAGGTGGAGAAATACAAAGCTCGGTTGGTAGCAAAAGGTTATTCCCAGGTGCCGGGAATTGATTTTGGTGATATTTTTTCTCCTGTTGCCAAGGTAACTTCTATTAGATTACTTTTATTTGTTGTTGTTGCTTTTGATTTTGAGGTGACACAGATGGATGTGAAGACAACATTTCTTCATGGGGATCTGGAAGAGGAGATATACATGAAGCAACCTTAAGGCTTTGCGGTGAAGGGTAAGAAAGAACTCGTATGCAAGTTAAAGAAGTCTTTGTATGGGTTAAAAAAATCACCAAGAATGTGGTATCAGAAATTTGATACATTTATACAGGGACTTGGCTTCATCATAAGCAAAGCAGATCACTGTGTGACCGTGTTATTTATCTGGTCTTGTATGTGGATGATATGTTTCTGGTTGGAAATGACAAAGAAGTTATCCAGGTTTTGAAGACCCATTTGTCCTCCAAATTCGACATGAAAGATATTGGTGCTGCAAACTATATTTTGGGCATGGAAATTAAAAGAGAACAGGAAAAGAGGAATCTCTTGTTAAACTAGAGGAAGTATGTTGAGATAATATTGCAGAGGCTTAATATGCAGGATAGTAAACCGGTGAAGGTTCCTAATCCTGTAGGTGTGAGGTTATCTGTTGAATAGTGTAGCAAGACACAAGAAGAGGAAGAAGACATGTCCCGTGTTCCATATGCAAGTGCAGTCGGTAGCCTAATATAAGCAATGGTTTGTACTAGACCAGACATTGCACATGCAGTGGGAGTATTGAGCAGGTTTATATCAAAACCAGGGAAGGAGCACTAGACATCAATGAAGCGGGTTTTCAGGTATTTGTGTGGCACTAGTGATTATGGTTTGTGCTACCAAGGAATACCAGGATTGGACAGAGTGTTGGATATTCGTGGCTTTGTTGATGTATACTGGGCTGGAGATTTGGATCAAAGAAGATCTACAAGTGGGTATGTGTTCAACCTTTTTGGAGGTGCAGTCAGTTGGATGAGTAAGAAACAATCTGTAGTGGCACTATCAACTACAGAGGCAGAATACATGGTAGCCACTCATGCAAGAAATGAAGCAGTTTGGTTGTAGAGATTGTGTTCAAGTATGGGGTTAGTACAGGGAGCTATAAGGATAGACTGTGACAGCCAAAGTGCAATTTTCTTGGCAAAGAACCCTGCAAATCATTCATAGACAAAGCACATTGATGTTCAGTATCACTTTGTGAGGGATATGATAGAAGACAAAAATGTGTTGCTAGTAAAGGTGGACACTTTGAAGAATACTATAGATGCACTGACAAAATCTGTGAGCTCTGAGAAGTTCTCTTGGTCTACAGAAACAATGGGCATTGCAAGGTTGGATAAATGACTAAGCTCTCTTGTGGCCCCTTGTGGAAAGAAAACAATAAGTGGGAGAAGGTTGGGTTGTGTTATATTATTTCCATGACTAGCCCACGTAGTTAACTGGGGGTTTAGAGGGGGGGAAAGCCCCCCCTTTGTTGCACCGATTGCATAGTGGGGGAGTCACAGGGAGTTTGAGGGGTGCAGGTAACCGCACTCTATGGGGTCATTTTGGACCCTATATTAGGTTGGGCGTACCTACCTATAGTTTTGTGCATGATTTTTCACACATAATTTTGGACGCGATGGTTTTTGGTCCATGGTTTTGGACGTGATGGTTTTCAGTCCATGGTATTGGATGCTTCGGCATGTATAAATATGTATTGTAACATTGAAAGGAACAAAATGAAAAATCAAGCTGGTAGTCCCGGTTTTGGGATCCAGGGGAAAATCTTTGTGTATATGTGTTTTATGTGTTATGCTCTTGAATTGTTTATTTTCTGTGTTTTAGAATTCGTATGCAGGTAATTTCTGAAAGGGGTTAAAACCTACAGCCACAATCTCACCCAAAAAATAATAGGAATTATGGCATGATTTTTAGAAAACTCTTCACAATTTTTTGGAAACCTTTATTATAGTTAGCAAGCTTTAGGATTTTTGGTATCGAAATGATTGTTGATGGTATTTAATCCATTTCTACTACAAAAAAAAAGGAGAAAAAAAATTTGAATTTAACATTATGACAATTAAAATTTTTGAATTTTTTTCACCACTTTCTAGCAAGAAATTCATTGTCCATATGAAAGTGTGGTCTCTGTAGATAATTCTGAAATGAATGTCAAAATTATAATGCTAGTTTGCAATTTTGTTCTTTTTTGTTTGCGTTACCTATTACTATTATGCGTGTGTAATATGTTTGAGAAAACACTTTGAATAAATAACAATTCAAAAACAGCAAAGTCAACATTTCTTGGAGGTAGGGGAAATAATTTAAAAACACATATCGAAATTCAAAAACCATTTACTCCATCTACAAACCGAATTAAATGTGATTTTTTTTTCTTTGGCTGATAATGGTAACTAGCCTATAGGTTTTCAATAATCTCTATTACATAACATTTCATAGTTCGGCTCACACTCACTATTATATTGATGTCAATTTACAGGGGGTAGCATTTATCATTCCCGATGATGTGTCGATTCATTCATTCGCCAAAAAAATACTGAATCATTAATGTCATTATGCTGAATATGAAAATGAGGAAAGTGTACTTTGCACAATGAAGGTTTTTTTTTCGATTGTACATAACACTAATTTGTAATTTCATGCCTTTTCTATTTGTAGTGTGCCCCTTCTGAATTCATCACAATTACATAATTGCATTACTATTGGTTCAATAAAAGTAATGTTTCTCACATGCAGTCAAGAAACACTTAGTTGAATATTCAGCAATTAGTATTTAATTCACAAATGTAAGAAGAAAGAACAGGTGTACGAAAGAAATTTTCTGATGGTAAATTTATGTGAAAAACTGCAACATTGCCAATGAAAGATTTTGTTACACTATGAATTAAAGTTTCTATTCTTTGCTCTGCACACCCATTCTCCCACACAACACTAATTGTTCATACACATTAAAAAGAAGCTTATCACAAATGCACATAGTATTCAGAAATATTCTGCAAATAACAAACATCACACATTCTGTTATTCAAAAACGTAATCAAAAACAAATGATTACATATACATGAAATTATTAAAATTTTAAGCACAAAATTAGTATCCAATTGAAACAAAGATAAGCTTCCTACAGTTATGGTTTTCAATTTTCTAGGTGAAATATTCCCTACATGTATTAAAAAATAATTAGATTTCCTTTCACAATAATATCATTAATTTTTTTTTTGCATTTGATAAAATTTATTGTTAAATAAAATTTATTTCTTCATAAAGTTAATTTAATTTAATTTATATCTATGATTTTTATGCTTATAGTTGTTTAATGAAAGTTTTCATTGTGCGGGAGTAGCTTTGTGAAAACAATGTAAATTTTAATATGAGCTCTACACAATGAAACATGTTTCTACATCTATCACAAGTTATTTAAATTTTTATTTGCTTTAAGAAAACAAATTTTACTTATCTATAACTAAATTACTTACACTGATTTATCATTGACTATTTCAAAATGAAATATGGAGTTTTTTGCATAATCCCTTGAAAAATAGAATCCACAATTTAATTTATTATTATTATTATTATTATTATATCTTGCTTTCAAGTTGAGAAAAATAATTCAATATGTCATAAGTCCCTCTTGTTTTTTACAATATGATAAAATTTATTATTAAACAAATATGATTTAGTAATAGTCAAGCTTCCATTGTGCAAAGCTTTCATCCAAGGAAAGAAGCTTACTTTGCACAATGAAAACTTTCATTCTAAGCCCCTCATAATGAAATCTTCACACAATGAACCCTACAACTCTCGCTTTTGTACATGAATTCATAAATAAACAGAACTGGGACTGAATAACCAGTCATTCTACTTGAGAAGCTTTGAACAGTAATCAACATCGTAACAACAACTACAATTGTATTCAGATTCAAATGTTAATCATCATAGTTGTAATTAAAATAAACATTACAAATGGATAGATATTTCACAACCAATTTTTTTCCAAACGCTCATTTCCATTATAAACAGAACTGGAACAGAGTAATGAATATTTGTTCTTCAGAAGCCTTGAATAATAACTAACACATATATAATAACAACAGTGGTATTTAGATTAAAATACTATATCACTCTAGCTATGATTAAAATAAAAATTACAAATGGAATAAATATCTGTGAACCAAAATTCCAACTAAACGTTCATTTTCATTCTCATCAATTTCACACCATTACATAGAATATAAAAGCTCAAAATCATAGTCCCATGAACTTATGTTCAATCGATGTTCTTAAAGAACAGTACATAATCCAAAGTTATACAAGTTCACATGCAAACTATTATCTAAAACTTCTTGATATAACTGGAAAACAATTTCAGTAGTAGGACCGAGTAAACAGAAATCCATTTTAATTATCATTATTTATAGAACATTAGCTAATATAAAAAAGCTCAAAGAAAATAATTGAAACCACATGTTTAATTATTTTTTCTGCTCAACACCCCAGAATTTAGGCCTATACAACATCCCATGCAAAATGTTATCTCATAATTCTTTACATAATTGGTAAACAGACTGAGAAATAGAAGAGATAATAACTAGAATTCAAACAAGGTTTGACTACAGACTCATGGTCTAGAAAATAGTCTCTATTGTGTAAAGCATTTATCAAAACACTAATACTTAAATCAGAAAAGTAAATACATTTGCCCCAATGGGGATTGGGATTGGGCTCCCATGGACCGTAATCTCTAAAATTCATCTGCAATAGAAAACAAGAAACTGCATTCGAGAATTAAACTATTCCATGACATCGAGTGCCCAAAAAAATTCAATAGCTAAATACTATGAGCAAAAAAACAAATGTTTGAAGGTATTAAAACACGTAGAATATGTAAAATCATAGCTCAACATTGTATAGTAGTCAACTATCTCTTGGAATCACGATTTCTATAACGAACTCCTTCACTTTGTCTTTAATGAATTCCTTCATTGGAGCGACAATAATGTTCTATATAACACGTTCATTAAATATTTCCTACTCAATTTCTCTAGCTTCTTCCTGCAATTGTGAAGCCAAGGCAGAGTACTCTTCATTAACACTAACAAAAGTAATTAGCCATTTGCTAATTTCCTCTATAGTAAAATCAGTTATACCATCGAACTCTATTTCTTGTGATTGTTTCACCTTCTTCAATTCAACCATCAACTTGTCTTTCAGAATTAATTCAGACTCATGTAATGCAAAAACTATTTAAATCTCGAACAACTGCTACCACCTTGAGATATGCATCAACTCTTCTATTTTCTATGCCTCCACACTCATAAATAATGTCCTCTAATGTTATGATTTTCTCAGACCATGCAACTTTGATTTGCTTCATTCGATCAACATTTGACAACCCTTGTTTCCCTTTTTCTAGATCAGAGAGTAAATCAAGCTTCCAACTAAAAGTTAGTAAGTCAGTGTCTGTGAATTCCCTATCTCTCTCGAATCACTTTTGATCAACTCAATAGAAGACTTAGTTCTCTACTTTAAATGTTGCAAATCGAAAGTTGCTTGTGAAGATTCAATAATTCATACTAGTTAAACCCCTAATAGATTTCCAACTCCTAATTAGTATTAATATTCTTGTTGAAATCATATAAAGTTTCAAAATACATAAAGCAATATAATTGTAACCATTAGCTAAATAATTGTCCCAACTAAAACCCTAACCAATTTTCCAATTCCTTGACATTAATATTCCTATTGGACAATGTTGTTTCAACCTTCAACGTGATATTATAATACTTTTCTATGTTTCATATATTTAACTACAAAACACTGTTGGTTCCAATTAAACTATGTTCAACAATATTGTATGTTTGATGGTTATAATATTATTCTAACTTATTAAATATTGTTATTTGAATATGATAACATTAACATTGTTTGCATCATGGGGGCTTCACTAGGGGAGCGATACCATACCACATGGGTTCATATTGGGGGATATTTATTGAGGAAAAAATGGCAAAATATATTGGGGGATATATAGGGGGTAAAGGGTTTTATATTCGCATGTATAAAAAAATGGAGCTCAAACTTAATGAAAAAATGTAAAGGGGTATAAAAAATGTTAATGAAAAATGGATACCTATACTATCGAGTGGAAGTAGGGGTCTTTTAAATTGGAAAGATGTATTGGGTTCGTATTGGTAGGGGGTTAAATAATGCGATTTTTAGGGGTATTTTCCAATATGTAGTCAAATTAAGAGCTTTTTTAAATATTCCACGAAGATAGGTCAGAGGTTCATTGAGTAAAGACCCCCTAATTTTCATATCCATAAAATTTCGTCAAAATATTAAATGTATTATTAGAAGTTTGGTTTTTTCATGGAGATTTTTAATTGTCTTTAATTATAATTCTTATATTTATTTTACAAAGCTTTATTCTTCATTGAGTGAAGACCCCAGGTTTTTGCATATCCATAAAATTTAGTCATAATATTAAATGTGTTATTAGAAGTTTAGGTTTTTTCATAAAGATTCTTAATTGTGTTTAATTATAATTATTGTGTTTACTTTACAAAGCTTTATTTTTCAATAATCCAGAAATTGTTTTATAATTTTATAGGTAAAAAAAATACAAATTATTTTTCCAACCCATAGTTTTATTTGTAGATAATAAACCATTCTCAATTTTTATTTTAATGATTGTTATCTCTATGTAAGAGTTAAAATTCTAATTCTTCTCTTAATGCAATTGTCTTTAAAATTAATATTTCATATTAAGGTTATTATTTGTATTTATGAAATCTTCCATTTTCCATTAATAGATTCTTAAACTTACAAAATTAACGAATTATATGAAAATGATTTAAAAAAATCAACGTCAATGAAAAAGAATCCTTATGCGATGTATCCGGAAGATAATCTAAACGAAATTAGAATATATTGAAGTTGAAATCTTTACTATGTAACATTAAAATAAACCTAATAAATAAAAATAAGATAAACTTTGAAGAAAAAAACAAAACAATACAAACTTGAAGAAGAAGAAAAAAAAAAAAGTAGTTCCACATTCTTGCTCTATACAACTTTGATTTCAATGCTCCATCAAACCCCAAATTGCAACACATGTATTATTTTGATTTTAAGGTCAAAGCCTTATATCTTTGTTTAATAACAATGAAACATAGTTAATCTTTATATGGAAATCAAATATTGCTAAAATAGTTGTGTTTTGAACATCATTTTGAATAGTTGAGTGTTTTAAGCGTCATTTTGAATTGAATGTTTTTAAATTATTTTTTTATTTTTATTGTAAATTTATTATTTTTATTAATATAAAAAATTTAGGAATTTGTATTTATATTAAAATATAAAAATTTTAATTAAATTGAGAGACTCATTCTAATCAGTGATACTATTGTAATTATTAAAAAAAATTCCACAAAATATAAATTTGATATATATATATATATAATAACTTTCAGCATACCTTTTTTCGTGAGTTTGAAAATGCTAAATTCTAGACATACCCTTTTTCATGAGTTTGAAAAGACTTGTGTTTAAACAAATTACATAGTGCTTCCTGAAATGTGTGGGTATTTACATTCCCCTTTGAGCTGTACATATATATATATACATCATATTCTTCTTATCATATAGCATTATGCCACAATTTACATAAAACAAGAAGGGATTTTATTTTCACTATTAAATTTTAAATTTTTTGAAATAAAAATAATAAATAAAATCAACATTATGAAATCATTTAAAAAAACATGTTATTATCTCAGATAAATGTTATAGCTAACCTTACTTCAACCTCATAACCTTACTCATATACTCATCAACTTTGTTATAACTAGAGTTACTTTGACCTCATAACCTTACTCAAATACTGTCACCCTTTCTCCTTTCGCGCCCAAAAAGGAAAAGAATTGATCTTCCGGGCAGAACGCGTTTTGATCTTGAGTGATACGGGCAAACTGCAGGGTAGAGAAAGCTGGTTTTGTCAGCGATGCAAAAAAACTCTATAACTGTTACAGGATAATTTCATTCGAATTCAAGCTTATGTTATTTATAATTTGTTAATTCATGAAAATTTTTGGAGAAAATTACATATAAAATATTTAATCGATGCATTTCGAACCATCCAACTTGGTTCATCTTCAGAGTTAATTCATGAAAATTTTTGGAGAAAATTACATATAAAATATTTAATCGATGCATTTCGAACCATCCAGCTTGGTTCATCTTCAGGATAAGATGAAGAGACAGATCTTAGAAGAAGATTAAATAAGAAGATAGGTCAATCTAGCTGTTTGAGGAAAACAACTATATTTCCCTGAGGAGAAAAAATTATAAATATAATATTATAGAACAATTGAATGGCTATATATGATTACTGAAAGGGATTACTTTAAAATGTTTAAATAATAATAAATAATAATTTAATTTATTTAAATAAGTGTATTAATAAACTTATTCATTCTTTATTATTATTTTATTTTATTTTTTATTTTTTGAATTTATTTCATGTAAGAAAGTGTTAGTATGGAAGATATGTTATAATGTTATATTATGTTGTGTAATTTAAATATTGAGATTAGGTTAAATTATATAAAAATGAGAAAAAAAATAAGAAATATAAATAAATAAATAAATAAAATTATTAATTATATTTATTAATTTTTAAATCAATTTAGTTTTATTTTCATTTTAGATTTATCAAGATTTTGTTCAAATTTTTGCACTAAAAAAAGAAGTATGTATTTTTAGAGATTTGATTTATATCATTGCTTGATAGAGTTAAAGATGGATCTAGATTGGTGTTTATAATTATATTTGGTAACTATATTTATTAATTCTTAAATTATCAGTCTAGTTCTATCTTAACTCTAGATTTATCAAGATTTTGTTCACATTTTTGCAGTCTAAAAGAAAATCTGCACCTGCTAAATAGACAGGCTTTTACTCCTGCTAAATACTACTGGATGCTGAATGTCAACCAGTTTACTTATATCCACTAAAAACATACTCCAAACCAATAACTATTACTCAAAATATTTAATTACCATTCAGAAATTTGCTCCCGGCGATCTATTTACTGAGTAAAGTTTGTGGAGATGAATATATTATGTATGAATGGAGGTGACAGCAGGAGGAAAAAGGCAGTGAGACTTGCAGAAAAGGCTGTAAAAATTTATCAAATAACGAAGTCCCTGCAGAATGCAGATGTACGTATAACTGTAACTCAAAAGTGAAACCAAAGACGTGCTAGCTCTGAACTATTTATTGAGACGAGTAAGACGAGTTCAAGCAGTCATACGATTTATTGAGCGGAATGCAACTGCGCGTTGCATACTTTTCTCTTAACAGAATGGATTCGAGAGGCCACCACTTTCGGTTTCCTGCAGGGTGCTAGCTGTCACAATACCGAGATAAGTAAGCGGCCGTTTTGTTCATGAACAATTTGTGTGAAAGAGCATATTTCAAAAATTCACTGGAATTGTAAATATTAGTCAATGATATATATTTTGGGTGGTTTGGAGGGTTTAATGATAATTTTGGCACCCGGGTTCTAGTCACATGACATGATTAAGTTGAAAATTTTTGAACCACCGGGTTTCTTTACTGACAAAGAAGTTATATAATTGGAAAACAATAAAGTGTCTAATTTATTTATATTTATATATTATTAATTTTAAAATTATTAGGATTGAATTATTTTTACATTTTAAAAGGGGTTGCATGCTAGGTTGGAGAATGTCTCTCAAGGCAATACAATAATTTTACAACAGTCAAGTTTTCAATTCTAAATTATAATTTAAATAAAAGTATAAGTATATATAAAATTGATTTAAGTGGTTTTTATTTATTAATTTTAAGTTAAAATAAAATTAAAAAATAATTATTTTATTTCAAAAATGGAATAAGAATCTCATTATTGAAAATTGAATAATTGAGGCACTTGAACCCTAAACACCAAGATATTCACGTCCCCAAAACTTAAGGATCAAAGGAAGATGTAAAATGAGGACTCATAGGAAGTGGGAGTGGATTTGATGATCTCCCCCGAGGGGCCACGAGAACCAACACCTTTTTCGAGCGCAAGTCACTGTTACTATTATGTTCCCGGTCGAACTGTTGGATTTGAATATCTTCAAAGAACTTTTGTAGTTGTCAAACCCTTTTTTCCAGGGTGAGAGGTGAAGATTGTTGATGGCACTTGCACTCTTTAGCAGGTCAATGACTACACAGTGATTGAAAGGTGAGGATTGTTGATCATACTTGCACCTTTTAGCAAGTCAATGACTACACACGAATTGCCAAAAGCTTGCAAACTTTTTATATTGTGTTGTTGGGAAAAGTGTAGTGTGTACCTTAAAGCCACTAATGTTAGAAACACTAAGAGGTGGGTTGAATACTTATTTCAATCAATAAGTATTTTCACTTTTCTTTTATGATGTTAATGAACAACTAAGTTAAGAATTGTCGGATAACATAAATAAAGAGCAATATATGAAAACATATAAACATAAAGCACATCATCACATAGAAACACTCGATATTAGTTGGAAAACCCAACTGGGAAAACCACTGCTATTGTTGTCTTTGTCTTCTTCTTATTATTATAAAGAAAATATGTTATTACATCTTGCACAGGCATATGTTTTTACTAATGTGCAAGCTCCTACCTGCTAGAGGCCACTACTTACAATAAATTCTCCAACTACTATCGGAAGGAAGCCACCACTCCCTGATCTAGTTCTTCGACCACCACTGGAAGGAAGCTACCACTCCCTTCCTCGAGGCTCCAACCCTCAAACTCTTTGTGGACCTCGTTTAAAAATCCTTCACACTAGATCCACCTAACTCAAACACAAATCCTATAGGCCATGTTTCATCCATTTTTCAAACTGGACCCACATATAAAATTTTGCTCAATACACATTTGACCTTTGTATAACTATCAACACAAACTCTTTCTGCAATAACCAAATCAACTATTAGAAAGTCATAGTTGCATACATCAATAATCAATCAAAGTCTCTAATCACATATGTTTTTTGTGTAAATCAGCAGTTTTATATTAATTCATAAAAATACATAGGATACAAAAGGTCTGTATGCACAAACAAAGCAAATTCATCAACGCATGCTCAAAATGACTATAAGCAACTGAACCTGCATCTACGGACCCCGAGGCTAACCACGCAGGGCTGCCTACTGAGGGAACTAAACTAGAAAAAACCACCACCCCGGGCTGCTTGACAGTAGTTCCAAAAAGAAAGAGGGTCTGGAGGACCTCCACAACTACAACAGAGAGATACAAAAAAAAAGAAGAGAGAAACAAGAAACTGAGAAGCCATTACAGCTTCAAAATCACATAGTCTTTACTGGGTGCACTTGGGCCGGCCGTTGCAGTCACGAACTCGGGCTGCGGAATCCTTTGAGGAGTGGGGTGCATCACCTGGCTGGTGTCAGTTACCTCCGCCGGGACTTCCACCACAGCATTGGTTCCCTAACGGATGGAGAGCCTGAGGAGATTGATGAGGACACCCAGCTTTTGTGAAAGGATTCTGACTTCCTGAGTTAGGGCACTGAAATTGAACTCCATGGCATCTAGCTTAGCCGAATTCTCTGTAGAAACGAGGGAGATGGCCTGGTGAGCTCTCTTGATATCTTCAGCCTGCATGCTGAGTGCTTTGGCCAGCATGGTCTTCATTCGCCACATTTCTCCTTGGGTTCGAACAAATTGTGTGGCTCTGGTAGTCGTTGTGCCTGGATCAGATAGCCAGTCCATTTCCTTCTCCAGAGCATGAATGTCCAACTGTTCTTCCTCCTCTGTAGCCGTAGCTTCGAGCTCTTTGATTTTGTGTTTTTCTTTCTGAGTGGTTCGGGTCTCATAAGCCTCACGAGCTTTTTGCAGGTCCCTGTTAGCAGAAACATTCCGACTACCCTCATACACCATAATGTTATTACAGGTTGAGGAGACAATGAAAATCCTAGCAACACTATGATTGTTAAGGAACGAGCCAAGAGAAAGTAGTGTCCTGATCACCTGGCTGGGTGCCTTAGATATAGCTGAGGGTGGGAAGGTCTGGCTTGAGATCTCCCACTTCGCCATCGGAGATATGTTGTTCCTACAATAATAACTACCATTACGGTTTCCCAATTCCTGCTCATGATGTCAATCCAGAGCCTTAACTCTGCCACGCTTGAGGCTATTGGCCGAAAGCCATGTGTCCTCCCCTGTGTCTTGCTGACGGCGTCGATCATATTTTTTTTTTATTGTCCTCCCCATCCGATGAACTTTGTCCTTATGGATTCTTTCCCACCCTTCCCCAAGTACTCCATGGGCCTGTCACCCATAGTACCTTCATTTGGCATTAAGTATGTTGTTAATTCTCATAGGTAATTAATGAGCCATAACCTGCAGCCCTTATTCCACTCTTGATATTCCAATAAGATCTTTCCTCGAGATGAGACTGCACTGATCCCAAAGCTCGTTTCCTGTGACGTTTTGCTAACAGGTGTTTGTGATCTCCATCGTATGATCGACCGCGTGGTTGGCAAGGCAATCCACTAAGACATTTGCTTTCCACCTGACTGCCTGTGGAACAATACTCCTGAGGGAGGAGAGATGTTTTGCAATGATCGTTGTAACCATGGCTAATCACCAGTGCTTTGTAACTTTCTCCAGCCGAGTTCCATTCTGCAATCTCTTCATCGTGGTGATGGCCAAGAGGGAATCGCCTTCCACTATAACAGAGCCTTTGCCCAGCCGGATGATGATTTGCTACCCTTGTTCTAAGGCTGTGAATTCTGCTTTATCCTCCCCAAGCGCTCTACAGTAGATGTGGAGGATTTCACCTTTGTCATTTCGGATGACGCCTCCAAGCCCTGCAGGGCTAGGTTGCCCCTGGAGGCCCCGTCGAAATTTAATTTGCAAAATCCTGGGGTGGAGGGTAGCCAGGCCGAAGGAATGGGAGCAAGTCGAAGGTGGTCAGCTTGAGCCCTGTGACTTATCAAACCATTCATGCCAAACAATAGTAGGATGCGAGAGTCATCGGGAGTGAGCGTCTTGTCCTATTCCGCTTTGCAGATGGTAAGGGAAGTCTCTTTTAAATTGTGCATAATCATTGTTTTGATGGTTTCGAGCTACTTGACTTCTTTTTGAAAGATTCGTCTCTTCCTCTCTTTCCAAGTGTTGCAGAATATAAAATTGGGGCAGAGCCTCCAAAGGGTGTTAACCGCATTACAATTGGAATATTTTGTGTGCCAATTTGCAATGGAGTCTTGAATAGAATCTTTGTGTCTGTCTATTTGTTTGAAAATTCCTTTCATCCATTCCCATAGATTATTGGTCCAGTCACAGTCATTAAGGAGATGGTTCATTATTTCCTCATCCTTTTCATAGAGGGGGCATCTAGAAGGCCCAATGAAACCTCTTTTCACTAAATTCTCCCATGTAAGGATTTTGTGATGCATGAGAAGCCAAAGAAAGGATTTTATCTTTGGCCAGAGAGAATTGTTCCAGACATTTGTGTACCAAGCTACTTTGTCTTCGAGTTTCTAGTGCTCGAGATAAATTTTGGCTTCCTTAAGGTTGAAAGTTGCTCCGTCAAGTTTTCCCCACCTGAGTTGGTCCTCCTCCTGAGTGGACCAGATCATTCTCTTATTCAGATCAGAGTTTAGGTTGCTGAGGAGGTTTATCATGTCTTCCTCTGGGGGAGAGGCTCTAGGTTCCATTTCCACCAGTGCTGGTTTCGGTTGATATCAAACCAATATTGATGGACTAGTGTCTTTCCCGTTGCTTGAAACCATCTCTGTAGGGCAAGATAGTTGGGGTTTTCTAGTTTAGGCAGCTATTGCCATGCATCCTCCCAGAATAAAGCCTTGTTGCCATTTCGAATTTCCCAGAAGCAGTGGTTCTGAATGAGGTCGTTGTTAGCTCTAGCCATATTCCAAATAGGGGAACCTTCAGGGGCATTTTTCATTTTGTTCAGGTCCTCCAATCTCCACGTTTTGGCATATTTGGCCTTCCATAATTTTGCCCAAGGTGCATGGGGTTCCTTGGGCCATCGACACCAAAGCTTGGCTCCATAAGCTTTTTTGATAGTATCCGGGTCTTGCAGCCATAAGCCCCCCAGGATTTTGGGCTTGCATAATTTAGTCCAGGCTACAAGTGCCCACTTGTGTTTATCTTCTTTGCCCGACTAGAGAAGGGCTCTTTGAATATTCTTAATTTTATGTAAAACCATTTTTTGAGCTAGGAGGATAGAGAGCATGTAGAGAGGAATGGCTTGCAGAGCTACCTTAGTCATAACAAGTCTTCCTACAAAATTCAGAACTCTGTTGGTCCAGTAATTCCCCTTGTCCTCTAGCTTGGAGAGCAAATGCTCCCGGTGGAGTTTTTGCCAAGGCTTGCCAGTTGGAGGAATACCAAGATATTTAGAAGGAAGGTTGCGTCTCTTGAAACCTAGGATATTAGTGAGTTGATTTTGGACCGCCAAGTGCATATGGAAGAAAAACAAAAGAATTATCCAAGTTAAGATCCATACCAAAAGCTTGGCTGAACAGGTTCAAAATGGCTTTGAAACCTTGGGCCTCCTTAGTAGTAGGGCTGCCATGCAGCATAGTCTCATCCACAAATTGTTGATGGGTGGTTGCAGGAGAGTGAATAAGGGGCTGAAGACCTTTGATGATATTCCTATCCTTAGCCGATTTGATGATGTGACTTAGACCTTCCATTAAGATAACAAAAAGGAAAGGGGAGATGGGATCTCCTTGACAAATGCCTCTAGAAGGGAAGAAGGGGTCTGAAGGGGCTCCATTGACCAAAATAGAGAAGCTGGTTGATTTTACCATGGCTAAAATCCATCAGATCCAGTGTTGGGCAAACCCAAAAGCTTTCAAAATTGCTTCAAGATAAGTCCAACTAACCTTATCATATGCTTTTGAGAGGTCCAGTTAAATGATCATTCCATCCTTTTTCTGAGACTGAAGGGTGTGGATCATTTCCTATGCTAATAAAACATTGTCCATGATTTTCCTCCCTTCTACATATCCCAACTGCTCTTCTGAGATGATCAAAGGGAGAATAGGCTTTAACGTATTGGCCATGACTTTGGATATGATCTTGTACAACACATTACAGAGGGCTATATGTCGAAATTTAGAAGGACTGCAGGTAGCCTCTTCCTTGGGGATGACGGCAATAAAAGTAGAGTTTAAGGATTTGAGTATGGAGGATGATCTTCTAGAGTCCTCGACCATCGCCCAAATTTCCTGCTTCACTATGTCCCAGCAAGCTTTGAAGAAATCAATGGTGAATCCATCTGGTCCCGAGGCTTTGCCATTGGGCATATCTTTGATTGCTTCTTCTACCTCCAAGAGGATGATCGGGTGGTCTAAGGACCTGTTATGTTCCTCTGTGATTAGCTTGGGAATAGAGGTAATGACTGTATTGATTGCCTCTTGTCTGTTGATGTCCGGTTCTGTGGCAATAAGACTGAAGTGGTTCCTGAGGATAGAGGCAATCTCCTGATGAGATTGAAAGGAGGTTCCCTGTTCATCCTTAAGCTTGGTTATTTTATTAGTGCCTCTGTAATCCATGGCTGAGCGATGGAAAAATTTGGTATTTTTCTCCCCTTCATTCAGCCATTGAATACAAGATTTTTGTCTCCATAAAGTTTCTTCCTGATTGCATCTATCGTTCCATTTTTGCAGGAGTTCACTCTCCGTGTTAATGGAGTTTTGAGATATGTCCCCCTTGATCCAGTTGTTATGTATTAGAGTCATATGATCCTCCAGGGTTTGCTTGTCCTCAAAGATTTTGCCAAAGACCTCTTGGTTCCAAATTTGAAGCTTTGCTCTAATGTGCCTCAGTCTAGTTTGGAGGCAAAACATTTTAGTTCCTCTAATGTCCAGATGCTCGTTCCACCAAAGTTGGATGTTAGTGGTGAAAGTTGGATGACTAAGCCAGAATTTTTCAAAACAAAAGGGTCTATTTTTTGGGATGCCTAGAATGGTTGCCTGTAAAGACACGGGCCAATGATCCGATCCTCCAGATAGAATAATCTCAGATTCCACTATGATTCCTTCAAGGAGAATGGTATCCGAGATTAGAAACCGGTCAAGCCTAGATGCGATAAGCCTGTCTCCTCCTCTCTTATTATTCCAAGTGAAAATGCCATTTTTTGATTGGATGTCCACCAGGTTAGCTATTCTTATGAAAGAAATGAAGGCTTCTGCATCTTTGTTTATGGTTCAAAGTCCTCCCTTCTTTTCCCACAGAGAGGTAATCATGTTGAAATCTCCTCCATAGATGGCCTTAGCATGAGAGTTCCTTTGTTGCATCTTGGATAGGTTGTCTAGTAGCTGTAGTTTATCCTCTAGCCTTTGGGGGTTGTAGACATTTGTGAATAAGTAAGTGCCAGCTTCTCCTAGGATTTGCATTTCAATGGAAATGTAGGATCTGGAGGCCTCGACGTTAAGGAGGAGTAGGGAGTGGGGGTTACAGAAGATGGCTAAGCCCCCCTTCCAGCCCATTACCCTCTACATCCAAGTGCTCTATTCTCTTTCCCAGTCTTCTTCCTATTCCTTCCAACTTGAGCTTAGAACATTTGGTTTCCTGCAGGAAAACAATGTCCGGATTTTCCTATGTGACTTTATTTTTCAATAATCGTTATTTGTTTTGGCTATTGAGCCCTCTTGCATTCCATGAGAGTATCTTCATAGTTAAACTATAATTATGAGGAGAGAGGGAAAGCCTCAAGGACCTTCATCTTGCTCGAGTTTATGAGAATTTGGCTGAGCTCATGTAGTGCCTCATTGTTTGTTCTTCTGCCTCGTTTCTTTTTGTGTTTTGCATTAGAATGAGTTTGGTGTAGGTTTTGTGCCTTGATGCCCAGTCCTTTTGTTGCACCCAGACCCCTTTTCTGCCCTCTCAGGGTTGCATCCTAGCTTGATAGAAAGAGGAAGTTGACTCTATCAATCTCTTCCTCTAGAATGTGCTCCACCCCTTTTTGTTTCCATTGCTCAACTATGGTGTTAAGGTCCATTCCTTCTTGTTCTAGAGTATCATTTAGGTTCTGATCCTCTGTGCCCACTTCGCTTAATGGCATTTCCTTGTCCCCTTCCGCATCTTTCCTCAATCCTGGTTCTCAAAGAAAATCATCAATCGAGATTGGAGTTGGCATTTGGTTGTTCTGATCATTCTTTTCTAGGATGTCCTGCCCCGCTGTCGGTGTTTGGGTATCCTCCTCTGCTTCAGTTTCCTCTCCAAGCACCTCAAAGGCATTCATAGACCTTTTGTTGATGTTTCTTGTCTTTGGTTGGTTTCTTCTGTTGTTGTGGTGTCTGCCTGTGGGTCGGACGAAACCATCCTGACTTTTGCTTGGGGGATCCTTGGCCTTCTCTACGAGCTTGTGCAGGGGACATTCCCGGATCAAGTGGCCATGTTCATGGCATTTTCTAGATCTGAAAGGTATTTTTTCGTAGTCTATGGCTTGAAAGAAGACTTCATCTCTGTATTCCAACCATAGACCCTCATGGAGAGCACCTGAAACGTCCATTTCAAAATAGATTCTAGTGCAAGATGTGTACCTTTTTTGGAGGGTCGATTCCGACGCTTGAATAAAGGTGCCTAGTTTATTTCCGATTTTCTCCAAAGCCACTGGTCTCTAGTAGTCGATAGGGAGGGAAAGCAAGTGGGTCCACATAGAAACATGCTTGAATGTTTCCTACTTTGGTGCGAAATTTAGTTTCCAGGGCCTGATGTAGAGGCCTGTCGAGGCATAGAAGTAAGGGCCTCCATAAAAAATGCGGTCTTTGTCTTCAAGGTTTGCAAAGACCACCGCAAAAAATCATTTGGCCCCTAGGTGGAGTGTAACATCTCCTTTTGACTTCCAAGTTTGCTTGATCCATTGGCATAAGGCTTTTTCTGTGGGCCAAAATCCCATGAACTTTCATATCACCGCATGAATAACCATGTGATCCCTATAGGCTTGCAGTTCGGGGTCAGTGATGATCACCTTCAAGATTTCTGTAGTTTTTGGTTTACATCTCCCCTGGTCTTTTGGTTGTCTGTTTTCCACGGCCGGTTCTTCTGGGTATGGGCCATTCAAGGGGGGGGGGGGGGGGGGGGGGGTCCTGCATCCGCTACTTCTTTGTTGTTCTTTCCCGCTCCTTGAGTGGGATCTGATTTATCTTTTCCTTCCAGAATTTTTAGGCCTTTTGTCTGGTATGGAAATTGGGTTTCCTTCATATTACTATCCATTTTTGTCTTCTTGCTGAGCTCATTTTTCCCTCTGGTGTTTGAACCCGTGATCTGCACTCCTTCCAAAGGACTTTTACCTTTGTCCATCATTATTTGTCTATAAGAAGGGGTCCCATTGGCCCCTACTTGCTTCATCCATTGGGCCAAGGAAAGACCTCGTTGTCTTAGATCCGTTAACAGGGCACTACCCCCTACCAGAGTGTGTTACAGTGTGCAGACTGCGAGCAAAACCCTAGGTCAGATAGTTGTAGAGCTCTCTCGAATTTTCCTCAACCACTAATGTTAGAACATATTCTCATAAAGTTTTCCAAAAAAATCCATGCTATTGTTGTCTAATCACATATGTTACTCAAGCCTATTGCAAGATAAATGTCTATGAACCTTCAAAAAAATGTAATTACAAAAACCCTCTCTCTTAGCTAGGACATCAATTCCAAACCCTAATCAAATCCAACAACATCATGAAACCTCTATCACTCTAGCCAACATTTTGACTTCACAAAAACCCATCAAGGCTATATATCTGCAAAATCCTAATGGCAGTATACTCATAACATTTACCTTTCACCATACAAGACATAACATCATTGTAGCAGTATTCAACGTGTAGAATAGCCAAATACATTGCTTCTCAGTATGCAATACTTCATCATCACAACATATACTTTGCAACATCACCTAGCAACACACATAAGAAGAAGCTATAGTTACCAACATTCATACTATCACAAATCCCTAACTCATCATAATTTCTTATAACACATTAGGTAGCATCATAAGTAACATTTATGCCATCAAACTCTTGTGAGCATAATGATTTCAACCCCAATCACAATACTAGGCAGTATACATCACAATCACTTAATGCATGTAAACCACACAAAACTTCCCCTGAAATAAGCACCATAGCATGCAAACCCTGCAACAACTACTACAAGGAAATAACCCTTGTGCTCTAAAATACATGAAAACTTTAAGCATAATTATACTCGACATGGAAACTTATCAAGGGTAAAGCAACAACATTACATACTTGCAAACTCTATACTTATCATGGTGTATAAGACAACAATCTCTGAATGCAAAACTATGCCATAGAGAACCTCTGGCCAAAGTAATACAACCAAACCCCAATGACAAAATGCTTTCAAATACAAGTTTTCATGGACATTTCTTCAATGATACATGGTTCAATAAACAATCAATGTACTACAAAATTATTAACAAAAAACTCTGGCAAATAAAAACATCATCATGGACATTTTACAAACATAAGGTGTTAATAAATACTAAAATATTTTCTCTACAATAAATAATAATGGTCCTTAAATATCCATCCCTGTAATACTAATCTAAAAACTTGAGAGCACAAAACTTGCAACAAAATCCTTTATTCGACTATAAGGGCTTGTGAGATAGAAGTTACAATTTATCATATAAAAATGAAAATTTCCACATAAACTTGTCACTTAAGATGTATATAAAAGAACTTATTCAAAACATGAACAAGTAGAAACATGAAGCATCAAGACAGAGATGATAACGAAGTTCACCCATTCAACTCTTCCACTAAGCTATGTCCTTAAATTTTCCTCCAAAGGTCGAATCACGTTATTGTCTTCTTCAAAAGAGGTTGAATGTATACAATGCTTTACAAAAATGACTAACTCCAAAAATTGCCTTATACTACCAAATAGCTTTCAAGGCCAACACATAGCATACATTTCTTCAAAATACCTCATAAAGACCTCCTCTCTTGAGCTCTCAAGGCCCTCTAAACAAGACTCCCTCTACAAAACAAGCCACCCCTTTCAAAGAGTACATAAGAGGGATTTATAGCTTTAAAATATCCCTACACAAAGGAAAGGATATCTCCTTAGATCCCTATTCCAATGAGAGAATAACTCTCAAATCCATTAAAAGAGTATCTGTAATATTTTTTAGGAAAAAATCTCTCAACTCCACCAAACTTAGACCTTATCCAAAGCTCAAGGGATATGAGTAAATCCCATGACGCTCTCAACTCTAACTTGAATTTAGAAATTGATATTTGAGGAAGATTATCTCATAAATCAATTTCTATTTGACAATTTAAAATTGAATAAGACATAAGCACAACCACATGAAACTCAAACACTTTGTTGGGTCCCTATAATACTAGTGATTACCCCATTAATATTGTAGTTGCATCCCTTATTAATATTGTTGTGCCCCTATTATCCCCATATTGTTATTACTGTGCCCCATAGAATCCCTATATTGCTATTTTTGTGGCTTTATATTATTATTGTTAGGTCGACTGCGTTATATTGTGACTCCTTAGACTCCTATATATAGAAAGGAGGTTTTGTCATTTGAATCATCCAATAATTGTTCATTTATGTAATGTAAAGGAGGTTGCCCCCTCGAAGAGGCTGAATTCTAAGGCGTGGATTTATCTTTTCTATCTTTTCTTGAGTTGGTTTCATAACATTTGGTATTAGAGCTTTAGATTCTACGGTTTCGCTGCTCCAAAGAGGTCATCATGGAATTTTCGCTATAACTTTTTTTCTGCAACATTTCAGAAGCTAAAAAAAAACCCATTTGATAAGAAATCGCACTGAATCTCGGGTCCAAATTTCAGAACTTTTCACGCTATATTTACGGAGATATGATCTAAGGAAGTTGGTCTTCTTGCAGACTCTTGAATTACATTCCAAACAGGTGACCTGGGGAAAATCGTCATAACTTTCTCTCTAAGCATCGGATTGAAATTTCATAAGAAGGTACAAAACGAGGACAGACTATAGTTTCTTGTATATATTTTTTCAGAGCTAAAGGTTGAAACAGTGACTTGTGGCACGTCGTACAAGTTCGCTCTACTAAACTAGTCTATAATCAGGTCACTGTGGGAGAGTTTGCATAAATCTCCCTTGGAGAATCCAATTTGGATCAAACTGGTGGCATTGGAAAGAGGACATAGAGGGCTACTTCAGGTTGCAATTTTAGAACTGGATGATCCAAAAGTACAGAGCTACATCAGAGGCAATATCGAGCTCCTACAAAGTGAAAAAAGGTGTGTAGATTCTTTTAAATTTTTTCTTAAGATTGGTTTGAAAATTTATTTTGAAGGAATTCAAAGGGTATAGTAGAGTATTATTATCATTAACTAATTCCCCAAGGAAAGAAAATGCAAACACCTAGTAAGAAACCTGAAATCTCTAGCATGACTCATGAAGAAGAGGAAGAAATGCTACATGATATATCAAAATTACAAGAACAAGTACAACAAATGTCACGCTCACAAAAGCTAACAGAAGCTAAGATAAATGGCGTGGAATCTAAGACAAAGGGCATGGAAGCTAAGATGGATGATTCGAAGATATAATTGAAGACAGATTTGAAGAGAGACATGGCAGATTTGAAGACAGATTTGACAACTTTTCTACAAGAAATACTTACTAATGGTGAAAAGGGTGTAAAGGAAACTCATGATGCGAACAAAAGAAATGTTAATCATGATTTCATAGACTCTAATGTGGGATCTAAGACCCACCATATTCCAAAAATCGGTATGAGGAAGTTTGATGGCAAGGATCCCGCAACATCGATATTACAGATGGAGCAATTTTTCGATCTTAATAATGTGCAAAATAGACAAAAGGTATGTATTGCAACTTTATATTTGGAACCAAATTAGTTTGTATGGTATCAATGGCTTTGTTCTCGTAAAAAAATTATCAGTTGGGCAATTTTTATGGAAGAATTGACAGCACATTATGAGGATACAAAAAGCAACACTTTTTTTAGCCAATTAATAAGTCTCAAACAAAAGGGTTCAATAATGGAGCACATTGAGGAGTTCCAAAAATTGAACATAAGGGTAAAAAATATTCCAGAGGAGAAGAGGATTTATGTGTTCATAGGGACTTTAAAGCATAATATCCAACATGATGTTCGCTTTTGGGAACCTGATTCATTAGAGAAGGCATTCAGGTTAGCAAGAAAAATGGAAAGAAAAATTATGGCAACTAGGAAGCATACCACTCACAACTATAAAGATGGAACTGTTGTTGCCCCTAGTCTTCCAAAACCTATAAGGTTGACACCACAACAATTGGAAGAAAAAAGAGCAAAAGGGCTTTGTTACAGGTGTGATAGCAAATACACTAAAGGTCATAAGTGTGCTGAGAAGAAATTATTCTACATAGATTGCAAAGAGGAAGAAGAAAAGGAGCAAGAAAGTTAAAAAGAAAAGGATATACTCCAGGAACAAAGCCTAGATAAAGAAGAAATGAATCCGACCATATCTTGTAATGCATTGGCTGGAATTACCACTCCTCAAACCATCAAGATATAAGGACAAATCAAGAAGAAAAAGGTAATAGTGTTGATTGATTCAGGAAGTACCCATAATTTTATTGATTGTAAAGTAGCAAAAGAATTGAATTGCTTCTTATATCCAGCACCAGAGTTTCAAGTGATGGTTGCAAATGGAGGAACAATAAATTGCTCTGGAAAGTGCCATAATATCAAGCTATCAATGGGAGAATATGTATTGACTAGCCCAATGCTTTCCATTCCAATGGGAGGTGCTGATGTTGTACTAGGAGTCCAATGGCTACAATCCTTGGGTACAATAGCTTTTAATTTTCAAGAACGTTTCATGAAATTTTCTGTGGAAGGAAAGGAAGTTGAATTAAGGGGTATTGCAGGGAAACCAGGAAAGATAATCATCTCTAATGGTATGACAAAGCTTCTAAAAAAGGAACAAGGGGGTGTAGTTGCACAAGTATGTTCGCTAGATGTTTCCACATTGGAATCATCTATTTCTCCAGATCTCCAAAATGTCTTGAACAACCATTCCAAGGTATTTGAGACTCACAAAGGTCTCCCACCTATTCGTGATCATGATTATGCTATTCATCTGATTCCAGGAAGTGTTCTTCCAAACATCAGGCCGTACAGATATCCCTATGCCCAAAAGAGTGAAATTGAATGTATGGTTGCAGAAATGCTAGAGGCTGGTATAATTCAACTAAGTCAAAGTTCTTTCTCTACTCCAGTAGTATTAGTGCACAATAAGGATGGATCATGGCGCATGTGTCCGGATTATAGGGAGCTCAACAAGCTCACTATTAAAGATAAGCTTCCCATTCCTGTCATTGATGAATTACTGGATGAATTGCATGGAACAATTTACTTCACCAAGTTGGATCTTCATTCAAGATATCATCAAATCAGAGTGAAGACTGAAGACATTCCAAAAACAACATTTAGAACTCAAGAGGGTCATTATGAATTTTCGGTCATGCCTTTTGGCCTTACCAATGCACCTTCAACATTTCAAGGTTTGATGAATTCCATTTTCAAACCATTCCTTAGAAAATTTGTGTTAGTATTTTTTGATGATATACTAATCTACAGCAAGTCTTGGAAGGATCATGTTGAGCATGTTGACAGGGTGCTACAACTATTGGAGGAGAAACAATTATATGCAAAAAGATCCAAATGTTTCTTTGGAGTACAAGAGGTGGAATATCTGGGTCATATTGTATCTCATGAAGGAGTTAAGGTAGACCCTAGCAAAATTAAAGCCATTAAGGAATGGAAAATCCCCACATCCATAAAGCATCTGCGAGGATTTCTGTGTTGATAGGGTATTATTGCAAGTTTGTTAAGAATTATGGGAGAATAGCAGCACCTCTAACAACGTTATTGAAGAAAGATGCATTTTCATGGACTCCAAAAGCAACAAAGGCCTTCGAACATCTTAAAGAGGCAATGTGCCAAGTACCGGTCTTAGCTACACCAAACTTCACAAAAACCTTTATTGTGGAATGTGATGCTTTAGGAAATAGAATTGGCGTTGTTTTAATGCAAGATGAAAGACCCATTGCTTTTGGAAGTCATCCAATCAAGGGAAAGTTCTTACACAAAGCTATTTGTGAGAAGGAAATGTTGGCAATACTCCATGCACATAAGAAATGGCAACCCTACCTAATGGAAAGACACTTCAAGGTAAAAACAGATCATGATAGCCTTAAATACTTTTTAGAACAAAGATTATCCTTTGAAGAGCAACAAAAGTGGGTCACAGTGATGTTGGGTTATGACTTTGAAATCATCTACAAAAAAGGGAAGCAAAATGTGGTGGCAGAGGCACTCTCAAGAAAGGATGAGGATGTGGAAGCATTATTGTGCGCCATTTCTATTATCCAACCAAATTGGATAAACGAAGCAAGGGAGGAATGGAAGAATGACGAAGAAGTGTGGACACTTATTCGAAAGTTACAACAATATTCTAGTACGTCTGATACATTTAGCTGGCAAAATGATTCTTTATGGTACAAAGATTGCTTATACCTCTGTAAGAATTCCCAACTAAAACAAAAGATTCTTATGGAATTGCACACTTCTCCCTTAGGAGGGCACTCAAGATTTTTAAAAACTTACCACAGGGTTAAGAAGGAATTTTTTTGGGATGGCCTTAAGTCGGATATTCAAAATTTTGTGGCAGAATGTTTGGTTTGCCAACAAAATAAAGTTGAAACAATTAAGACCTCGGGTCTATTACAACCTTTATCCATTCCAAGCCAACATTGGGAGGAGGTTTCAATGGATTTTATCACAGGTTTACCCAAGTCTGAGGGAAAGAGTGTCATCATGGTGGTAGTGGACAGACTTACCAAGTACACTTTTGTGCATTATCACATCCATTTAAAGCCAGTACAGTATCTACTGCATTTATGGAAACAATTCAAAAGCTACATGGAAACCCTAAGATTATTGTAAGTGACAGAGATCCCATTTTCACTGGAAATTTTTGGACAGAATTATTTTCTTGTCTTGGTACTCAGTTAGCTCATAGCTCATCTTATCATCCTCAATCTGATGGGCAAACTGAGATAGTGAACAAATGTTTGGAAGGATATCTTTGTTGCTTTGTATCTGATAAACGGACACAATGGGTCACATGGTTGCCTCTAGTTGAATGGTGGTATAACATATCCTTCCATACAGCAACAAAAATGACCCATTTATGGCACTTTATGGATATCAGCCACCATCCATCATATCATATTTAAGAGAAAATTCTAAGGTTCAAGCAGTGGAACATCACATTGAACATCAACAACAAGTCCTCCAACTCTTAAAGGATAACCTCGTGTTGGCACAAAATAGAATGAAACAACAGGTAGATCAACATTGCAGCGAAAGAAGTTTTGATGTAGGTGATTGGGTATTCCTACGGCTACAACTATATAAGCAAATGTCCCTCAAGAAAGCTAAGAAGGATAATAAATTATCACCAAAGTATTATGGTCTATACAAGGTGTTGCAAAAGATTGGTACTATGGCATACAAATTGGAGCTTCTTGTAGCTTCTCGATTGCACCCAATTTTCCATGTTTCATGTTTAAAGAAGGTTATAGGCGACAAGCTCCTAGTTCAAACAATATTGCCAGAACTTGATGAGGAAGGAAAAATTATATTGGAACTGGAAGCAATCACAGAAGCAAGAACTCGACAGCTATGAAATTGATCAATTTCAGAGTATCTTATCAAGTGGAAGAACTTATCCGCTGAGGATACCACATGGGAGGATGAGAATTTTATACAGAAGCATCCAGAACTACTCAAGCGTTGAGGACAACACTTTTTTGAAGGAGAGGGGCATGTTGGGTCCCTATAATACTAGTGATTACCCCATTAATATTGTAGTTGCATCCCTTATTAATATTGTTGTGCCCCTATTATCCCCATATTGTTATTACTATGCCTCATAGAATCCCTCTATTGTTATTTTTGTGGATTTATATTATTATTGTTAGGTCGGTTGGTTTATATTGTGACTCCTTAGACTCCTATATATAGAAAAGAGGTTTTGTCATTTGAATCATCCAAGAATTGTTCATTTATGTAATGTAAAGGAGGTTGCCCCCTCAAAGAGGTTGAATTCTAAGGTGTGGATTTATCTTTTCTATCTTTTCTTGAGCTGGTTTCATAACACACTTTACATTCAAAATTAAAATACTCATAACCTAGGCTTCAATGAACTTTTCCTTTGGCATGGTAAACTTTGGAGAATTGTGTCAATGTCCTCCTTGATCATACCTCCCCATGAAGGAAAGCTTTTGGTCCACCAAAATCTTAAGGAAAATGATTCAAGGAATTGAAATTAATTCTCGTATCAAGACATTGATTTTCTACAGAATTAGGTACAATTCAATTATGACATATGACCTATGACCTGCAACTCTGCCCTTTGTTTGAAACATGTTTTATCATAACTCCGAGGATAAGTTGGTTCACATGCATCATATACAACTTTGTGAGGCTCTAGTATTGCATCATCGGTTCTTTCCACTTAGAGCATATCAAATGAGAATTTTTTTATATCAAGCGAGAAGTCAAATATGATATTATAAAGCCTCACTACACCAGTCCAACCCTAGTTTGTAAAAACACCAATTACTGTCGCAATTAGTTATGCAACACAAAAATAAAAATATAAGCAAGCAACTAGGCTACTGCACAAAACACCATCTTTGAGTCACAAATATTAATCCCTGACTTCCAAGTAAATACCAAATGTTTTCGAGAAGAATTATGTCTTGTAAGCGTCCCAGAAAAATTTAACAACAATCAATGCTAGGTAGCTGCTAATAATGATCCCAATCGCAAAAATATTTGTTATTTTCTAAACGATGGAAAGTCAAACCTCCATATTAATTCTAGAAACATCAAACTTAATATATATTGCATATAAAGTGTAACTATTCATTTGCTAGAAAATTGCACAACTTGTCAACACCACATACATGTTCTATTAATGTCGCCAACAGCTCTATGTCCAACATGTTGTTTCACACAACTACACTCTTTTCTGAACTTCATTTTCATTGGATGACTGGGGAACTAATTGTTGTATTTTGCATAAATTTTGTGCTAAAATCATGGCCAACCTAAAAAACCGCTCGTCAAACATTGATCATTGATCTTTGTTTTAGTACTCCAAGGTCTGCCACAAACTTTTGTATTAAAAAATAATGTCTGATGGCATCTTGTAGAAACTGATATCCACATAGATATTCAAGTCTTAGACTCTGGTCTTAGTTTTGCGATGACAAATAGCCTCTTTTAGAAACTCCTGAAGACCCACTTCATTTTCTAGATTCAATACCCTGCCAAATAACACGATACAAAACATGGTACTTGTAAACTACGTTAGGTCTTTTTAGGCTAGAACCATCCTTTGTTATAGAGATAGTTTTGCACACAAGTAAAATAGGATCATTCATCACAATAACTTAATCAAATTAGTCACAATATGATAGTTGCAGTGAATCAATAAGGCTCATTATATCCTTGTCACTCATTGGATGCATGAAAACTAAAACATAGACTAAATTGATTTAGCACAAGGACGCAATGCATCATAGACCCCAAGCAAATCTCATCAAACATGGTCACTTCTATTGGAACTCATTGCTACCCAACTTACAAATTTTCTTGTAGAATTTCCAGAGGTCACACATGGCACGATTGTGTGTTGAATCTCTTTTCTTGTAATATCCCCGGTAAAAATTCCATGTAAAAATATATAATACCATGGTTGATGGGACACATATTCCAAGTTGAATGGTGGGCAAGACATCATAGCATGGGTGTTCATTTGGTTTTTATGGCTAAGGAAATTGGCAAAGGTAGTGGCTAAGGCTTTGGAAAGGCAAAATGGCATTTTTGGCACATTTATTTATGAAAATAATAGTTAGAAAAAAAGAAGGTGAAAGGTCAAAGGTTGCATGTGAGGAGGAAATTGAAGGAAAATGATGGAAAATGAAGGAAATAGAGGTCTCATTGATAAAAATGGTTATGAGGATTAGTAGGAAAGCTTGATCAATTCAGTTTTAGAGCTCTCTCATTATTCTCTCTCTCTCACTCTTGGACACTTATAGTTTTCTTGGAGCACTTTCGCATTGGAGCAAGAAAGGAAAAGAAGGCAAGAGGAAGCAAAGATCAAAAAGGGAAAGGCATGATCAAGTAGCTACAATAGACCTCATTGCAGGTATCGATTTGCATGTGTATTTCTTATTGGATTTGGCATGCATGGTATTGCATGTGGTTCTTTTCTATCATTGCATGGGTTTTTCCAAGTGTGACAGTGTTATTCAACCTAGCCTTGCCATTTCTTGATAGCCATGGAGATGGGTTATCATGCTTCGATTGATGTGTGATGGCCAGATGGATTCGAAGTCGAATGGGGTGGATCTCTGAAATGTCAAAGACATAGCCTAGTGGCCCCTAAACTGGACTATGGATCACAGTAAAGCCACTAGCCTAGTAACCCCTAAGCTAGACTGTGGGTTTAGGTAAAGCCAAGATTGTGTGCCTCGGTGGGGCTAGGAATCCTTGTTGGTTAATGGTGGGATATACGATAAATCCAAGAGGTGAATGTCTCTCCATTGGGCCTAGTAGTCCTACGATGGGATGTATAGTAAATCTTGGAGAATGTGTCTCAGTGTAGGGCCTAGTGATTCCTGGATTGGACTGTGGATTACGGTAAAGCTTGAGATACTAAGAGGCACTCAAATTCCTCACGGTGTGGGTGGAGAACACCAGTGGCATCCATGCTTATTTGGTTATTTTGGTGTGTTCTATGAGTCCCACATTCATGCTTTGAATATGGCATGGGGGCGAATGGCACATCCATTCTATGGTTGGGTGGAACGTGGTAGTCCCATCTCCGGTTGGTTTATTGCATTCATTAATGAGACATTCATTTTCTTGGTTTTCATGTGTAAATGTACTGATGTATATGTGGAATTTATGGCTGATATTTTTATGATATTTATGTTTGTATTATGTTGGTTATATGTATTTTCGATGACAACAGCTATGTATGGCTCTCAACATGTTTTTAATTGGAAATTAATGGATAATGTATCTATGGTCTTATAAATTGTAATGCAACAAATGACATAAGGGAAAAATGGTTCTTAGCTATTCTCAAATAAGTACAAGATCACTATGTTTAATTCTGTTGGTTACACCTGTAGATTACACGCTTGCAACATGTCTAACGAAATGCTTGTCATGGCTAGTAGGGGTCTAATTAAGGTCTTGTTTAACTTAATGTTTTTGCACCATTGTTTTCTTGTTCCTTTATTGGTTTTATGTTATCATTCCATTTTGGGTAGTGACCTAGGCTCTGAGCCTAAAAAGGTGGCTCAAATCTCAAGGATACTAACATAGGTCTACTGAAAAGAGTCTAGGGACGTTGGTACATAGGCCTATGTCATCAACTTTGGCTTCTAGACGTTGTCATGCCTATAGCATGAGAGCAACCAAGGGTTAAAAGGCTTAAGACTTCACTAGGACCCAAGGGCAAGTTGTCTTGAGGGTCCTGAAGCTGATGTGGAATGTTTGTGTGTTATGTTTCCCTAGATTCCACTTCCTTAAGGTCACATAGGAGGTTGAATCCAAACATAGTAGCCTCTCATCCCATGTTTACCCCGGTTGGCAAGTTACTTGAGTAGATGTGGGAGGAGGGTGTTACAGAGTGGTATTAGAGCATTGTTCACCCCTTAGATTGGATGGGCAGTGTGTGGTTGTCATCATGCATGTCATTTGCATGTGTGTCTCTTACACTTGCATTGCATGTGCTTGTTGCATTGCATAATGTTGATCATGGTTGTAGTAAGGTTGTCATGATGAACTTGATGTTGATTTTGAGGAATGCATCATCATGAGTATATGATTGGTTACATATTGTTATATGTCACTTACATGTTGTTGTATGTTGCTTGATTACATCCTTGTATGTTAGGTTTCATTCTTGTATGTTTGATTACATGTACCCGTTTTGTAGGTTGGTTACAAGTATTGATCATTTATGCTCAACTACATCAGTTCATGTGTATGTGTAGTTGATTGTGCATTGCTTATGCATGTTGATGGTTGCACATGGCAATTTGTCAAATGGAGTAATGGTTGTTGTCATGCATGGGTTCATGGTTTGTAAAGTTGATATGGTCGTGCATTGATAATTGGACTCTAGCTAGAAGGATGTGTATATGGTTTTGTACTCATGTTATATGTCTATATGCAGTCGTTATGCATGTATGGTCTTGGTTATAGTTATGAATGAATTGTAGGTCAAACATGCCTTTTGAAGTCATGGTATGCAATTTAGGTCATCAGGTTGCTATTGGTATGTTATGATGCTAATGTGTTGAATGAGGTAAAGCAGGAGATGCAGATCATCAAAGTGAAGTTGCAGCATTGGACCTCGAGGCAAGAGCATGTTGTCATATAGGTTTATATGTTGGGCATGCAGGTATGTAGGTTAAGGATTTTTATATGCATTAGGGTTATCTACATTAGGTTTATGTACATGTCTTTTGACGTTATGGTTACGTACATGATAGATGATAGTTGATTAGCATAATCATATGCACATGAGTCTAATAGTCACGAATGATGGTAAGTTGTGGTTGTATGCATTGTTTTATGTTAGATAACATGATGATTAGGTTATATGTTGTTGATGAGCATGATTATATAGAGCTTATTGTTGTTATATGCTATTAACTTGATGATTAGGGTTATTTCATTGATATCTTGATGTTGTAATTTGGCTTGGTCATATGTGTGATGGTTATGTCCATTGCATTAAAGATCTTGATGTTATATGTATTGTGGTAACCTAGCTTGACCTGTCCAGATGGTTATGGTTGTGATATTCAGGTATGAGCCGACATATTTGTGATATGGTGTTGTACTGATCTAGACTGATTGTACATATGTGATTGTTATGCATGAATGACAAATGCTTATGAGCTTATGATGTGAACATGTTAGTTAGTTACTATAATGGATATCACGATTTATGTTTGAATTGATATGTTGTGAAGCTGTATCGTGCTAACTTGGATTGATTTTGCAAACAATATCACCTCCACTGACATACATCAAGGTATGAGTTTTCTTATGTCATATATTTGGTACTTGATTGTTTGATTATGTTGTCTAGTTGATTTATTTAACATGGTATGGTTGCAAGTTGGTTGAATGTTTGGTGAATTGCATAATATGAGTATGTGTTCAAATGATCTTGTTTTAAGATAGTTTTACTTATACATATGTGTTGAGATAGTTGATATGTATATGAGTGTAGTAGGTGACAGTTGTAGCGTTATGTCTAATGACTATGAGTTAACTATGGATTATGATATGATTGTTAGTCTTGGTAAAGGTTTATTTCAAATTGATAGATATTAATGTCTCGATATTTGGAACATGTGGTTGACATGTGTGAGCAGTTGCAATAAACATGGTTGGTATTAGCGTAACAAGGTATTAGTTTATGTGTTTAAATTACTAAGCCTCGATTGCAACAAGGTAAAAAGGTAAAAGAAAGGAATAGGGCAAGAATTCATTAGGCTATGTTTGGAAACCCTAATTCAAATGAATGAGTTCTTTGCACACACAAAGTCTTCTTAACATTGATTTATCTGAAATTGTGTGGATATGTGCTATATTAATGGACACGTATTTGACAGGTATATTAGCTAGTCTCTAGTTATAGGTGGATTGGTCAAGGGGATTGGAGTCCCTTGAGAGATGGCATGGATGTGTTCAGCTACAAGGAAACTTGCTTGGAACGACAAGATAAGGTGTCTAGTCTATTGTTATGTTTATTTATGCACTGAGAGTTATGTGTTTGGGTGGTATGATGTAGGGGATTGCATGGCAAAGAGACTGCCATGAAATCTTGAAGAAGGCTCAGGTTGAGATTTCCTTTGGAATCACTGGGAACCATGGGGATTGAGTCATGGTGTCCATTGTTTGTCTTGTGTTTTTGGTCTTTTGTAACTTCCTTACACTTGATTTGTAGTTTTGTTATGTCTAGTGCATGATCATGCCACTTTCTTTGTGGTGTCATATAATTGTTGGTTTTCCATGGTTTTCTTCTTGTTTTCTTCTCAATCTTACCTTTATTATTATGAGAGCCTTGGGAATTTGTTGCGAAAAGATGAAATTAACATAGCTCGGGGAGAATCATGTGGTACCCAACAGGTAATGTAAGACTCAGATGAAGCTATGGGCATGAGTAAGAGCATTGGAGGGTAAGACTATGATAGTCGGTTGGACTCGTTGGGTACATTGTGGTAAATGGACGGTGGTAGTTAATTCATGAGAAAGGTATCCAAAAGGGTAAAGTAAATGGATTTGAAGCGTTAGGTGCCTTGGCTATGATGGGAATGACTATTCTTAATGATGCACATGTCTTGCATGAATAAAGGAATTTATCTTAACCCTTGACCTTGATATCTGATAATTATGTTATGATCATGATTGTACTGATGTTTATATGTGTATACATTTAGGTGTGTATGTATGTCTTGTTTGATAGGGTTGTCATGGATCACGACTATTAATGCTAACATTTATGTGTATATATATGTATGTATGCATATCATTGTCTGAAAGGATCATGATTGTTTATGTTAATGTTTACATATATATATGTATGTATCCATGTATAAGTGTCACTCTTTGACAGATCATCAAGAATCGTTCTTGTGGCGGAATGATTTCTTATGTAGGTGAATGGCATGAAGAAGTTCCTAGCTATGAGGAATCAAGTGGGAAGAGTAGTCATGAAAAATATATGAGGTCAGTATCATGTGAATATGAATTTATATTGTGTTCTTGTATTATGCCTATGCTTATGTTATGGATAGGTTATACCGAGGGATACATTAGCAAAATGAAAGAAATGTGGTCTACGGCATGCTAGGATAAGCATGAATAAGACACTAGAAGTAAGGCTTCTTGGTAAGGACAATGTGTTCTTGGATGTGTGGTACCACTGTTGTACATATGTTGTATGTGTTGTAGATGTTGCATCTATGACGTGTGCACATGTGGTGTTGTGTATATATAGTGTGTGTACATGTTGTTTATGCAATGTTATGTACAGGATGGTATAGATAGTGTTGTGTGAATATTGCATATGGTGTTGTGCGCACGATTGGATATGCAATGTTCTTTACATATGATGCTATGTACATGTTGGATATGCAGTGCTATGTACAAGTCATGGTGCATGCATGTTTTACATGTGGTGTTATCTACATATGGTGTGGTGTGCATGATTGTACAAGTGGTGTTATGTACATGTTGTACAAGTGGCGTTTTGTGCAGGATATGATGTGCACATCTCGTGCATGTGGCACCGTGTACATGTGGTGTCGTGTACTTGACGTGTGTGTGGTATTGTGTACACATTTCACAGTGGTGCAGTGTACATGAGGCGTTGTGTACACGTTGTGCATGTGGTGCCGTGTACATGTGATGTTGTGAACTCGTTATGCAGGTGGTGCTTTGTACATGTGGTACTGGTGTACATGTAGGATTGATTGCATGTTGTACATGATGTGTTGTGGGCATGCAGTACTATGTATATGCAATTTTTGTAGTCATGATATCGTGACATATGCATTCATTGTGTTTCACTCTATATACATATTTGTGTTGTATTGTGCACCGAGTGTAGGTGTATGTGTTGTATGTCAGGTGTAGGTTCATTTATTGCATGGTGTTGTATGCAATGTGTGATTGTATGTGTGTGATGCACACTATGTGTACATGCACATGGTTTAGGAGAAGGCACTGGGTGTTTGTATGGTGTGGCAACTGATCTGGAGTGTGTACGAAATAAAGACAAAGGTAGAAGCTAAGGATTGATGAAAGGATAAGTATCAACATTTTATTTAGTTTTATTATGCATGTGATTTATGATTATGGTATATGATGATTATAGGTGATCTATGATTCAGGTTTGTGATGGTTACATGTGATTTATGATGTTGGTCTATGATGGTTGTGTTTGAGCTAACCTAATGTGATATGTTTATACATGATGATTTGGTCAAAGATTCTAGTTTAACTTGTTGTGATAGGAAATTAACATGATTGCAAGTATACCTTATTGACGAGCTACCAATGAGGTATGATTTGAATTTATTTGAATTTATTTTGAATCTAATGGAAGTTATGTGCTTGGTATAGGAAGCACGTAAATTCTTAGTTGGATGGTTGAAATCGACTGCAAGAATTAGCAACAATAGTGAAAGATATTGGAACACGCAGCGATATGTTGGTAAATCACTTTAGGAGCAAGACCATTATGGGACACTGGTACCCAATAGTGTCCATTGATTTCCATGAGCATGTTATGACCAGTATGATGGTTTTGAGGTAGGTATATGCCTTGGTTTTTTGATATTCTGATGCAAAGAAGCCTTGCCAAAGGATGGATCGCCCAAGATAGGGGATGGCAGGGAACTTGGAAGGTGAGTGACTACACAAAAGGGATAACCGTATTTCTCGAGGGACTATTGGGCAGAGAAGAGAAGGCCATGGATATATTTATTTTGGTCATGAGCATTGCTAGATGGAATCAGATGCACATTGAGGGTGAACCCTGAAACAATGAACCGGTAATTGTTTGCTGAGAGGAAAAATGGTACAGGATTGTAGCGCTAGACATTGGATGCAACTTTGACTGTGGCAGTGGATTCTAGACTTCATGGGAAGGAGGTGAATCCAGGTATTACTTTGAGGGTGGAGGTGTGAGCCTTTAGATTCCCTTGTTGCAGATGCAGGCATCATATCCTTTATTTGTTGGTTTAGCAAATGTGCATATGTGTATATGTGGTTATTGCAAATACCGTAATGAGTTGTGTTATAAAGCTCCAGTATGCAGTATGGTTGTTCTCTGGTCATGTTGTCATGAGATTTTTCTTTTGAGTAGGTCATTCATTGTAAATAATGCATCAGTTGTGTTATAAACCTCCATAGGCAATATGTTTTGTTTTCAACAATCTTATGGTTATAGGTGTCATTGAGCACTGAGGACAGTATCCCCCAATGTTATAGACAAATTTGTGCCTTACAGCAACAAGCATGAATTGTCAATAATCCAAGGGATCCAAAGTTCCCTAAACATGATGTTCCTACCCCTAAAGGAACAAGGTCAGCAAACCAACAGCTCTCAGATCAGTTCTCCACCTGAAAACACTCAAAAACAAGCAATCCTGAAATCAAAGCAGGTGCTCCACTAGGTTTCTGCGCTGAAACTCAGTTGCTCCATGGTGTACCTGCGTTGCAAAGCAAGTGGAACAAAGGCCACCTGCGCTGAGTGAGATGGGACAAGTGGCACACTGAGTCATTGCTCTGGAATCTTCCAAAAATGACACTTGGATCAGGTATTTCACCTTGTGATGAGTCAGAGGCTCTGTTTCTCCAAGTGGAAGCAAGGTTCTCCAAGTGGACTCAAGAACTGAAGATCAACTGAAGATTAACTGAAGAGAGAGAGGACACAAGGCAGCTACACATCAGTTGCAAGCTGACTCATCCTTTCTCAATTCATCTATATATTGAGCTCTCTCCTATGAGCTCAGGAGGCTAGAATTTTGTGCAAAGTAATGATATGCTGTTGGTTTCACTATAGAACTATTGGGTGATTGTTTGAGAGAGGTGAAGAGGAGAAATTCTTTCTGCTGGGAGGTGTTGCTGGGTTGGAGCCTTCAATGGTTGTAATACTCTCAGAACCTTTACTTCTTCATTAATAAAAGCTATTGAGGTTCTTCTATGTGCTCTTGTTGCAATAATATATTGTGATGATTGCATGTTTGGTTTACACTAATCCATGAACCAGTTATGATTGCATGCCTCTTGTAGTTTCCTTCTTTGTTATTTTGCAGGATCTCATTGTAGCTGGGCAAGCAAAAGAACAAGGAGCTAGGAGCAAGCGGCCAAAGAGAAGAGTTTGGATTTGACATTAAGCGCAAGGCAACGGTTAGTGCTTTTCTCCATTCTCTTTTGCTTTCATAAAGAAGTAAACCTTAAGTAGTTTGTTTTACAGTTGTTGCTAAGGAACTATCACCCTTAGAGTGGGATAGGGTCATCTGAGTCGGATACTTTTCCCTACAACAAACTGGCGACTCCACTGGGGATCGTATCCATTTGATTGTGTTTGTAGTATTTTGCTATTCATTTCCTGAACAAAAGAGTACCAAATCGAAAAGCTTTTGACTATATCAAAAGCGAAGTAGAGGGCAGCTACTCTAGCTCATTTCTGAGCAAGTTCATGATTTGAAGAGCTGATCTACAAGGATCCTTGTAAGCTCTTAGTGATAGCTTTTCACCTTCCTAATCATCCCTTTAAGTGTGCTTAACTGATTGCTTCTGATTTGAGCAGAAACTGTGCATTTTTGAGAAAATTGTGACCCGGAAACTGAGAAAACGCAACTTTCGTTTTCCAAAGCAGGTAGTACACAGGCTACCTGCTTTGCAACGCAGGTCCCGAAGGGGCTACCTGCGCTGAGAGCCAGACTGGCTGTGCAGCACCTGCGTTGGCCCAATTTTGCCTAGGGCAGTTGGGGTTTCCTCCCTTTTTCTTGCCTGTTTTCACTATAGATTTGGCAGCCAGTTACCAGTCTTGTACCTGTTCTGAAACCAACCTTACTTGCCATCATTCCGCCTCTGTTATATAACGAAATTGTACTTGTTCTTTTGTATTTCTTACATCATTTACAATTTCCCATAACGAAAGTGAACTAGTCTTGCTTTGGCCTCTTAGATCTGAACCTGTGTTAGGCATTTTGCTGGTCTAAAGAGTTAGCTTGTTTGCTGTCCATAATTGATTAGTCTTTTTACTTTCGTCATTATGGTTTGATTTCATGTATTTCCAGTGATTTAACAAGTAAATCTTAAGGTGTCTTTTGATTTTGGACAAGCTTGTTTGTTTTCGCTTTAAATCGAAATCAAAGTTATATAACAACTTTCTTTTTGTAATACATCAGCATTAAGAAAGGGAAAAGAAAATACATGCATTGTGCATTTTGCATTTGACTGTTTACATGCTGATTTAGGAAATTTTGCATTAGTGTGTGCTCTATGATCTGTGTGAAAAGATTTGCCTTTCTTCTCCTCAGTAGTTAAGATTTTCAAAGTTGAAAGATTGAAAAGTTTGCTTCTCATCTTAGACTGCATTCAGGAATTTGTTACATACATCTCGTGGTGATCCTTAAAGGCAAACTGCTAAGCAAGATCAACATTAAAATAAATTCAATTTACATAAAAACGCTTTGTAACATAACGCAAACACATAGAGGTCTAGGTAGAGACGTGTTCCGGCGTCGTTAAACATAGTGACTGTCGATCTCTACGAAGGTGGGTGATTCCTCCTGAGAGTCGGTGGCACTAATACGGACTTGTGCTCCCATGTACCGTCGCGTATATATTGGGAGACCCCTATAGGCATATATCCTTTATCCTTAGGAAGCCGTGTCGACCGCCCTACTGATCGCAATGCAGTGAACACAGCATTCACGAAGATTGACCACACGTACCGTAAAACGTATTCCGTGGTTTTGCGAAAAGTTTGGCACACCCTCTGCCTAGATCTCCAGAGCAGTTTCTTTTGGCCTTTTTCAAACTCTATAACTGAAAAAGTCCATCCGAGCATTTGTCACTTCGGGCTCGTTAAAACATCGAAGGAGACTAGAGTCATCTTTGGCTTTTTCTCGACTCTTTAAAACTGAAAAAGCAAGTTGTGTCTAAAGCGTCGTTATAAAATTTATTTTAAGCGGAATAATCATCACCCTTCCCTCGTTGATCTTCGAAGTTAGTCCACCACAAGTGGAAGTTCCTGTAGAATCGCTAAGAAATCTTTTGGATAGACTAGATATGTCTGAACAACCGTCGACATCTAGGACTGTGTCGTCCGACACAGCAGCAGCAGAGCCTCCTACTGCTACTCCAACGATGTTCGCTGGTATACCATCTGTCCTGGCAAATTGTCAACAACAAGCCGGAATCCCATCAGGGACGACGACATGGTTAGTTCCTATTTCTTCATCCGGATTATCATCTGGTATTTCTTATGTTGAAACTCAACAAATTGATCCAATGTGTCTTCAAAGGCCAATTTACCCTTTAAGTACTGGATTTTCACCATATGGAGGGCAGTATGCTCTTTCATTGTTCCCTCCCAGAGAACAACCATATGGGAGTTTACAACAAAGTTCAGGTCAAACTGGAATTACATCCAGCGGTTGGGTACCAATACTGCCTCAGCAACCAGGGGTTGTATTTTCAATGCAACCAGTACACCCTGTGTCGAATATTCCCACCATACCTGCTATAATGAATGTGTCGCAAGTCTCAACGACTCAATCACAATCTCAAGGTAGTGCCTCCTTATCTGGAGCGACTCAGGCTCGAACAAGTACTGTGACTCCTCATCTTGGTCAATCATCCAGTATTGGTCAACAGCAAATGGTCCAACAACCAGAGCTGGTTCAATCTCAACAACCGCCATTCCAGCAATCATATCAAGGACCTGAGCAACAAGTCTTTGTAAGTAATGGGCAACCATGCTATAATGGTTATGCCCATCAACTTTGTCAAAGTTGTCAGCACTATGCTGGTCTGCAAAGACCCATTGCTCAGGCGATACCATCTTATCCTGGATATGCTCCGCCTAATCTGAACCATCAGTTGCCTTTTGTAGCAACTCTAGAATTACCAGATCTAAACCGGCTGACGAATGATCCAATTGCTTACGCACCTTGGTGGCCAGCGATTCCGCATAAACTTCCATCGGACATTCCTAAATTCAATGGAAATCCAGGTGAAGACCCGTCGAATCACGTCATGACTTTTCATCTGTGGTGTTCATCGAACACTCTAAACGATGATTCGATAAGACTTCGCCTCTTCCAGAGGACATTGACAGGTGCAGCGGCTAAATGGTACATTGAATTGCCAAGAGCCTCTTTCGACAATTTCAGCTCCTTAGCCACGACTTTCCTAACCCATTTTCAATTACCGATAAGGTATGAAACGGGAACAGAACTCCTTACCAACTTCAAACAGACAACAGCCACTCACATATCTGATCATATACATGAGTGGCGACGTCGTCGTAGGATGGTGAAAACTTACGTTCCCGATCAGCTGTTAGCTGAATGGTTTATAAAGTCGTTACTTCCGGCTATAACGGAAGATGTGGCCAAGGGAGGAGTCGTAACAGAGGAGCAGGTCATTGCTCGTGCTCAATATCTGGACTTAGTATATACTCAGTCTGGCACGCTCTACGACAAAATACCTGACGCCCCCACACCTGAATTTTCAATTCCTCCCCCTCCTAAATCGAATACTGACTATCACGCCAGCAATGGCGTGACTGGCAAATGCAAAATTTCTAGTCAAAATGCAAATGACGAATTTCTTGCCTCAGAAGTAAATGCCATGTCGACCGACAAGGGCAAACAACTGAAGCAACCAGGGGGCAAGAAGAAAAAGAAAAGGAAAGGGAAACCCCCGACAGGGTGTCATATATGCGATGAGGATCATTGGACGAAAGATTGTCCACATATAGCTGAAGTTAAGAAACTCTTCAAGAGTTCAAAAACCCTAGCAGTATTGACTGATCCGTTTCCTAGTCCAACACAAAACCTGGTTGCTAATCAAAATGCTTCCCGATCCCAAGTGCTTATGTTGTCCACCTCAAAGCAGCAGAATAATGCTTTGACGAGGAATAAAGATTACAGGAATCCACGGCTGTCGAATAACAAGACTAATGAACAACCTAGTAGTTCAACAACAACTTTGACCAAAGTTGGGCCACCCATCATTCCTAAACCAATGATAAAGTCGCCAAAGGGAGTAGTACACAAATCGACATTTAATCCTCGTGAAAAAATGACGCAGGATTACAATATAATAGAGGACCTAGCTCAATCATCGTCTGCTATGTCGACACCTAAGGTACAGCAAAACTGCCCCTCCCAAGAGCAAACTTTATTATCAGCAATAGGTGGGATTGGCCCAATGGATTCCAATCTTGTGGCCTTTGATCATAAAGGATATGACCCTCAGTTACCAGCTCAACTAGCTTTCCTTATTCAAGTGAAAGCCCTCAACAAAACTGTTCATCGAACAATTATTGATGAGGGGGCATCTACATGTCTTATGTCGATGAATTGCTGGAAAAATTTAGGCTCACCACCCTTGTCAAAATCATCAACGACATTAAAAGCATTTGATGGACGATCATACACTCCATACGGGATTTTAAGTAACTTGCAAGTTGAACTGGGGGGCAAAACAGTATAAGTTGATGTTGAAGTAATCGACGGAAACCTCGATTACAACATCCTACTGGGAAGGCCTTGGATATATGCCATGACTGCAGTTGTGTCGACCTACTTCAGAAGGATTGTATTTCCTTTTCAAGGAAAAATTACAATCGTCGACCAACAAACATTTCTCCCCAACAGTTCTCAAGTTACGGGAAACAACACAATGATCCATGAAAATAATCAATCGCTCCAAAATATTGGAGTAGGTCTCCTAAAAGACCCTGCTTTAATGGGTACTTTTGCCCTACCGCCGGTAGGTAATCTGGCGGAAGTAGCCACAGTGGAAACCTACAATATGAAATCTTCTATATCCAACGGATTCGGAAGATTCCTAAATATTTTGTCAGCATGGATCATCGCCCTAATGGAAATACTGTAAATACAGTGGGCTCCGAGGACGGTTCTTATCTCATGTCAACCTCGTTAAAAAATGAAACAAGGAGTCACGAGGATAGTTCTTTTACTATGTCAACCTCATTAAAAAATGAAACAAATCCCCTTTTCAAAATTCAAAGGTAAACCTTCATTCCAACCACCAAGTTGAATGCAATGAAGCTTGGGGGGCACCCTCCTTTGACATGCGTTATTATGATGCTGGGGGCATGCAAAAGATCCGAGCAGTTTTAGCACATAGTTCATGCTCGTTAAAAAATAAACATAAGTTGTGAGCAATCTTCCCCTAGAGTTCAAGCTCACCCAGAAAAAATGAACCGGTAAATAACCTTGGTAAATGTAACCTTTGACAGCCATATTAAAGCCCTTGGTCGTGTTCTTGCAGTCTCACCTCCATCCGTTCATTTGGCCAATCGTTCATCTCCATGTGTTTGTTTACCCGTTTTGAGGAACAGCTGCGAAGAGTGATTTCACTAAGCCATCCTTGTGACACTGCCGTGATTGGAATATTCCAACCTGTACCTGGAATCTGCTGCTGCCCTGTTCATCACTCGTTCCTCGAAAGACGAGTCGTCTTTAAGCTCTTTTCACTGACTCGTAAAATATGAAAAGATTGCCGAGTTTTGGCCTTCCAGCTCGTTAAAGCGACCGGAAAGCTATCCCTCCTCTAGATTTTAATGTTTTTGGACCTGAGGGATTATTGCACAAAAAGATCGAGCGCTTGTTTTGTTCGGCTCGTTAAAGCAATCGAAAATTCATCCCTTCTGTATTGTTTTATACTTTTTCGGACTTAAGGGATTAGAAGACGAAAAAGGAATTTTGGAGTTAACTTTTCGTACCTTTTCAGACTCTCTAAAAATGAAAAGGACCGAGTTTTCTTTGTCGTTAGACTCGTTAAAATGATTAAATAGCGACAAACTTGTCTTTAGACGAGAACGAGTTTCCCTATCGCTAGGCTCGTTAAAACATAGCGATGGGCTTGCCCGAAGGGCAGGTTATAGAACAAGCATATGTTATCCTCCTCAAGCTTGACAAAAATAAAGAGGTACTGGTCAGCAATGACTGGGGAAAAATTGGGAGAACCTCACAGCATTAATGGTAGCAAGTCGCTCTTGAACATGACACTTTGTCCTCCGTATCACATCGGGTTGGGTTGTTTCATTCACCGGTCTCATAACCATGGTCCTCGCCACACCATCCACAATTGGGGTAATGCTACCAATCCATCACATCAGTGTCGTTATATGTTCAAGAGATGTGGTTCTGTAAAGAGTCAACCGTGTTCCACCAACTGCCATACATTATCCTTCATCCACTTCATGACCGCCACCCTGAATCATACATCACAGTTTGTTTTCACCTCATCACAGTCACTAGCTCCGTTCTGTGTCACTGATGTGGGATTCATTAAGGCCCTCCTTTGACGGATCGCTCCTTGTCGACATCAGCTCATTATCCAAGGAGTTGATCTAGGAACAACCCCTTCAGTACTTTGAAGCTTGCATGCCTCAATGGCAAGTTTCTCACTTCCGGCGACAGGTATACATCAATGACCTTCGACCAGAGGATTTTGCATGGTGGTCGACGCCAAGTCCTTTATTCCCACCATGTGAATTGTACTGCTGTACCTTGAGGGTCATCATCCTTATCGGTGATTCCTCTCGCGCTTGTTAACGGTTTACATCATTGGCCGGTAATCAAGCGATGTCTTTCCATGTTCAACTTCAAGAAATTCTCACATGGATCGACTTGTACACCGAGTGAAGATCGGAAGAGATTGAAGACCCCGGATCTAGTTTCATCCATCCGGGCTGCGATATATATTCAGGATATAAAGACATTTGATATGTACATCATTGCAGCAGATGATCATCCTTCTCAAAGGATGATAATTTCAGCAGAGAATTATCAGTCTACAATCAGACGATCGTCTGTTCTATGTACCAAAATGTATTTATAAAGCTGAGCATGGGAATGCCCGCCTCAGCTAGATCATGAAAATGTATGAAAAATAATGTATCGTATTGTATCTTATTACAGGACACTTCTCAGCAGATTGAATGAACTTCGGATCCTCTCAATAAAGCATTTCACCCGATAAACGACCTCATACTTTAGGGGGCATCTGTTATAGACAAATTTGTGCCTTACAGCAACAAGCATGAATTGTCAATAATCCAAGGGATCCAAAGTTCCCTAAACATGATGTTCCTACCCCTAAAGGAACAAGGTCAGCAAACCAACAGCTCTCAGATCAGTTCTCCACCTGAAAACACTCAAAAACAAGCAATCCTGAAATCAAAGCAGGTGCTCCACTAGGTTTCTGCGCTGAAACTCAGTTGCTCCATGGTGTACCTGCGTTGCAAAGCAAGTGGAACAAAGGCCACCTGCGCTGAGCGAGATGGGACAAGTGGCACACTGAGTCATTGCTCTGGAATCTTCCAAAAATGACACTTGGATCAGGTATTTCGCCTTGTGATGAGTCAGAGGCTCTGTTTCTCCAAGTGGAAGCAAGGTTCTCCAAGTGGACTCAAGAACTGAAGATCAACTGAAGATTAACTGAAGAGAGAGAGGACACAAGGCAGCTACACATCAGTTGCAAGCTGACTCATCCTTTCTCAATTCATCTATATATTGAGCTCTCTCCTATGAGCTCAGGAGGCTGGAATTTTGTGCAAAGTAATGATATGCTGTTGGTTTCACTATAGAACTATTGGGTGATTGTTTGAGAGAGGTGAAGAGGAGAAATTCTTTCTGCTGGGAGGTGTTGCTGGGTTGGAGCCTTCAATGGTTGTAATACTCTCAGAACCTTTACTTCTTCATTAATAAAAGCTATTGAGGTTCTTCTATGTGCTCTTGTTGCAATAATATATTGTGATGATTGCATGTTTGGTTTACACTAATCCATGAACCAGTTATGATTGCATGCCTCTTGTAGTTTCCTTCTTTGTTATTTTGCAGGATCTCATTGTAGCTGGGCAAGCAAAAGAACAAGGAGCTAGGAGCAAGCGGCCAAAGAGAAGAGTTTGGATTCGACATTAAGCGCAAGGCAACGGTTAGTGCTTTTCTCCATTCTCTTTTGCTTTCATAAAGAAGTAAACCTTAAGTAGTTTGTTTTACAGTTGTTGCTAAGGAACTATCACCCTTAGAGTGGGATAGGGTCATCCGAGTCGGATACTTTTCCCTACAACACCCAAGGGGGAGGGTTCTATAACATCCCTAGTAAAAATTCCATGTAAAAATATATAAGACCACGATTGATGGGACATGTATTCTCAGTTGAATGGTGGGAAAAACATCCTAGTGTGGGTGTTCATTTGGTTTTTTATGGCTCAGGAAATTGGCAAAGGAAACGACTAAAGCTTTGGAAATGAAAAATGGCATTTTTGGCACATTTATTTATGAAAATAATGGAAATTAGGAGAAAAGGAAGGTGAAAGGTCACAAGTTGCATGTGAAGAGGAAATTGAAGGAAAATGAAGAAAATAGAGGTCTCATTGATAGAAAGGCTTCTAAGGATTAGTTGGAAAGCTTGATCAATTTAGTTTTGGAGCTCTCTTATTATTCTCTCTTTCTCACGCTTGGACACTTAGAGTTTCCTTGGAGCACTTTGGCATTGGAGAAAGAAAGGCAAAGAAGGAAAGAGGAAGAAAAAATCAAGCAGGGAAAGGCAGGATCAAGCAACTACAACAAGACTCATTCCAGGTATCGATTTTCATGTGTATTTTCCTTCTTGGATTTGGCATGCATGGTATTGCATGTGGTTCTTTTATATCATGGCATGGTTTTTTCCAGGTGTGGCATTGTTCTTCAACCTAACCTTGCCATTTCTTGATAGCCTTGATGAAATGTATTCTCATACTTCAGTTTATGTGGGATAGCCAGATGGATTCGAAGATGAGTGGGGTGAATCTCTGAAAGGACAAACACATGGCCTAGTGGTCCTTGAACCAGACTGTGGATCACGGTAAAGCCACTAGCCTAGTAACCCCTAAGCTAAATTGTGGGTTGAAATAAACCCAGGATTGTGTACCTCAGTGGGCCTAGGAATCCTTGTCGGTGAATGGCGAAATATATGGTAAAGCCAAGAGATGGATTTCTTTCTGTTGGGCCTAGTTGTTGAAAATAACAACCAAAAATGTTAAAAATAGAATCTAGAAATTCCAGTTTAATTTGTCCTTGAATTAAACTAAGAATTAAAATTGAATTTTATTCCTATAACAACTTGTAATAGTTAACTAGAGTGAGTTGACTTAGTTAACTTAAGGAATTTCGGGTTGGAAGTCTTCTTGAAATCATGTATATGTTCTCCCTATATTATAGGGGTCCAGGATGAATTATTTGTGAGTTGTAATTAGATAACTCAGCTTACTAAGTTAAGTTAAGTTAAATTAGTTCCAAAATGCTTGAGGAACTAATAGTGAGTTAACAGTCAATTGGTGCACTAATGCATTAACTAGTGCTACTCCAACTAACTGAATATTCCCTCATCAGAAAGTCATGCATGTCGATTTTGAGAAAGGCCCAGTTGAGACTAGAGTGCAAGGACAGTGTACTATCAGTTGTATAATTTTCTGAGTTGTACAAATGGTGCATGCAATCAGGAACTGAACCTTGAATGGATTGCACAATTTTGGATGCACTATTTTCCCATTAATATGGGCTAATCAGCCATAGGATTTGCGCAAGGAAATAAGGACTTGGAGAGCTGGAGAATTGGTTAAGTGTTGGTCAAGAGCTTGCTTGTGAGTTGAGGATTGATCATACTGAGTGTTGGGATTGTTCTTGTGAGAACAAGCATTGTATTATCATGTTGGATTTCTAATTTAATGCAATATAGATAGTGGGGTTTTGGGTTGTGTCTTTCCCCAGATATTTATTATGTTATGTGCCATTGATTTTCCTTCCTCTTGATATTATTGTTTTCGTCGATCTATTGGCTTCCACTGGTTGAAAGTAGAAGTAGATTCTTGTCTTGTGCTTTGGTAAATTGCATGAGCTTGTGAATCTACATGATTTTCTACACTAGTAGTCTCAGGATGGGATGTATAGTAAAGCCTAGAGAGTATGTCTCAGTGTAGGGTGTAGTGATCCCTGGATCAGGCTGTGGATTACAGTAAATCCTGAAAGACTAGGAGACACTCAAATTACTCACGGTGTAGGTGGAGAACTCCGATGGCATCCATGCTTGTTTGGTTCTTTTGGTGTGTTCTATGAGTCCCACATTCATGCTTGGAATATGACACAGGGTTGAATGGTTGAAGAGAGATTTGGATCAGCCATTCTACCATCGAGTGGAACGTGGTAGTCCCATCTCTTGTTGATTTATTGCATTCATTAATGAGAAATTCATTCCCTTGGTTTTCATGTGTAAATATATTGATGTATATGTGGATTTTATGGCTGATATATTTATGATATTTTTGTCTGTGTTATGTCGTTTATATGTATGTTCCATGACAACAGCTATGTATGCCTTTTAACATGCTTTTACTTGTAAATAAATGGATAATGTATCTATGGACACCAAATTTTTTCTTCCAACAACATTTTAGGAACTATCTAACACCATGTTTCACTATCAACTAGGTGATAGCTCATTTTTTACATTTTATTTTAATAATGTTGATTTTAGGTTTTAGATGTTAAAAAAAAAAAAAAAAAATTGTGATATTTTAAATTAATGTTAATAATTTTTTTATAATATACTAATATTTTCTTATCCTCCAATTATTTATTATAATTCAATTTTTTCTACTAATATTAATATTTTGCAAAGTAATCTTTCCCTTCTTAAATTGTAAATGGCTTTAATGGGAATTTAGAACTCTTTACTTTTCACATATAAATAAGATAATTTTTCACTAAAACATAATTGTCACGAATGTTGAGAGACGCATTCTGATTAGTGTTGCTATTGTGGCTAGTGGTGAATGCCATCATTTACTCAATTAGGAAAGAGAAAAAAAAATCCACAAAATGTCAACTTAAACACTTTGAAACATATATATTTATATCTATATCTATATTACAAATTATTGTTTAATATTAACTTTCAGCTTCCAATTTTAATGTAACTATGAAATGTATGTTTAATTCAAATTAACATTAAATTTTTGTACTAAAAAAGGAAGTCTGCATTTTTAGAAATTTGATTCATTTAGATTATGAGTTAAGATGGATCTAAATTAGTGTTTATATTTTTATTTACTAATTATATTTATTAATTTTTAAATTAGTCTAGTTCCATTTTAACTCCAAATTTATCAAGATTTTGTCCAAATGTTTGCAGTCAAAAAGGAAGTGGGCGCCTGCTAAAAAAGCAGGCTTTCATTCCTGCTAAATACTATTGGATCTGAACATTAACCAGTTTATTTATGTCCAAAAAACACTAACTGTCAGCCAAACAAAAACAGATTTAAAACATACTCCAAGCCAGTAACTATTACTCAGAAATATTTAGTTACCATCTGGAAATTTGCTCCCAGCGATCTATTTACTGAGTAAAGTTCGTAAATTTGCTCCCAGCGATCTATTTACTGAGTAAAGTTCGTATAGTTATGTCAGGGTAAGTGCCCCTTCGCACTGTGGAGAGACCAGTGGAGTGGAGGTAGAATGAATGGAGTGTAGATGTAGAATGAATGGACTATATGTAGAATGAATGAGTGGAGGTAGAATGAATGGACTGCAGGGAAAAGGCTGTCAAAATTTACCAAATAACGAAGTCCTTGCAGAATGCAGATGTACGTGAAACTGTAACTAAAAAGTGAAACCAAAGACGTGCCAGCTCTGAACAGTATAATTAGACGTGCCAGTTCAAACACCCATACGATGAGCGGAATGCAACTGTGAGTTGCGTACTTTTCTCTATACAATCCCGAGTAGAGTAAGCGACCGTTTTTTTTATTTATTTATTTTTTTTTCCGAAGGTGGCAAAACCTATCAAACTCAGGTGTCAAACCAACAGTGAGGTGTTCACGAACAATTTGTGTGAAAGAGCATACTGTAAACTTATTATATGTATATATTTCAAAAACTTATTATATGTATATATTTCAAAAATTCAAGGGAATTGTAAATAATACTAATTGAAGTTATATAATTGGAAGACAATAAAATGTTTAATTTATTTATATTTATATATTATAAGTATAGTTTAACTTAGTTTATTTTAATTTTAGGTTTATTGGATTGAATTGTGTTTACAGATTAAAAGAGGTTTGTATTTCAAGAGATTTGCGATATTTCTACCATACTAGGTTGGAGAATGCCTCTCAATATAATAATTTTATATCTTTCAAGTTTTTAATTATAAAATTGATTTGATTGGTTTTTAGAAAATATTCTTCCGGATTAATCACATTGTAAGGATTGCATCATTGTTCAGTTTTAGCCATTTAAAAATAGCCGTTGGTGAAATGAAATTTAGTTAGAAACTAGCTCTTATTTAATAATGTGAATTAGGAAAAAACTAGCGGTTATCATGATATATTAAATAATAATAATATTAGTTTATTGGTAAGGGTTGACCTATCACGTAGAAAACTGGCCGTTATAATAATTAATTTATATAATTAGGTTAAAAGTTAGTTATATGGTAATAAATTGGTTTTATGTAATGAATTAGAAGGTGATAATATTAAAGATAAATAATTTATTCATCAATTCAAATAGTAGTATTATTCAAGAATGATTTATAATATTATTAGTTGGATATAATAAATTGGTTACTTGTATTAAATTACAAGGTTGAAAAATGTGTAATACTATGACCTAAACTAAAATTTTATTAAGAATATATGGTTTAAACTACATTTGATTTTGATATATTTTATTACATATTAATTACCCAAAACCTCAATAAGGATATTAAGCAAGAGGAAAGCTCACCTCATTGAGAGGAGGAAAGCAAAGAAGGTATAACCAAAAGCCAGGAGGAGGGAAAATAAATGTAAGAGGGAAAACATATGAAGCCACAAAAGGATGGAGGAGTTAAGAAGCGACTGTTGGAACCCAGCGTTTACTTAATTTCCAACCATCATCCCTATTGAGGTTCTTGGGATGCCTCTTAATCTCAATTGCTTCCCTGAGTTTCCAGTGATGGAAATGACCAAATTTAACAATGGCCTTTGACTCTTCAATGCAGACATGGTGTTTTGAATTCTTAGCACGTTCTGCAAGGGCAGAAGTGCGGGAGTGATTGTGTCTGATGTCAACAACATGCTCACTGATCCTTTGCTTAATAGACCTACCAGTTTCACTAATGTAGGGGATACCACAAGAGTAGGGAATGAGGTAGACCCCCTTTGAGTCCTTTGGGTCAATAAGGTCCTTAATCAATCTAAGAGAATTCTTAATGGTCTTGAGAGGTTTGAAGGAAGAGGAGACATTATTCTTTTTTAGAATATTGGCAATCCTGTCAGAGGTTCCATGAATATTGGGAATCTTTTTATTTATTAATTTTGAATTAAAATAAAATAAGAAAGTAATTATTTTATTTCAAAAATAGAATAAGAATCTCATTATTGAAAATTGAATAATAACATTGGCCTTTCACCATACAAGACATAACATCATTGTAGTAGTATTCAACATGTGGAATAACCAAATTACAATGCTTCTAAGTATTGAATACTTCATCATCACAACATATACTTTGCAACATCACCTAGCGACACACATAAGAAGAAGCTATAGTTACCAACATTCATACTATCACAAATCCCTAACTCATCATAATTTCTTATAACATATTAGGTAGCATCATAAGTAACATTTCTGCCATCAAACTCTTGTCAGCATAGTGCTTTCAACCCCAATCACAATACTAGGTTGTATACATAATAACTTGATGCATCTAAACCACACAAAACTTCCCCTGAAATAAGCACCATAGCATGCAAACCCTACAACAACTACTACAAGGAAATAGTCCTTGTGCTCTAACATACATGAGAACTTTAAGCATAATTATACTCGACATGGAAACTTATCAAGGGTCAAGCAACAACATTACATACCTGCAAACTCTATCATATCATGGTGTATAAGACAACAATCTCTGAATGCAAAACTATGTCATAGAGAACCTCTGCTCAAAGTAATACAACCAAACTCCAATGACAAAATGCTTTCACATACAAGTTTTCATGGGCGTTTCTACAATGATACATGATTCAATAAACAATCAATGTACTACAAAATTATTAACCAAAAACTCTGAAAAATAAAAACATCATCATGAACATTTTACAAAAATAAGGTGTTAATAAATACTAAAATACTTTCTCTGCAATAAATAATAATGGTCCTTAAAGATTCATCCCTATAATACTGATCTAAAAACTTGCAACAAAATCCTTTATTCAACTGTAAGGGCTTGTGAGATATAAGTTACAATTTATCATAAAAAAATGAAAATTTCCACATAAACTTGTCATTTAAGATGTATAACTTATTCAAAACATGAACAAGTAGAAACATGAAGCATCAAGACAGAGATGATAACGAAGTTCACCCATTCAACTATTCCACTAGGCTACGTCTCCAAATTCGCCTCCAAAGGTCGAATCACGTTATTGTCTTCTTCAAAAGAGGTTGAATGTATACAATGCTTTACAAAAATGACTGACTCCAAAAATTGCCTTCTACTACCAAATAGCTTTCAAGGCCAACACATAGCATACATTTCTTCAAAATGCCTCATAAAGACCTCCTCTCTTGAGCTCTCAAGGCCCTCTAAACAAGACTCCCTCTACAAAATAAGCTCCCCCTTTCAAAGAGTACATAAGAGGGATTTATAGCTTTAAAAGATCCCTACACAAAGGAAAGGATGTCTCCTTAGATCCCTATTCCAATGAGAGAATAACTCTCAAATCCATTAAAAGAGGATCTGTGATATTTTTGAGGACAAAATCTCTCAACTCCTCCAAACTTAGACCTCATCCAAAGCTCAAGGGATATGAGTAAATCCCATGAGGCTCTCAACTCTAACTTGAATTTGGAAACCGATATTTGAGGAAGACTATCTCATAAATCAATTTCTATTTGAAAATTTAAAAATGAATAAGACATGAGCACAACCACATGAAGCTCAAACGCTTTACATTAAAAATTAAAATACTCATAACCTAGGCTTCAATGAAATTTTCCTTTGCCATGGTAAACTTTGCAGAATTTTGTCAATATCCTCCTTGATCATACCTCCCCACGAAGGAGAGATTTTGGTCCACCAAAATCTTAAGGAAAATGATTTAAGGAGTCGAAATTGATTCTGGTATCAAGAAATTGATTTTCTGCAAAATTAGGTACAGTTAAATTATGACCTATGACCTATGACTTGCAACTCTGCCCTTTGTTTGCAACATGTTTGATCATAACTCCCAGGATAAGTTGGTTCACATGCATCATATACAACTTTGTGAGGCTCTGGTACTGCATCATCGGTTCTTTCCACTTAGAGCATATCAAATGAGGAATTTTATTATGTCAAGTGAGAAATAAAAGATGATATTATAAAGCCTCACTACACCAGTCCAACCCTAGTTTGTATAAACACCAATTAGTGTCACAATCAGTTATGCAACACAAAAAGAAAACATAAGAAAGCAACTAGACTACTCCACAAAATACCATCTTTGAGTCACAAATATTAATCCGTGAGTTCCAAGTAAATACCAAATATTTTCAAGAAGAATTATGTCTTGTAAGCAGCCCAGAAAAATTTAACAATCATCAATGCTAGGTAACTGCCAATAATGACCCCAATGGCAAAAATATTTGTTATTTTCTGAACGGTGGAAAGTCAAACTTCCATATTAATTCTAAAAACATCAAACTTAATATATGTAACTCTTCATTTGCTGGAAAATTGCACAACTTGTCAACACCACATACATGTTCTATTAATGTCGCCAACAACTCTATGTCCAACCTGTCGTTTCACACAACTACACACTCTTTTCCGAACTTCATTTTCGTTGATGACTGGGGAATTAACTGTTGTAGTTTGCAAAAATTTTGTGCTAAAATTGTGCCCAACCTAAACCATCGCTCGTCAAAGATTGATCATTGATCTTTGTTTTGGTACTCCAAGGTCTGCCACAAATTTTTGTATACAAAAATAAGGTCTAATGGCATCTTTTAGAAATTGATATTCACCTAGATATCCAAGTCTTTGGCTTTGGTCTTAGTTTTGTGACGAAAAATAGCCTCTTGTAGAAACTCCTGAAGACCCACTTCATTTTCTAGATTCAGTACCCTACCAAACAACATGATACAAAACATGGTACTTGCAAACTACGTTAGGTCTTTTTAGGCTAGAACCATCCTTTGCTATGGAAATAGTTTTGCATGCAAGTACAGTAGTATGATTCATCACAATAACTCAATCAAATTAGTCACAATATGATAGTTGCAGTGAATCGAGAAGGCTTGTTATATATTTTTCACTCATTGGATGCATAACAACTAAAATAGAGACTAAAATGATTTAGCACAAGGATGCAATGGATCATAGACCCCAAGCAAATCTCATCAAACATGGTCGCTTCTATTGGCACTCACTACTACCAAAATTACAAATTTTCTTGTAGAATTTCCAGAGGGCACGCATGGCACAATGGTGTGTTGAATCTCTTTTCTTGTAACAGCCATGGTAAAAATTCCATGTAAAAATATATAAGACCACGGTTGATGGGACACGTATTCCAAGTTGAATAGTGGGCAAGACATCATAGTGTGGGTGTTCATTTGGTTGTTTATGGCTAAGGAAATTGGCAAAGGAAATGGCTAAGGCTTTGGAAAGGTAAAATGGCATTTCTAGCACATTTATTTATGAAAATAATGGTTAGGAAAAAAGGAAGGTGAAAGGCCACAAGTTGCATGTGAGGAGGAAATTGAAGGAAAATGATGGAAATGAAGAAAATAGAGGCCTCATTGATAAAAATTCTTATGAGGATCAGTTGGCAAGCTTGATCAGTTCAATTTTAGAGCTCTCTCATTATTCTTTCTCTCACTCTTGGACACTTAGAGTTTTCTTGCAGCACTTTGGCATTGGAGAAAGAAAGGAAAAGAAGGCAAGAGGAAGGAAAGATCAAGCAGGGAAAGGCAAGATAAAGTAGATACAACAGAACTCATTGCAAGTATCGATTTTCATGTGTATTTTCCTTGCCAGATTTGGCATGCATGGTATTGCATGTGGTTCTTTTCTATCATGGCATTTTTTCCAAGTGTGATAGTGTTCTTCAGCCTAGCCTTGCCATTTCCTGATAGCCTTGATGAGATGGGTTCTCATACTTCGGTTGATGTGGGATCGCCAGATGGATTCGAAGCTGAGTAGGGTGGATCTTCGAAATGATAAACACATGGCCTAGTGGTCCCTGAACCGAATTATGGATCACAAAAAAGCCACTAGCCTAGTAACCCCTAAGCCAAACTATGGGTTTAGGTAAATCCAAGATTGTGTGCCTCAGTGTGCCTAGGAATCCTTGTCGGTGAATGGTGGGATATACGTTAAAGCCAAGAGGTGGATTTCTCTCTGTTGGGCCTAGTAGTCCTGGGATGGGGTGTACAGTAAATCTTGGAGAGTGTGCCTTGGTGTAGGGCCTAGTGATCCCTGGATTGGACTATGGATTATGGTAAAGCCTGAGATACTATGAGGCACTCAAATTGCTCACGGTGTAAGTAGAGAACACTAGTGGCATCCATGCTTGTTTGGTTCTTTTGGTGTGTTCTATGAGGCCCACATTCATGCTTGGTATATGGCATGGGGGTTAATGGATGAAGAGATATTTGGCTCATCCATCTATGGTTGGGAGGAACGTGGTAGTCCCATCTCTGGTTGGTTTATTGCATTCATTAACGAGACATTCATTTTCTTGGTTTTCATGTGTAAATGTACTCATGTATATGTGGATTTTATGGCTGATATTTTTATGATATTTATGTCTTTATTATGTTGGTTATATGTATGTTCAATGACAACAGCTATGTATGGATCTCAGCATGTTTTTAATTGGAAATGAATGGATGATGTATCTATGGTCTAATACATGGTAATGCAACAAATGACATAAGGGAACAATGGTTCTTAGCGATTCTCAAATAATTACAAGATCATTATGTTTAGTTCTATTGGTTACACCTATAGATTACTTGCTTGCAACATGTTTGACGAAATGCTTGTCATGGCTAGTAGGGGTCTAATTAAGGCCTTGTTTAACTTATTTATTTTGAATCATTGTTTCCCTTTTCTTTTATTGATTTTAAGTTATAATTCCACTTTGGGAAGTGACCTAGGCTCTGAGCCTGAAAAAGTGGCTCAAATCTCAAGGATATTAGCACAGGTATAGTTAAAAGAGTTCAGGGACGCTAGAACATAGGCCTGTGAGATTGACTTTGGATTCTAGACGTTGTCATGCCTATAGCATGAGAGTGACCAGGGGTTAAAAGGCTTAAGACTTCACTAGGACCCAAGGGAAAGTTGTCTAAAGTGTTGGATTGGTTCTTGAGGGTCCTTAAGCTGATGTGGAATGTTTGTGTGTTATGTTTCCCTCGATTCCACTTCCTTAAGGTGATATAGGAGGTTGAATCCAAACATAGTAGCTTCTCGTCGCATGTTTACCCCGTTTGGCTAGTTACTTGAGTAGATGTGGGAGGATGGTGTTACAGAGTGGTATCAGAGCATGGTTCATCCCTTAGATTGGATGGCCAGTTTGTGGTTTTCATGCATGCATGTGAGTTTCATGTGTGTCTCTTACACTTGCATTGCATGTGCTTGCTACATTGCATAATGTTGATCATGGTTATAATAAGATTGTCATGAGGAACTTGATGTTGATTTTGTGGAATGCATCATCATGAGTATATGACTAGCTATATATTTTTATATGTCACTTACATGTTGTATGTCGCTTGATTACATCCTTGTATTTTAGGTTTCATTCTTGTATGTTTGATTGCATGTATCTGTTTTGTAGGTTGGTTACAAGTATTGATCGTTTATGCTCGACTACATGCGTTCATACGTATGCGTAGTTAATTGTGCATTGCTTATGCATGTTGATGGTTGCATGTGGCAATGTGTCCAATGGAGTAATGGTTGCTGTCATGCATGGGTTCATGGTTTGTGAAGTTGATATGGTCGTGCATTAATGATTGGACTCTAGCTAGGAGGATGTGTATATGGTTTTGTACTCATGTGTTATATGTCTATATGCAGTCGTTATGCATGTATGGTCTTGGTTATAGTTATGCATGAATAGTAGGTCAAACATGCCTTTTGAAGTCATGATATGCAATTTAGGTCATCAGGGTGCTATTGGTATGTTATGATGCTAATGTGTTGAATGAGGTAAAGCAGGAGATGTAGATCATCAAAATGAAGTTGTAGAATTGGACCTCGAGGCAAAAACATGTCGTCATATAGGTTTGTATGTTGGGCATGCAGGTATGTAGGTTAAGGATTGTTATATGCATTAGGTTTATGTACATGTCTTTTGATGTTATGGTTACGTACATGATAGATGATAGTTGATTAGCATAGTCATATGCACATGAGTCGGATAGTCAAGAATGATGGTAACATGTGGTTGTATGCATTGCTATTGTTGTTTTATATTAGATAACTTGATGATCAGGTTATATGTTGTTGATGAGTATGATATAGAGCTTATTTTTATTATATGCTATTAACTTGATGATTAGGGTTATTTCATTGAGATCTTGATATTGTAATTTGGATTGGTCATATGCATGATGGTTATGTTCATTGCGTTAAAGATCTTGATGTTATATGTATTGTGATAACTTGGTTTGACCTATCCAAATGGTTATTGTTGCAATATTCAGGTATGAGCTGACATATTTGTGATACGGTGTCGTACTAATCTAGATTGATTGTACATATGTGATTGTTATGCATGAATAACAAATGCTTATGAGCTTACCATGTGAGCATGTTAGTTAGTTATTGTTATGGATATCATGATTTATGTTTGAGTTAATATGTTGTGAAGTTGTATCATGATAACTTGGATTGGTTTTGCAAACAAGATTGCCTCCACTAACATACATCAAGGTATGAGTTTTCTTATGTCGTATATTTGGTACTTGACTATTTGATTATGTTGTCTAGTTGATTTATTTAGCATGGTATGGTCGCAAATTGGTTGAATGTTTGATGAATTTCATAATATGAGTATGTGTTCAAATGATCTTGTTTTAAGATGGTTGTACGTATACATATGTGTTGAGATAGTTGATATGTACATGAGTGTAGTAGGTGACAGTTGTAGCATAATGTCTAATGATTATGAGTTGACTATGCATTATGACATGATTGTTGGTCTTGGTAAAGGTTTATTTTAAATTGATAGATATTAATCTCTCGATATTTGGGACATGTGGTTGACTTGTGTGAGTAGTTGTAGTAAACATCATTGGTATTAGTGTAACAAGGTAATAGTTGATGTGTTTATATAACTAAGCCTCGATTGCAACAAGGCAAAAAGGTAAAAGAAAGGAATAGGAAAACAATTTCTTGGGCTATGTTTGGAAACCCTAATTCCAAACGAATGAGTGCTTTTCACACAAGACGTCTTCTTAACATTGATTTGTCTAAAATTATGTGGATATGTGCTATATTCATGGACATGTATTTGACAGGTATATTAGCTAGTCTCTAGTTACAGGTGGATTGGTCAAGGGGATTGGATTCCCTTGAGAGATGGCATGGACATGTTCAACTACAAGGAAACTTGCTTGGCTCAACAAGGTAAGGTGTCTAGTGTATTGTTATGTTTATTTATGCACTAACAATTATGTGTTTGGGGTGGTACGATGTCAGGGATTACATGGCAAAGAGACTGCCATGAAATCTTGAAGAAGGATCAGGTTGATCTTTCCTTTGGAATCACTGGGGACCATAGGGATTGAGTCATGTTGTCCATTGTTAGTCTTGTGTTTTTGGTCTTCTGTAGTTTTCTTACGCTTGATTTGCAGTTTTGTTATGTCTAGTGCATGATCATGCCACTTTGTTTGTGGTTTCGTATTGTTGTTGGTTTTCCATGTTTTTATTCTTGTTTTCTTTTGTTTTGAGAGCCTTGGGAATTTGTTGGGAAAAGAGGAAATTAATATAGCTCAGGGAGAGTCATGTGGTACCCAATAGGTAATGTAAGACTCAGATGAATCTATGTGCATGAGTATGCATAGTGGAGGGTAAGACTATGACAGTCAGTTGGACTGGATGGGTCCATTGTGGTAAATGGATGCTGGTAGTAAATTCATGAGAAAGGTAACCAAAAAGGTAAAGTAAATGGATTTGAAGCATCAGGTGCCTTGGCTATGATGGGAATGACTATTCTTAATGTTGCACATGTGTTGCATGAATAAAGGAATATCTCTTAACCCTTAACCTTGATATTTGGTAATTATGTTATGATCATGATTATGTTGATGCTTATATGTGTATACATGTAGGTGTGTATATATGTCATGTTTGACAAGGTTGTCATGGATCATGACTATTAACGCTAACATTTATATGTAGATATATGTATGTATGCATATCATTGTCTAATAGGATCATGATTTTTTATGTTAATGTTTACATATATGTATGTATGTGTCCATGTATCTATGTCACTGTCAGACAGATCATCAAGAATCATTCTTGTGGCAGAATGATTTCTTATGCAGGTGAATGGCATGGAGAAGTTCTTGGTTATGAGGAATCAAGTGGGAAGAGTAGTCATGAAAAAATATATGTGGTCAGTATCATGTGAATATGAATTTATATTTTATGCTTGTATTATGCCTATCCTTATGTTATGGACAGGTTATACCAAGGGATACATTAGCAAAATGAAAGCAGTGTGGTCCACGACATGCTAGGATAATCATGGATAAGACACTGGAAGCAAGGCTTCTTGGTAAGGACAATGTGATTTTGGATGTGTGGTACTACTGTTGTACATATGTTTTATATGTTGTAGATGTTGCATCTATGATGTGTGCACATGTGGTGTTGTGTATATATAGTGTGTGTACATGTTGTTTATGCAATGTTATGTACAGGATGGTATAGATAGTATTGTGTGAATATTACATATGGTGTTGTGCACATGATTGGATATGCAGTATTGTGTACATATGATGTTATGTACATGTTGGATATGCAGTGGTATGTACAGGTGGTGGTGCATGCATGTTTTACATGTGGTGATATGTACATATGGTGTGGTGTGCATGATTGTACAAGTGGTTTTGTGTGCATGTGGTGTTGTGTACATGTTGTGCAAGTGGCGTTGTCTGTAGGAGATGATGTGTACATGTCATGCATGTGGCGTCGTGTACATGTGGTGTCGCATACTTGACATGTGTGTGGTACTCTGTACATGTGGTATTGTGTATACATTTTACAGTGGTGCAATGTACATGAGGCATTATGTACACATTGTTCATGTGGTGCCGTATACATGTGATGTTGTGAACTTGTTGTTCAGGTGGTGCTTTGTACATGTGGTACTGGTGTACATGTGGGATTGATTGTATGTTGTACATGATGTGTTGCGGGCATGCGGTACTATGTATATGTATTTTGTAGTCATTATATCGTGACATATGCATTCTTTGTGTTGCACTCTATATACATATTTTTGTTGTATTGTAGACTGGGTGTAGGTGTATGTGTTGTATGTCAGGTGTAGGTGCATGTATTGCATGGTGTTGCATGCAGTGTGTGATTTTATGTGTGTGATGCACACTATGTGTACGTGCACATGGTTTACGAGAAGGCACTAGGTGTTTGTCTGGTGTGGCAATGGATCTGGAGTGCGTACAGAATAAAGACAAAGGTAGAAGTTAAGGATTGATGAAAGGATAAGTATCAACACTTTATTTAGTTTTATTATGCATGTGATTTGTGATTATTGTATATGATGATTATAGGTGATCTATGATTTTGGTCTATGATGGTTAAATGTGATTTATGATGTTGATATATGATGGTTGTGTTTGATATAACCTAATGCGGTATGTTTATACATGATATTTCGATCAAATATTCTAGTTTGACTTGGTGTGACAGGAAGTAAACTGGATTCCCTTGTTGCGGATGCAGGCATCATATCATTTATTTGCTAGTTTAGAAAATATACATATGTGTATATGTGGTTATTGTAAATACCGTAATGAGTTGTGTTATAAATATCCAGTATGCGGTATGGTTGTTCTCTAGTCATGTTGTCATGAGGTTTTTATTTTGAACATGTCATTCATTCTAAATAATGCAATAAGTTGTGTTATAAAGCTCCATGGGCAGTATGTTTTGTTTTCAACAGTCTTATGGTTATAGGTGTCATTGAACACTGAGGACAGTGTCCCCCAAGGGAGAGGGTTCTATAACATCCTTTGTAAAAATTCCATGTAAAAATATATAAGATCACGGTTGATGGGACACATATTCTAAGTTGAATGGTGGAAAAGACATCCTAGTGTGGGTGTTCATTTGGTTGTTTATGGCTAAGGAAATTGGAAAAGGTTGTGGCTAAAGCTTTGGAAAAGAAAAATGGAATTTTTGGCACATTTATTTATGAAAATAATGGAAATTAGGAGAAAAGGAAGGTGAAAGGTCACAAGTTGCATGTGAGGAGAAAATTGAAGGAAAATGATGGAAAATGAAGAAACTAGAGGCCTCATTGATAAAAAGGCTTCTGAGGATCAGTTGGCAAGCTTGATCACTTTAGTTTGGAGCTCTCTCATTATTTTCTCTCTCTCACTCTTAGACACTTAGATTTTCCTTGAAGCACTTTGGCATTGGAGAAAGAAAGGCAAAGAAGGAAAGAGGAAGCAAAGGTCAAGTAGGGAAAGGTAGGATCAAGAAACTACAACAAGACTCATTCCAGGTATCAATTTGGATGTGTATTTTCCTTCCAGGATTTGGCATGCATGGTATTGCATGTGGTTCTTTTATATCATGGTATGGGTTTTTCCAGGTGTGACATTGTTCTTCAGCCTAGCCTTTCCATTTCCTTATAGCCTTTATGAGATGGATTCTCATACTTCTCTTTATGTGGGATGGCTGGATGGATTCGAAGTTGAGTGGAGTGAATCTCCGAAATGACAAATACATGGCCTAGTAGTCCCTGAACCAGACTGTGGATCAAGGTAAAGCCACTAGCCTAGTAACCCCTAAGCCAAATTGTGGGTTGCGATAAAGCTAGGATTGTGTGCCTCTGTGGGCCTAGGAATCCTTGCTGGTGAATGGCAGGATATACGGTAAAGCCAAGAGATGGATTTCTCTCTGTTGGGCCTGTTATCACTCAATACTTTCTCAAGGTTAAATAAAGAAATCACTAAGGTAACCACACACCTACTTTTGAGATTAGGATCTAGCCTTCCTAATGTTGAGAGAGGGCTCTCTCTTAATTATTTAACTTTGTTGAGAGAGGGAAATATCCTCATTTTTCTTCTTTATCAGTTTTCTACTGCCTTGATGTCACCTAGATTATATCCATTCTCAATCACCAAGTCTTCTAGTGACTTGATTCTGTTATCCTTGGCCTGTGAGGATGCCTTTTCTAGCTTATACTATGCTGTGATTTTGTCCAGTGAGCTTTGAAGTTTCTGCACAGTCATTTCTTTGTTATTCATGGTGGAATAAATCATTTCACCTGCATGTTTATGGAATTCAATTTGGTCAATAGGGTGAACATCCCTAGCCAAAACTTCAAACTTTGTCTTCTTGTAGTCTGCCGATGATCTAGACTACTAGACTATAGGCTGCATATAAGTCATTTGCATTTTACCTATTTTAATGTCAAAGGCTAACATTAACCTATTCTGATTGGCAAGTGTTTGTTTGAAGTACTGGGCATATGTTTCAGCCTTTAATGCCTCGTTCCTCAACTTGATTTCTTTGTACTTCTCTTTAATATCTTTCTCTTTATCCATTGGTTTGCTGGATGAAGAGACTTCAATGCTAAGTTGTTTCTCAATAAGTTGAGTGTTTGAGGGAGAAGGCTGATGAGTTTCCTCTAAAACTTATGGACCTTTACTCCTTCCAACCATTGTGTCAATATCAGTGATTTCAACTGTCTCAATGGTGTCTTCTTGTTCAGTTACAGGATTAAGCTTCGGCCTCTTCCTGTAACTGATTTAAAACCTGCCATCTATAGTGTCCATCCCAAAGCTAGAACCTTCTTCCCTAGTTCTTTTTACATTTCTGTCCTCATTGGCTAGAGTTTGTAAAATGGGAGTAATACGCATCTATTCTTGTAGGGCTGGAACCTGTTGAAAGGAACTAGTATCAATCTACTTTTCCACATCTATTAAATTATTCTCCACATCTATGAAAGTATTCTCCAACCATTTTGACTGGTTGGCATATCTTTCAATGTCTGGACTGGGCTCATGTATGAAAGGACTTAACTTGAATTTGAGCCTTAGTTTTTTTATGACTCCATATGGGTCAATACTGCCACATAAAACTGCTCTTGAAGTTCATTTGTTGTAAGATTTTCTCTGCCTCTTGTCCAACTTCCCTATTATTACAAATAAAAGGGCCCAATTGGTTTTTGATTTTAAACTGAGTCTTCTTCCTAGCTGACAGGAAATTAACTTCATGAGAGTTTATGATTTTCCTGAAATACTCTAATGCAAATATCCTCATGGGGAGGTATTTGGGAAACTTGTATGGAGTGAGTTGGTATCCATATATCCTAATTTCTGTGTGGTCCTGGTATAGATACCAATCTCCCACTCTACTGTTCTTATCCAACTGTAAAACTCTCTTAATCTCCTCATTGATCCTGGGCTGATAGCTACTGGTTAGCATGTTTATAACTGGATGAACAAATGAATCAATGAACTCTTTATAACTGGAAACAATGGAATATCTTTGGATCAATGGTGTCCAAAAGATGACAGGTCTTGGATGGCCCTTGGTGTCTAACTTTTGGATGTTGATTGGAAATTTATCTGACTGAAAGTATAAGAACATGTGAAACAATACTAATGAGTATTTGAAGACTCTCTAATTTGGCAACTTGATAAACTATTCATGGATTCTGTCTACCAAGAACTGAGAAAAGTTGTACACTGTAGCTGGAGGCTTGCCTGGGAAAAAACTAGAAAGGAAAGCTAGTATAACCTCATCCACATGCTCATCAGTGGTGTATCCTAGAATACAAGAGAGCATGGTAATAATTTGTCTGCCTCTCTCAGAGAAAATGGTGGCAGCATTTGGAGGACTATTTGTAGGAGTATGAGACTCCTCTATGATGAAATTTTGAAAGATATGAGTTTTCTTGGGAAGGTCTAGCTTTGTGTAGAGTTCAGGTAAAGCTTCAATGGAAAGTGGGGTCTCATTTGGGCCTAGATGGATCTGCAACATTTGATTTATTGACTTTGTAGTAATGGTGAATAAAACCTGTTGGTCAAGAGAGATTATGGCTCTTTGACTGGGGACATAGCAAGCTTGGTAGAAGTGGATGATTTCTCGGAATAGGTGCACCTGTGGGAACAATTATTTGGGCAAATTTTATTCCCATAGGTGAATGTCATCATTTTGGTTCAGGAACTTATTTTTACTCCAGCAATGGAGTTTCAGTAGGTGGCTAGGGGAAGCAGTGTCTTTAATTTGAAACTCTTTGTCAGCTAATGGGAGGTGGTCAATATCTAGGTGAGGGGTTTATAGGGGTCTTACATCCAAAGAGCTTTGGGAAGTCATAATTTGGTTTATTCAAGTAAATTACCTTTTCTTTGCCTTTAGGAGTAGGGTTAGAATCTCTGGAACAATGGGGAGGGTAAACACAATCTGTAGAAAAGGGGTTTGGATGCACAATAAGTTTTTCTTCAATTTAGCGATGTTTTTTTAATTAATTTAATTAAGTAACCTTTGATAATTACTGTGTATAACTTAAATTACAGGGCCGTTATGGTTCTTTCAAGAATACTTGGAAATTGATGATTTGGTGTACAAACAGGGTTCTGTGGTAGCAACAAAGGTTTTTGAAACTTTAGTAGTCTATTTTTTGCTTGATTTTGGTGTCTACAATGTCTTCTGGTTGCAAAAGGTGGCTAAAATGGTTGTGCAGAGGTTCAAGGTTTCAAAATTGGTTAATGGAGGTTTGCAGCGAAAATGAGTGAAAAGAGAAAAATGGGGCTTTTTCGGCCTTTTAACCAACAATGGTTACATTTTGGCGCGAGAATCGACAAATGAACAGTGGGTAATTTTTCTTTTACGCGTGGAGGTGGTTTTGTGACATATCACACCACTTTTGGGTCACGAGGGCGTCACTAAAAAACCAATATTATATCACGTGTGTTCATATTGGGGCATTAAAAATGGAAAAATCAAAAAATAAAATATTGGGGTTATAATGAAGGCCTAAAGGGTTTTAATATACCATACAACAATTAATATAACCTAAGGCATCTTTTATACTTTTTTTGGCTAAGCGAAGGGAAAAATACACCAAGCTTGGGAAAAAATCGGGCTACACATGACAACAGAGGGAAAGAGTTATTTTGGAGTTGATCCTATGCAACCCACCTGCAACGCCTTTCTACTCGTTTGAACCCTAGCAAGACAGCTATCGAGTTTCTCAGCACTTGATTAGGTCTACACATCACAACGAAGGGAAAGAGTTATTTTGGAGTCAAGCCTCTGCAGCCCACCTGCAATGCCTTTCTACTCGTTTGAACCTTAGCAGGACAGCTCTCTCAAGTTTCTCAGCACTTGATTTGGGCTACACATCACAGCAAAGGGGAAAGAGTTATTTTGGAGTTGTGCCTCTGCAACCCACCTGCAACCCTAAGCCTTTCTACTCGTTTGAACACTAGCAGGATAGCTATTGAGTTTCTTAGCACTTGATTCGGTTGCCGACGCAAGACCTTACCTGAACAGAGCATTCGCGCCTCTGCTCTTCAAAGGCCAGCCAGCCTTCATGCCTCTGCTCTTCAAAGGCTAGCCAGCCTTCATGCCTCTACTCTTCAAAGGCCAACCAGCCATTTGAGTGAACACGCTTCCACCTCCTCACTTAACTAGCAGTTAACCAGCATAGAAATGTATGCCCCGTAATGTTTTCTATTTTATGTAGAAAGAGGTTGTTTGTATAGGCAGGAACCAATGGACATGGAGGACAAGGGAGTTCATGTAGGCGGTGTATTAGATTTTCACCTGCATGTGTTAATACAACCTCCCTGGCCAAAACTTTGAATCTCCTTCATAGGTTACACTTCTCATTAGATTCAGCCCATGTTCTTATTGCGTAGTCATCCAAAAGAGGAGACCCAAAGAGGATGAAGCACCATTTGAGGACCTATTTCTAGTGAACTAGTGGATATCTCAAGCATTCAAAAACCATCAATCTTGCATCACACACTTTCAATTCACAATTTACAATTGCATTTGACCAATTGAACCAGCAAATACTGTGCATAAATATGAATATTGAAAGAATCATTAGATTAGAGCTTCCCCAGTCCAATTTCCTTAGTGGAATTAGATAGGTGTAACCCACCTGTAACCTTGAAAAAGAGGATTCCTGTAGCTTGAGGTAATAGAGAAATGGAAGAATGTGCTTCTGAGGAAGTTTATGGTTCTACCACAAACTGTTGGAGTTTGTCTCAAGGATGCATTCTTCCATGAAAGGTCACATTGGTGTGGAACACAGAGGCTTGGTTTTTCTTAAGGGTACAAATTTAGGCCCTGGAAGTCCAATTAAAGAGGTGTTGTATGATCATGTAAAAGGTTCATGGATTAGAATGAGTCTTAGTCTTCGTTGATGACTTGCTTGAGGCTGGATTGCCTCAGCAAATTCATGACTTTTTGTTGTAGATTGGAAGAATTGTCTGCCCAAAATGTATGTAATTGTGAATGATTCTTCGAATATAGTTGTTGGTATTCATGCAAATATATGCAAACCTGTTGGTCACGGGGATAAGTTCTATGGTCTTACATGCAAGTTCAAAGAAGACCCATATAATCACCTTTGAATATCTAATGGTTCTGAGAGGATCTGGTAGCTCGACTTGGGGAAAGGATTAGAGGTGAGAGGAGATTGTTTTGGATCTGTAACCAGAAGAAATTGCATCTATGACTTTAATTGGAGGAGGAAGGACAAGATTTTTTAATACTAGGTGCTTTAAATCATATCATTCAAAATCATGCATCATGAGCATCGTTAAAACTTAATACTAAGTGTTTTGTTTCAGTTTTCTTGACATTTTATACTTACTGTGAATATTTTTTATTTTTAGATAGACATTATTTTCCATAGGTACTATAAGAATCTATCTCACAATTATAATTGATAATTTATACTAGAATAGCAATCAACTTGACATCAACATATATTTGAATTGTCTTGTTCAAATAGTAAAAGTATTGCAAATTGAATCTAATAGCAAATTAGTAGTTGATGAGTGGGAGTCCTTGTGCATCAAGTGATCCAGATATCTTTTACGAGAGTGTGAGTGACATAGGTTATGATCCCAAAATAACCTACATGCGACCTAAAATGCTTGAGGGACTAAACTAAAGTGTATGAATGCTTCTCCATGGTATAATACTTAAGTTTATAGTCCCTAAGGTTCTTGCTCATAAAGGCTATAGGTTGCACCACATTATTATTATTATTATTATTATTATTATTATTATTATTATTATTATTATTATTATTATTCTTTTGTAGGAACACTATAATAATCATATCCTCACAAGTAAATGAGAATAAAATAAAGTCACTTGAGTAATCGGGACTCACAAAGATAGGAGAGGATGTGATTGCTTCTTTTATCTTTGTAAAAAAATTTATGCTATCCTCATCCCATTCAAATTTGCAAACATTCTTTAGCAATTTGGATAAATATTTCACAATTTCAACAAAATCTGAGATAAACCTCTAGATGAAGTTTATCTTACTAAAAAAAATTGTATGGCTTTTTTGTTTTCTAGGAGAGGGATCTTCTTTATTGCTTCCACTCTACTAGGTTGACATGAATTCCTTCCTTTGAGATGATATGGCTCAACAAATTTCCATGATCTAACCAAAAATGGGCTTCTTAGGACTTAATGAAATTTGGTATCTATGACACCTCTCAAAAATTTGCCTCAGTGACCTGCATAAGAATTTCAATCCTTTGAAAACATTCAAAGATCATCTTAATAATTCTCAATTGATTTACCAATTAGGCCTCTAAATGCAAATCCATTTCCCTATGGGAGATGTATCCAACGATAAGTAATCCAAAGGGCATCTTAATGTATGAAATCGTAACCCATGGTGTCATGAAGGTTCTATTATGCCAAACTTCTTTCTTGATCAAAAATTGGTTGTATCTAGCAAAACCATTCAACATAGGAAACATATTTGCTCCCAAAACTCTGTGTAGCAATTGCTCCATATTCAATAGGGGATAATTATCTTTAAGTGAAAGCTGGTTAAAATTCCTAAAATCCAGGCATTCTATGTTTCTTTCTCACAACCACCAAGTTTGACACCCATGAAGAGTGCCTAGAGGGCACAATTATCTTTATAGAAAGTATCTTTTGTAGCTCCTCGTGAATGAGGGGAGGAAGTTTGGGATTGATATCTCTCAGCTTCTGTTTAAACTATTTGGCTTCCTTTAAGCAAAATTCCGTGTTGAATAATATCTCCTTTGTATCCCCTTATATCATGATTAGGAAAATATATCCCATTATTCCTTAATCAAATTTTTAGTTTTCTTCCTTTATTCAAGGGAAGTACCCTTGCTAAATTTAACAATCTATGCATTCTTTTTAGATCCAATATTTATCTCAGAAATGTCATCAAGTCAATCCTCACTTAGTGGTTTCTTATACATGTCATGTCCGATGAACATGCCTTCTAAAGGAGCAACACTCTAAGGAATCTTGTTTTTGGGAAGTTCTATATCATAATCACTAATGTCATTCTCACCTTACCAATTGATGTAACTCCCTTCAAATTCCAGCATATTTTTTAGGAACATCATAATCTAATAATCATCCTAGAAAATTTGTCAATGTTATTGGTTATTAGGAACCAAGGCCTTGAATATAATATACATCTTACAATCCCAAGAGATAAATTGCTCATATAGTCCTAAAGTGGGATCGTACATTGCCAACAAATCAACCTTGGTATTATATTCTCTATACATTGCCCTAATTTCAAATGCCTATAAAATCTTAATGCTATCCCATATTGCATTTCTATACATTTTTAATCTTTCATTTTTTGTGGTGCATTGTCTTTTAATCTATAAGACTATAATATATTATTCATTGATCACTTGCAGACATTATTCCCATGCCAATTCAAGACTGTTCAAGACCAATTAACTATGCTTCATACTCAACTGTGTTACTTGTACATTCGAACTTTGGGCGATATGAAAATGACTTTTCATCCTCTACAATAGATGTAAACACAATCCCCACTCCAACACCCAACTGGGATTGAGCTCCATCAAAATTCATCTTCCATACTTTGTCACATTCCTTATCTTGATGGATCTCCTCATGAGGTGCAATTGATTTTACTAAGATCGCTTGGTTCCAAATTTCTTATTCATAGTAAATCTCATTCACATGGTCTTCAAAATATTCTACATGGTATTTATGAGGAGACACCTCATAAAGAGTGACAATAGTTCCATCACATATATCGATCATAGCATAAGATAGATCCATTTTTAATGTAGCCCCCAAATTGGTGGCCCAACTCCTAGATAACATGTTCCAAGCATTAGGGGCATCCACCCAACAAGACAATGAAGCTCTATTGATCCACCATATTACAATTTTGTTCCTAAGCAGGGAGGTAGCTTCATAAAATGCATGCACAATTCAATTCTGGAAGGAAATGGGTGAACAAGAAATTACTAGAGGGTTGGTAGATAACATAAAAACTATCTTTGGGCTGCCCTATAGAGATTGCAATTGCATCTCAAATTGAAGGAAATTGTTGATGTGAGTTACAGAAGATAGCTGATAGATATAAATGTTGAGGCAGGAGAGGCTCTTATCAAACACTGGAAGAGCTATTTGAAAGAGAATCATTTGCTATTGCACATGAAGAATTTTGTATTGTAGTACAATCTTGAATTTTCAGTCTTGTGAAGAAACGGTTCATGATAATGTCACAATTTCACTATGATTAATGTATTAATGGAACTAGATTACCACAACAGGAGAGGGTAAACATATCTTGGTCAGTTAACTGGTAATTGTTTATAAGTGTCTTTTTTTGTCAAGGGGACAGGTATATTTTTGCTAGTGGGCAGTCTATAAGTGTCTATTTTTTGTTAAGGAGACATGTATATTTTTGTTGGTGGACAGTCTATTAAGATTGCATTCTAGTGGTTTGGTAGGCATGGACTATGATTGATCTATTGTTGATGTTGTAAGCAATTTTCTGACTATAATTAATTGTTTAACATTTTAGTTCATTGTATAAAATGGATTTGTAATTAGTTTAGAAGTGGTTGTTGTCAAAGTTATATTGCTCTTGTGACAGAGGTAGGTATATTGTTGTGGGTGGGCAGTCTATGATATGGGAGTAAATAGTCCTTGCACAGGGTTTTAGGTTGTATTTTGAATCAAAAGGGCTTTTAAGCTTACTAGTGTTTTAGAAGGGAATTCATTTTCACTTCCTCGAGAAGAAGAGAACATAGATGTGGAGAGGAGGAACACGTTCAGAATTATAGTTTGGATAGTGTTTGGATAGGAGTGTAAACATGTGAAGAAATTTTAAGATATTTTTGAAAAGTATCCTTGAAAACTAATTATATTTTTGTAATTCACTTCAGTATATTTAGTAATTGAGTAATCTTAAAAACAGATTCTTTACTAAAAGTATAAAGACAGGGAAAGGTAGAGGTTTTTCAACACAAATGAGGCATTCAGGTAGAGGTGAATCCAGGTCGTAGAAAATTAGTACAGGTGTTGAATAGTGCCATACAGTTGTACGAGATAGTTTTCTACAGTTGTATGGACATCTCTGTACAGGTTGTTTCATAAGATGTATAGTATTTTTCTGTAGTTTCTGGTTGTTTTGAGTACTCTATACTTTTTCGAGCAGGTTGTACAAGCTCAGTTTAGGGTGTTATTTGGCATCTGTGTAGTGTTGTTTTCATTGGAGGATGTGTGGAGGTTTTTAATAAGCTTTTTGAATGAATGAAAACTTGATTTGAAGGAGTAATTATCTGTGTATGTGATTAATTTGTATGCTTTTTCCATTTAATTTCTAGCTATTGTGTGATTCATGTTGTGGCCTGGAATTTAATTTTAGCATTAATCGTGAGATCTAGGGACATTAGTCACCCAGGGCTTGAAATTTTCACATGATATTAGAACAAACTTTTCTAATTGAGATTTTCAAAGATTTACCATGGTAAATCAATTTTTGGAAAGTACTAACAATTAGAGGATTTTAAATTAATTTCTTAGAAAAAACATTGGCTAGCATTAGGTTTGAGGGAAAATTGGATGGTGTCTCGAATTTTTTAGTATGGAAGGTTGAAAGTTACACTCTTGCTAAAAGAGAATAATCTTTGGGATATTGTCCTAGACATTGTGACTTTGCCCATAGATTTGCAGGAATTGATAGCCCACAAAAAAAAGGAATTGAAGGCCAAGTATGGATGATTTTGGATTCCCTAAAGGACCATATGTTCCCTCATATGTCTGAGAAGAAGATGACAAACAAAATGTTAGATACCCTGATTAGTCTTTACTAGAGTCAAAACATAAATAGGAAGATGATATTGCGGAACAAACTTATTGTAGTGTTATTGAAACTAGGTTGGAATTGGTGGAATTAGTTGGTTTGATCGGTTTTGGCATTGTTTGATGTTTCAAACCTATTAGGGCAAATTTGCTAAGGAATCAGTTGTTGATTTTGTATATAAATAGCTAGTTCCATACAATATCTCATGACATGGCTAGAGTGCATCAAATTATTAGAGAATTATTTAGAAAGAAAGAAAAATATATAACCCTGGTGCCTTACTAAACCTAACCCATGTAATTAATGGTAATATTAATTTTGAAAATAAAATTTGATATTTTCCTTGCCTTTTTTGTCATTTTACTTCAATTTTTAACATTACCATTAATTGTTTAAGGATGTTTTGGAGTGGTTACATACTTTATAGTTGGTAGGATTTCATGATTGGTAACATTGCAATGTTTCCATTGGATTCCATCATGTATGATGGTATGGAAATTTCATTTAATCATTAGCACCAATCCTTATATGTACCATGGTGTTGGAAGCATTAATTGTTGAACTCATCAATCATGATCAGAAAATTTCTCTAATGTACTTCTAGACCATAGTCTAACTGACAATTCTGCCAGTCTATAGCTTGACCACATCCCTTTGGAAAATAGGGAAATGCAGCATGCAGGCCACTAAGCAGGTCAAGCTTGGTATAAGCAACAAAATTTTTTATTAACCAACTACTGGACTATTAGCCTAACTAAGAATTCTACCAGTTTACAGATGGACCACAACCCATCAGAAAATTCTGATTGTGCTTTTTATATCCATAAATGCTCAGTAACCTGGGCATTTCAAGGCCTCCTCCTTGTCTAGACAGTGACCCGTTTATCAACCTAGTTCTATCAAACTTATGCAATCTCACTGGATCCTGACATGGAGTGTACTCAATATTATAGAACTCAAATGTCATTTCCTTTGAAGTCTATTTTCCCCAAACTGCATAATGCACTTTAAAAGAAGAAATTGTCATAGTTAAAGAATTACAACCCACATTGGCCTTGCTCAATCTAGATGCTTTAAATGGTGGAGAACATGTATTCTAACACCCACCCAAGAGGCTGAAAAGAGTTTTGGTGCAGCAATAAATCAACTCTCAAATTGTTTTGAGTAATATGTTTTATTTCTGGTTTCAATTCCATTTGAGGAATCCACCGATGGTACATTTTGAATCAAGGTGTTTCATCCAAATAGTAATATTTCTTCATGTTTTTTGGAGCTTTGAATTGAAATTTCATACTTTTCTTCCTTGCTCTTTTTTTTATAATAACTAATATGCTTGTGGAATTTTACTTACTTTTTCATTTATTTATGTGCAAAAATGATGGAGTTGTTTTATAAAATTGCTACCGGTGAAGAAACTTATATCATTGGCATGGTCAAGTGTCGAGAAGGTTGTACATTTGCTGAAATTCATGATGAAATCGTTGGATACCCTTTCGATTTTATCCAAGATGGAACAGGTTTAAATCCAAAGCAAGAGAAAAAAATGGAAAGTTTGTACAACACTTGTAGGCATCAAGAGGAAACTAGGCACATTTGATGTGGAAGAAGAGTGTTCAAATGTAGTGAAAACAATACCAATCTTTGAAAACATTGTGGATGGACCTATGCATAAACAACCAAGATTTGAAAATATGTCTTTGTCAGTGGTTAGGTCTGTCAGTTTCAGTCCTCATTCTCCTCTCCCTCAATTACTGTGATTATCCATAAAAGACACCAAATCACTGATTTAGAGCTTGGTAGCTCCTCCTCAACGAATCTTGAAATAGTCCAAAAATACATGGAAGAATTCTAACCCGTCTGCACTCAAGCCTAGGCATATGCGTCCTAGAGAGGACTTATACATGCCTTCATATTCACTGAATAGTCTTAGCAACAAGATACTGTAGCAGCTCTATTCCTGCAGCATGTAACAAAGATAAACCTCACCAAATAGCATAGGAAAACATCTAACATGTATTCCTCTGACAACGGATATATTCAACAGGAAATCTGTACCCAAAATTAAGTGATACGCTGCCTAGATAGACCTCCTATCCTCCACACATGGAGCCACATACCTGTGGCTCTTTCTCCCAAGAAAACTATAAAATGCAATTGTTAATAGTTTATTCTGCCATATAAACTGATTTTTTTTCTCAGTGGCATATATTCTTCTACCTATCTCCTTTCTTGCGTGTCATTCATATCCATCCATGATGAGTATTCCTGCTAACCCTACACATTTCTCTTGTACCCTGCATTTTTTAACTTGTAGTGGATATGTTATGTGGAATGTGAGACAAGTAGAAAAATTGCGCTTGGCTTTCCAATTTATGGCCACAATTTATTTGAATTGTGAACAACTAAGTCATGCAATAATTGCTCAACGGAGTCCTAAAATATATTATCACACTGTTTGGTATGGTGTCATGAAATATATTATCATTGTTTGGTATAGAGAGATTTTTTTTGTTTCAAGTATAGCCGAGTTACTATGCTTAAGCTTCCTGCTAGGTGTAGCAGAATCACACAAATTTTCTTGCTTACCATCTATAAGTATATTGGTGTGTCTTCCACCAAAGAGATTTAGTCCCTATAGTAGTCATGTAATTTTTCTTACAGTCCATTGTAATATTGTCACACAATAATACCTCACGAAGTCATGCAATATACTGTTTGGTATAAGATGAAAAATTTGCTATTAGCAATAGCCAAGTTATTGTGTTCAAGCTTCCTGTTAAGTATAGTTGAGTCAGGAAAATCTCAATGGCCAGTCGTGGTTGTCCATATTCGATTCCACAAGGAAATTCATTCTTGCCATCATATCATGAGTGAATTATTAGTTTCTTTTACTTTTCTTGATATCAAAACATTGCTTATGATGTAAATAATACTAAATCTTACATTTTTTTAACTTGTATTGGATGTGTGACTACAAGGTATTTTTTCACAAAAAACTTCCACCTTAATATTGCAAGCAATGGAGAGATATGTGTCAATACTCTGAAGAAGGATTGGAATCTAACCCTTGGACTGTAACACAATCTTCTTGTATGTGTTCAACCACTTATCAATTTATCTTATTTATGGGTACGATGTGATTATGTTACAAGAGATATAGTGTGCTTATGTTATAAACAAAATATATTTATATGGTTTTATTTGCAGGCTCTATACAAGCATTCATGCTTTGAAGCCCAAATTGAAGAGTAAAGTGGCAATTTCAGAGTCTATTGCTTTAAATGAAGGCCCAAGAAATACCCTCGTGACCTCTCCTACCCCACTTCTACCATTCCAAACAAATATGAGAATAATATTCAAGATCCAAGAATAAATTTCGGTTCAACAGAAGCTATAGGATTTGGTGCATCAACATTTCACAAGAAGAAGGATCTAGCTTCTACCAGAGTGCACATTGATAAGAAAAATCTAGATTCAATTTAGGAGGGCATGGTAGATTCTAAATTGTATGATATTTACTTTTCAACTATAAAAGATGAATATTCTAACACCAGGCTTTGTAATGTGTCTTAAAAGTGGTATTAGGTTTTTCACAATAGTCATAGGTTTTCTCTAGTGCTTTTACAAATCTTTTTTCTGACCAGTGCGTAACAAGCTGACTTGGCTCTAGGTCTATGGAGTTGTTTCATAGATTCAATTTATTCTAGAATGATGATATGCAGGTGTTTGTTGTAGCATGGTTTCTTTTGGACTATAGAGGCCATCTACAACCTCTTTGTTGATTCATTTCTAGTTCAAATATGGATTGCAGTTAGTGTTATTTTGGTTATATGCACCTTTACTTGTTATATATATGAGAAACTTTGCATATTTGTGTATAACAGTTTAGATTCATATTGATGTACATGAATATTTACATTTTTTTTGTAAAAAATGAATATTTATGTAATTTTTGGTTCACTGGTCTTTTGGTTTGGTTTTTCTCTGATTATCAGTTTTGGGGTCAAATGGTTCAATGACTGGTCCAATTCTGATAGCATTGGTTCATTGTCCATTGATCATTTTCAGTTTTAACTTTTGAGTCTTGATTTTTGATACTAATGACCTTAGACCAAGTCTTTGACTCATCACCTTTTACTATTTCTGAGTTTGAGTAATTTCAATTTACTAGTCTAGTATTTAGACTTTAGTATCTACTATTGAATCATTTATGATGTGTGAATCAATATATTTCGTTATTGAATTTAAATTTGAATCATGTTTATAACACACACGCATATCCTAACATCCCCCTATCCCCTTGAATATTGGAAACTAGGTGGAACATTAGTTGTAATTGCTTGATATTTGTTCATTGAATGAATGCTACCTCTTGGGTATGACTCTCTAGTGTTGATTTTAGTGTCATGTTTGAGTGTATTGGTTGATGGAATATGTTGTTGATGATGCCACTTTGAGTTTAGAGACCTAACCTTTATGACAAGCTTCATAGGTGGAATCTTGAGTTTTATAAGAAGGATAACTAATTAGTCTTCATAGAACATCTGAAAATGAAATCTAAAATGTTCACCAATGCACTCATGCTCCTGTAAGTTTGGTCTAGGGGTCAACCCTGACTCTTGAGCATTGTAGGAGTGTTACATTACTCCTTAAGCTCACCCAAGAATTCTATCAATCTTCCTTGGACTTCATTCTTGAGTTAAGAATAGATCTGGGCAAAAGAGCTATGGCAATGTATTGTGGATTGGCTGGAATAGTGAAATCTTTGATCTCGACCTTATGGAATCCTCATACCCTATCTAACGAGAATCTTGGAGGTTTTTGTTCTACTCTGGAGTCTTGGAGTGCATAATTTAGATATCACCATTTATATGCTTATAGGACAACTACTCAATGTTTATACTTGCTTGGATGAGGAATTATTATTATGAATTATCTTCGGTAAAATAGACCTTGGAAATCTAAAATTGACATCCATAGGCCATATTTGGGTTAGCTTGAAAATATGAAATTAGCGTGCCTAATTAAGATTGGTAGTATATATATGTGTGTATTTATGTACGTATTCAAATTGGGATGAAAATACAAGTCCAATCCTTTTTGGGACAACACGTATGTTCACCTCTCATGTATATATAGGTCTTTTTCTCTAACAAAATACACACACATGCAGCCTAGAAAACTGTAGTTGATGGGCCATGATTTGGAGTGCAGGTTGGTCATGGAAGTTTGGATGTGTCCTCATCCAAGGCTTGCAAGCATAATTATGTATGTATCCTTAAGCTGAGGGAGAGCATCCCATTACAACAATAATGCAATGGGTGTTAGCACCAAGAACTTCATGGATGAAATTACAAATTTGTACACAAGCTTGAGGGCTTGTAAGTATTCTTGGGTCTTGTTGTGGTCTTGCTACAAGTTGGTTATGCATGTAATTACATAGCTAAATAGGCCATCATATCATGGAACTTCTCACTCAAAAAGGAATAAGAGTCACACCAGACGTCTTTCTCCTCGTCAGAGTATCTGATAGAGACTATTCTGTGATGGTTTTGGAGGCTTTTCATGGGCTTTTCTTTTGGTCAAAATTGGGCATCACCCAGACCTGGAAATGAATTTGCATTGTGGGAGTCTACTTCCAATGCTCTTATGCCCCTGTATCTGAAGCAAATAAACAAGCTTTGTATGCAATTGAGATTAAGCTCTCTTTAGCCTTGCTCATGATCCTTTGTAGCTCTTGGGGAAGCAAATAAACAAGTTTAGAATGCAATTGAGAGTAAGCTCTCTATAGTCATGCTTAGGATCCTTTGTAGCTCTAGGTGATTGTATTTGTAGTAGATTTTAGTCATTGATAGGTTAATTAAAGTCTTGGAAATCTAATGTCATTAAAGACTTTGCCTTGACTACCACCTTATCTAATGACAGGAACTTGCTATGCTCAATCCTAGAATTTCCTGAGTTGATTTATTATATGGTGGATTAGTGAAGGAATTTTCCTATAGGTGTTAAAGTTTCATGGCCAATAAGGATTTTTCCTCTCAAATTGGTATCAAAATGAATTTTGTGTGCCTTAGACCATTAAATGCCACATATCATAGTGAGATTTTCTTGAGTGTGGGTTAAGTAATTGCATTGTTGGAGAACTAATATGCATTTACAATGTATATAAAAAGAATAAAGGTGCAACTAATATTCATTTACAATGTATATCAAAAGAAGAAAGGTGCAACTAATATGCATTTAAAATGTATATCAAAAGAAGAAATGTGCATTGTAGAATGCATGTGGTGTCATAAGAGAGGCATCATGTCACTATATAAGGGATATAAAACTAAAAGGGTATAAAAAATGTGAATAAAAAAAATGGATACATACAATATTTAGTGAAAATAGGGGTTTTATAAATTGGGAAGGTGTATTGGATTTATATTGGTAGGGGGTTAAATAATGTGATTTTTAGAGGTATTTTCCAATATGTAGTCAAATTAAGGGTATTGTTTAGTATGCCATGAATGCACATGCTATGTCAGAGGTCTAGTGAGTGAAGCCCCCGTGTTTTGGGTAGGGGGCAGTATTTTTCGCGAGCACGCGATATAACCTGGTGCCGCCACGTAGCCAAAAAATGCTTGGCCAAAACCGTGAATGTCATGTTCTTTTATACCATTAACAGTTAGATGATGAACTTTGCACGATATTGATCTGCACCGTTGGATCTGGAGGTTGGAGATCGAAGGGATATCGCACGGTGAAGTTGCACGGAAGGAGTTGGGACGTGGTTGGGGGGCCCAGAGTTTAATTATAATTAAATGTGATTAATTAAAATGTAATCACAGGATTTTTAATATAAGTAATGGGTTAATAAAAGGTGGAGACCATGGGCTAAATGGTGGAGTTTTTTAACTATACACCAAGGTTTGGTGAGTTAAAAGGGTGTCGGGAAATTATTAACATGGGAGACTTTAAATACATAAAGCATGACTTTAGGAAATAACATAAGATCAAGGGGTTTAGTGGGTTTTTTAAGGGGAAAAGGGGAAATTAATAAGGGGGCAATGTATTATTTGTGATTGGAATGTGTTTCACACTAGAGAAAGGGGTTTTGGGAAGGGGGAATGATTTTTAATGGGTAATGTGTAGGGAAATGTGTGAAACAATGGGAAAAGGTCAAAATGAAGGGAAAGAGTTTTTACAAGGGGAAATGAATAGGGAAAGGGTGCTTTAGAAGAAAAAGAGGACAACATTAGAGGATGAAAAGTAATGGTGGGATAATGAGGGGAAATGAATAAAGTAAGTATGTGGGGGGTCTAGTGAGATGAGGGGAAATTAGTAAGTAATCTTTACTAAATGTCCTTTCTCTTCGACAATTCCTCCTGCACATGAGAAGTAGGATTAAGCATGATGAAAGTGCTTTTTGACTTGGCAACCTTGTGTACTTGTAAAAATTATTCTACCTACCCTTTTTTTACCCTAGCATTTTATCTTCATGCATTGGGTGCATTTGAGCTTTCTCACCCTTTATTTCTTTTTCGTTGATAAACAAACTATCTAATTCTAACCTTATAACTTCCAATGGCTTAGATTAAACTGATGAGCTCATTATTATTCTCTACCTAACTACTAATCTGCCAAGATTAAACAGTTTGGCTAGATCTTCATTCTCTATCTATCAACATGAAATTTAAAGCGTGAATGAATCAAGATTAAACTATTTGACCATCAAGGATTGTGGCATTTTTGAAAAGCTGCACACAATCTTATTTGAAAAAAGTAAACCAAGAGTAGTGGCCTTTGAATGTGCACACTTTCATGATCTTTTTCATCTCTTTTTGGTGGGGTTCATATTTAATATTCTTTTTTTATCTTTGTTTTCTTTTGTTCTTTGATTATTCTTTTAGGAAATACCCTCTTTACATTTTTTAATATGGGAAAAAAATTGCAAAAAAGCAAAGGTATGTACAATATTACAAGACTTAACATAGTCAATTCAAAATTATCATCCCTATTATTATAGGACCCTAACAGTGGCTCCACTTGGGGATGACATCTCCTTGTGAGATGTCAAGAACACCGTCGACTAGTGGCCTAATCCATTGGGCCGATCCCAAGCCTGCACTTGCTTTGTTATATAATCTCTGTGATTGAAAATCTTGAACTGAAATCTTAACCTTTTCTACAAACTGAAATCTGACACATGTTGTACTAAAATCTGATCTGAAATAAACTTGTTGCTGAAAAACTGTATTTAATCAAACTGAAATCCTACCTACTTACTCTAATCAGTTGTCCAACTGCTGGTTAGGTAAAATGAAATAGCCAATGCAACCATTCAAGCATGATATACATTGGTGGATTTTGTTGCATTAACTTGTTTGTGATCAAAACTGAGGTTCCAAAACCCAATAGAAATTTGTCAACAAATGAAAAGATAAGGAAATACTTGATTTTCGTTGTTGACTCTAGGAACTTTTCAAAAGGATCTTCCAAAATATATACAATATTTTTCAACTGATTTAGGAAACTGTACATCTATTCCTGATGGCCTCTATGCCATGAAATTGAAATGTCATTTTTATCTTTATCCCCCTACAAATTTTCAGACAAGCTTTGTGATGATATTTCTATTGATTGAAATGTTTGACTGATGAAACCTTTATCATCTTGATCCTGAATCTCACAGTTAGTTAATGGAGAAAAATTTCAATTGCATCCATCATCTAATATATTAGCTATTGGATCATAAAAAACTTGGAAGGATTTTCGCAACTTATTGCATATAGGTTTGAATGGAACTTCATAGATTTCTACAAGATGCTCGTCCTTTTCTTTGGAGATTTTATACCACATTTCCTTTAAAAATTGAAATGATTCAACACATATTGGTATATAACTTTCATGTGTCATTTGATTAGGTGTTTCAATGAAATTTGATAACTGTAGTTGTGAAACTGAAGAATCTTGATTAAGAGTTTTATTGTCTTCTTTGTTATCAATAACAATACCAAAGATTGTTGATTTTTTATTGCTTTAAAGTTTTCTCTGATGAATTGAAATGAAGGAAAGCAAAGAGGCAAAGAACCTTCACTTATTTCCAAATTTTCTGCCCTTTCTTCCTCACTTTCATAGCTGATATGAATAAGTTGATCACTGTTTTCAAGTTGGTGAAATTGAATTTCCTTATTTCCCAAACTAGCTTCTGATTGCTCTGTTAAGTTAGCTTGAAATCGGAGAACATAATTATCATCATACTGATCATACTCAGGTAAATCATTAAAAGAAGGAATGTCGTCAAACATACACATTAGATCAGTAGATTCCTCTTCCACATATTGATCTGTAAATCCATTTTTTGATCTATGGTAGTTGGAATTAGCAAGAATTTGTTCATGGCTATCAACCTCTTCTTTTTGTGAAATAAATGTGGCATGGTGATTTTAAACAAAAAAAAATTCTTTCATGGTGATCTTCTATATCCTTTCCTCTATTTTTCTTACCAAAATGTCAAATTTTACCTCAAAAATGTTGTTCTTCTCTGCTTCTGCATTCAACTTTTCTCTTCTATTTTGCAGATTAACTTCTACATTTACTGCAATGTTCTGCATCTGTTCAAGAGTTTTTGGGTTTCTTTCTCTTAGCTGAAATTCTATTTGTTGGTCAAATGCTTTTGGATAATGCAAGAGAGCTTAATCAGGAGGAGGTCTTATATTTGATGGCATTGAGTAATAGATTTGATTAAATCTATCAGAAAATTGTTGTATTGTTTCATTTAGCTCTCTTTTCAACTGATTATATTCTTCTATGATCAAAAAAAGATTGACCTTGATTATCCATCTATCAAGGAAAAATTTGACAAACTGTTGGAAATTTGAGATGCTTTCAATAGGCAGGTTCTTGAACCAACTCTTACTTTACTTTGCAAAGAAAGAGAAAAAAGCTTGATAATAACATCATCTTCACTAATCTCAAATAGGTCCAGATAATTCTCAAAACCTTGAATATGTTTTTGGGCAGTGATACCATTCTCTCCATCAAAATTGGGGAGATATTTGTAATAGTTATCAGGAAAATCATGGAGTATAGGAGGTAACATGAGGGGCTTATATCTATCAAGAACCTTACAAGGTACAGGAATATGTACAGGGATTGTAAGATTAGTCTTGATTTTTTGAGGCTTCTCAATCAGAAAATGATCATCATAAGATTCAGAAAAAATATGCTCAAATGGATAGGGAGAATATATATCTACAATCTTCAAAGGAAAATAATAAAAAATTAATCTAAGATCATCTCTAAAATACAATATAGATTGAAAAACCTTCTTGATGAGAAAGAACATGATGTTTTGGACTCTAATCCAAGTTAAAAGCCTGATCCTTCCATATTGTTCTTTTAGGTTCATTGCTCTAGTGGAATCTTGAATGTGAAATTGATTTGGAGCTGGAGTCGCCAAGTGGATGATTTTAACCTTTGTGTGTCTGATCACTGTCCACCATCATAGATCAGATCTGATCTTTGTATAATCTTTCTGAAGAAAATTTTCCCCAGTATGGTTGCCACTATGTTATCACTCAGTACTTTCTCAAGGTTAAAGAAATAAATCACCGAGGTAACCACAAACCTACTTTTGAGATTGGGATCTAGCCTTCCTAATGCTCAGATAGGGCTCTCTCTTAATGATTTAACTTTGTTGAGGTATTTGATTTTAGGCTAGTTATTTAAGCTTGGTTGGTTTTTAATTTGATTTGGTGGTGGAAACACTGATTTAGATGGATAGATGACTGTCTATTTTCCATTGGGCTATGGAGTCAAGTGTGAAGAAAACAAGACTAAATCAAGTTCTAAAGATAGTGTTTACAGGGCAAGATAGTTGAGTAAATTCAGATCTTTTAGGCTGGATGGTGAAGTGGTTTTCAATCGGGGTCAAGGAGCAATTAAAGGTTCCTCAAACTGGATAATGAGGGAAATGGTAGGGGTCAATCGAAACTAGGGAGAAATGAAGGATTCCCTACTCTAGATATCAGAAGAAAACATTAAAATGATTAATTGTTCAAGACAGAGTGTACTTAAACAAATTCTGTAATAATTTCCTAGTTATTTCATTCAATTTAGATAACATGCAAGTATATGAAACACTTAAGAAGATAACAATTTGACAAATAGAAAATACTTCACTGAAGTGGCCCAACACATGAATCATGTAATGCAATGTCTTTATTACTCAGTCCAGTCTACTGACTTGAAAAAATGGTACAATGAACCCTTAGGTTTTAGATCAATACAACTATAGAAATGTCTAGCAATCCACTCCTCTATACTTCGAATTATGAAGTATTTATACAAAAACTTATTACAAAATATACCAAAATGTTTTGGGAATTATTCTAGGAAAAAGAACTATCTTCATGCAAGAAGATAGAGACAAATATGTAACTGCTGAAGCTGTCCCTGTTTATTTGGCTCTGTTGTCAAATATTTTGTTGCCTTTTCTCCTTTTCTTTTTATCTTCCACGTTGACTGTTCTTTCACTTTGCCTTCTAACTGATACCCTTTCATCTAATACTCTTTGACTAGGCTGAACTGTTTCTTTTCTTTTACTACTCTATATTCACTTTTACCTTGCATTTTCACAGTAAATCATTTAACTTTTCCCAAGTCTCTGTGTTTGGTAATTTAATATTTACCATTCTTCTGTATACTTCATCTACTTCTGTGTATTTTGCAAAGGTGGGCTTATTTACAAAAAGGTGTTTTACCTCATGCTGGAGGTAAAACAGGTTCTCAAAAGTTTGGTACAAAACCTTTCCTGTAAGCATCCCTTTCATAGAATAATTATTGGCTTGATCTCTTGCCACTTCTTTGATTTTCCTGTTATAGTCTTCATGTGGCATTAATCTATCATTTATTACCAAGGTATTTGGTAGACCTTTCTGCCTCAAAACATCAAATTTAACCATGAACCTTCCTATAGCCAGCTCCATGGTTTGGAATTTGTCCTCAATCTGCATCATTAAGTTCCTCTTAGTGAGCACTTTCTTCACCTCTAGTATAGTGCCAGTCCTGTCAGCTATATCCAGCTCCTGCATTCATATTTATTCTTAGAGTTAAGGAATTGGATTATTCTTGAGGCTTCTTTTGGCATGTCTCCAAGTTCAGCCTTAACTCTTTGAATTGCTTCAGTAGCCTCTTTGACTAAATCATTTTGTTCAAAGATGATTTATATAGATGGCCAAATATCATTGACAGAGTCAATGATATTGGCCCATAGTTGTTCTTTTTCTTGGGCAAGTGGCTCCTTCAGTGTTAATTCTTTTCCAAGCTCTTTATCCTCTCGGTCAACCTGTTTGAATCTTGTACTTCATTTTTCTACATAATCTGAGCCGGTTTCTTCTCATCCTCTAGACTTCTTATATGTTCTGTAAGTCTATTTATTTCAGTGGTGTGAATGGACATGTCCTCCATGGCTTTGACTAGTTTACTTGCCTCATCACTTGGCTGAGTTGTTGCTGTTGTTGAACCTATGGCTGATGTAGTTTTTGTTATAGATGGAAGTGTTGTAGATAGTGGAGCTTTTGGGGCCAATGAAGCTGCCAAGGTTGAGGGAACTGTTGTAGTTACTGTGGGAATAGTAGTGGGAGTGGCTGTCTCAAGGCTCGCATGTTTCAACTGTATTAAATTGTCCAATTCATTCTCCATTTCTTTCATCTGAGAATTCATTTGAAGAATGAGATCCATCATTTCCTCCTACTTGGTTTGGCTCCCTAGGACCTCCTTTGTATGTGGATGTTTTGAAGGAGGCAGCTTTAGTTGTTTCTTCAAAGCAGCAATATTCTCATTTTTCTTCTTTATCAGTTTTTATGTTGCCTTGATTCACTTGGATTATATCCAATCTCAATCACCAAGTGTTCCAGTGACTTGATTCTATTATCCTTGGCCTGTGAGGATGCCTTTTCTAGCTTATATTGTGATGTGATGTTGTCTAGTGAGCTTTGAAGTTTCTACACATTCATTGCTTTGTTAGTCATGGTGGAATAAATCATTTCACCTACCTATTTATGGAATTAAATTTGGTCAATAGGGTAAACATCCCTAGCCAAAAATTCAAACTTTGTTTTCCTATAGTCTATTGATGATCTGAGCTGCTGGACTGTAGGCTCCATATAAGTCATTTGCATTTTACCTATTTTAATGTCAAAGGATGACATTAACCCATTCTAATTGGCAGGTGTTTGTTTGAAGTACTGGGCATACGTTTCAGCCTTTAATGGCTTATTCCTCAACTTGATTTCTTTGTACTTCTCTTTTATATCTTTCTCTTTATCCATTGGTTTGCTGGATGAAGAGAGTTCAATGCTAAGTTGTTTCTCAATAAGTTGAGTGTTTGAGGGAGAAGGTTGATGAGTTTCCTCTAAAACTATTGGACCTTTACTCCTTCCAACCATTGTGTCAGTATCAGTGATTTCAACTGTCTCAATTGTGTCTTCTTGCTCAGTTACAGGATTAATCTTGGGCCTCTTCCTATAACTAATTTCAAACCTGTCATCTGTAGTGTCCATCCCAGAGCTAGAACCTTCTTCCCTATTTCTTTCTACATTTCTGTCCTCATTGGCTAGAGTCTGTAGAATGGGAGTAATACACATATGTTCTTGTAGGGTTGGAATCTGCAGAAAGGAACTAGTATCAATATGCTTTTCCACATCTTTTAAAGTATTCTCCAACCATTCTGACTGGTTGGCATATCTTTCAATGTCTGGCCTGGGCTCATGTATGAAAGGACTTAACTTGAATTTGAGCCTTAGTTTGTTTATTACTCCATTAGGGTCAATACTGCCACATAAAACTGCTCTTGAAGTTCATTTGTTGTAAGATTTTCTCTACCTCTTGTCTAGCTTCCCTATTATTACAAATAAAAGGGCCCAATTGGTTTTTGATTTTAAACAGAGTCTTCTTCCTAGCTGTTGGGCGCGGGATCCCCCAAGGGAATTTTTGGGGCTTATAGCCCAGATTTTGGTCAAAATTTGTAACTCTAATGTAAAGACTCTGCATTTTGTGGGCGCGGAGCGTGTAGCTTGTAAAAGAGTCATAGGGTCGTCCACCCTCAATTTTTTTATTGTAATGTTGGCTATAGAGATCTACCCATGGTCTGTGGACCATGGGATTGTATAAGTAGAGTGAGGCTCTAAGTATTTAAGATATCAATCAATCATGGAAGGACGGATCTAAGGATGAAGAGTTGAGTCATATATGAAGTGTAAAGTCTAGTTTTGGGCCGTAGAGTAGGAGAAGGCTCTACAGCTGAGTGCATAGAGGCCTAGTAGTCCGCAGCTGAGTGCGTAGGGCAAGTCGAGTCTGTACCAGTGGTAGCATTAATAAGAGAAGTTTCATATCCATTATGCGTAATTATTTCCTATTTTACGCATCTGATACATTGAATATACGTTGCACATTTAATACTTATCTGATGCACGAATATGTATGAATGTGTTGACTAAGTGAATACAACATAGAATATCTGTTTATGCGAAGTTAACTAACATCTGTAAGAATATAAGTAAGATTCGCGGTGTAGTTTGAGGAAATATTGCAGTTTGCTGCTATAACAACGCGAAATCATATCAGCCCCTGGTTAGGGCTGCACAAAAGGTGATTATAACAAATCGTGAGGGTATTGAATGTTAGAAAAGTGCACGAAGTAACCTACATGAAGATAAGAACAGTTGGACTAAATCGAAACCACAGACATCTCAAGGGTGCGAAAACTTGGTTCCAGCATCCCTGCATACTGCTTCGGGTGAGACTTCAGTCCGTGCTCCACGGGATGATGCTGAAAGGACCGGTAGTGTAGGGATTTGTTTGGCTAAATAATTCTGAACCTAGGTCAGGCCCCCTCAAGCCAACAAATGGTTCCGTTACCGGGACTGGAATCTGCATAGAGATGTCTAATGTCTTATCATTGGAATCCAACCAAGAAAGAAATTGAAGGCTGGTTGGACAGAAGAATTCAAAAGTTCGCAGCGCAGTAGAATAGGAACCCATGACTGTCAAAAGAAGAGTGGTTAGACTGCTACCTATACATGGAGATCCACAAAATCTTCTTCATTTCCTTTCCTAATGAACTATATGAGTGGATCGCGAAGCTAGCAGATAGCCAAGGAAGGTGGAAACTTGACGATCCTATTGTGTCGACCCCAGAGTTAGTGTGAATATTGGAAGAATCGGAGGATAAGATCGTACGCATGTTTATTATTAGCTCAATTGTATTATAGGAGGATTCATTATTGAGTTCACGGTTGACACCTCCGTTAGCTATAGCAAGGCAAATCAACGGTTTCTCAAAGGACCCTGAGGTAAGTACGTAAAGTATTTGAATACTTGGATTAAAATGCTATTGTGTGAAAAGATGGTTATGTAGTTACCTTGATGTTTAGGGCTACGCGAAGTGAAAAAGCTTACAGGAACAAGGGGAATAAGGGACCAGAAACTAGCCCCTTGATTTCATCTCTATGAGGGGATGAGGAAGAGCTCGCAAAGGTCTCATCATGAAGTGCGACCCATATGATAAGACAAAGAATTCCGTGAATACCACCTCCACTCACACCGCCACCAACTTCACCAGAATCACCTCCATCTTCACCCGTACCACCTCCACCACCACCGCGATTCAATATGGCAAGCACAGTGAAGTTTCCTGTGTTCAAGGGTTTGGGAAATGAGGATCCGAACCAATTCTAATTTGTGGTAAGGGTTGTATGGGAAGCGCAAGGAGTTACATATGAAAATATAAAGAAAGCGACACTAGTTAGTGCCCTGTAGGACTGCGTGCTGACCTAGTATATTAAGCACTCTAATGATAATCCAAATGCGAGAATCGCAAATATCCAAGTAGCGCTAAACAGAGAATTTAGCAGGCCAAAGTTTGAAGCACACTCGATCATTGGATTCAAAGAGATCACGATGCTACGAGGCATGACTCCTTTAGAGCTGGATTAGAGGTTGAAATGTATGATTCGTGAAGCTAATATGAATATGACAGATGGACAACATCGCAAGTGATTTGTAGCTTCACTAATGCCACATATAAGAAGTGCGTTATCGCATCAGAAGATAACGACTCAAGAAGAGGCCTTAGATATTTCTATGAGGCTACATGAGACCTCAATGTAGGATCCTAACTTAGGAGTTCAACAAATCCACGCACAACTAAAGAATTTATGCCTTCAGATGCAGAGTCTGAAACGGGACAGGACAGCTCAACCAGAAGTGCGTGAAGAGGTATGTTGCGTAAAATGCAAGGGTTAGGGTCATGACAAGGACCACTACCCAGTTTTTGCAAATTACCTCACAAGAGGAGGACCAATGCCCTTAAGACCAGAAACGCAAGCAGGACCTAGCACGGCACCTTCTTTGTGGTGCATGATTTGTCAAATAGCAGGAAAACATGCCACAGACAATTGTCTCTTTTTACAAAAGTATACGCAAAATTCACAACGGTTGTTCTGAAAATTTTGTAGGTCAGTAGGACATGATGAGCACACTCATAGGAGCTATGAGTTAATGATGGATAGAACTCCCACCTATAGAGTTCAGGCTAAAACACGGCCCCTTGACAAAAATGCAAGAATGGCATGAAAAGGATTTCACGCATGCGGATGAGGCGGAGGTGGAGGAGGACCTAGAAGAGATCGTGGACAGTTGATATGCTACAATTTCGAAGGGCCAGGACATTATGCCTGTGATTGCACAAATCCAATGCACCCATCATGTTTGTATTGCAACTTGTTTGATCATGATACAAAAGATTGTCCTACACTGATAGCTAGAATATGCGACAAAGGAGCACTACCGCCTCCCCCGACTTAGAACCTGCAGATGACGAGGTCTGAGCCGCACGAGGAAGATCTGAATGTAAACATTGTGCTCTGAAGTGGAATCATGATGGGAGATGACAAAGGCAAACAACCAAAAGATAGTACTTGGGTTTGCAAAGCTTCGACGAAAGAAGCAAAGTTTGATTTGGAGCACACTCGCGAAACCTTCATGGAATCCAAGAAGAGCTTCGTTAAGGCCTCCACTTCAGGAAGCAAAGATAAACCGAAGCCAGAGATGGACCCATCTATGCTCACAACATTCCTGGAGACATGTATGAAGGTACTGTGCAACAGTAAGGTGGTAAAAGGGTTACAGGAACTCATTAACAGATGTGTTGGGACCACACCAGGAGAACTGCGCGTAGTCATGAAGATCGAAAAACATAAGACAATAACGGGAAGAGAAATGAGACTGACCGTGTAGATCAGAGAATATGAGATGGATAAAGTCATCCTGGGTTTAGGATCGGATGCGAATGTTCTGTTGAAACAAACATGGGAGTGAATGGGGCAACATGCATTGTAGTGGTCTCCAATTTAGCTACGAATAGCGAACCAGCACAAAATAATACCCATGGGGCGATTTTAGGGAATAATTGTGGATGTTGAGGGAGCGAGTGCACTGGCAGACTTTGAAGTGATAGACATTTTCGATGACAGCAATCCCTACCCCACACTCTTAGGAATTGATTGGGCCATTGACATGAACGAGGTGATTAATCTAAAAAAATGGAAAATGATTTTTGAAAAGAAGTCACTACGCGTAATTATACCCCTGGACCCTGCTAAAGGATCATGCTATACGGAGCCGGTGTGTGACTATGAAAGTGATGATGATTTGGATTGCATTTATAAGATAACAGCACGAAACTAGGACTGGGTGAATCCCACCGCGGATGGGTGGATTGTGTGGGAGTGTGAAAGCTCTTGTACTTCAGATTCAGATGAGGAAATGGAGCGATGGCATAATCAGTTACATGAGGTAACTACGTTGAACTGTAATATGATGACAATGTCACTGCGCTACGTATCGACAGAAGTAAGAGACCTACCTACTTATGATGGTCTAAGTGAGGTAGGTACCTTCTTGAATAAATTTGAAAGGGAGGTGTCGGAAAAGCAACGCTTCCAGGCCTTGGATTGGGTATTGCACGCTACACCTGCAAGGTGGTGGGGTACGCACAAAGGGAGCTTTGACAACTGGTGTGAATGTAGAGGAATGATGCGCACATAATTTAGGAAGCCTAGGGTGCAACTGACAGATAAGTAAAATGGGCAAGATGATCCACACACGCATCTAGCCAAGTGGACACAGGCCTATGGATAAAAGCCACAACCTGAGTGGGTGCACCAATTCTGTCATACCCTGGATGTTATACCAATGAACTAGTATATAGAAATAGAGCTCCGCCACAGGATAAGTGAATGGGATGTGCTACGCGAAGGGTTCGTGATGACCTTCAGTTTTGATAATGGGTGGGATAGTATTGATGAAGCGCTACAAGAGGTAAAGGCAACCATCTTTAGGATACCACAGGAGCCGGTAGAATTGATTCAGCCTGAATGGGACACTCAGCTGAGTTGTGCATTGGAATGTTATAATGTAACTTCTGAAGAAGAAGACGAAGATCTGCGGAAAATTAACATTCCAAAGACGGAAGGCCACCGCAAGGTTCAGGGACCACATATTGAGAACCCTGACATAACCGCACCGGTGAAGACTAAGCAGGTAAACATTGGTACGGAGGCGGAACCTAAATTTGCAAAGATTGGAGACTATTGGGATGGCGCGACAGTGGATAAGGTCATTGAATTACTCCATGAATATCAGGACTTATTCCCAACCAAGTTTACGGATTTAAAGGGAATACTCGGAGATTTAGGGGTAATGAAGATCACGTTAAAACCCGATGCAAATCCAGTTAAGCAGAGGCCATATCGCTTAAATCTGAAATACAAGGAGAAGGTCTATGTAGAACTAGATAAGATGCTCGCAGTAGGCATCATTGAGCCTGTGGAGGAATCTGATTGGGTAAGCTCGATGGTGGTACAAGAGAAAAAACGGAAGGACGAAATAAGAATATGCGTGGATCTCAGAAAATTGAATGATGCATGTGTACATGATCCCTTCCCAACTCCATTCATGGATGAGGTGTTGGACAATGTAGGTAGTCGGGAAGCATATCCTTTCACTGATGGGTTCTCAGGGTAACACCAGATAAAACTCGCGCCGGAGGATAGGAGCAAGACAACCTTCGCAACTGAGTGGGGTTGCTTTCAATATACTGTCATGCCGTTTGGATTGAAGAATGCCCCTACTATCTTTTTACGCGTAGTTGTTGCGACATTCAAGGAATATATTCATAAGTTCTTGGAGGTATATTTTGATGACTGGACTGTATTTGGGCTGGTTAGGTGCCATGTAGCGAACTTGTGCTTGATGCTGGATAAATGTAGAAGATACCAAATCGCGCTCAACCTCAAGAAGTGTATATTCCTCATTCCTTTTGGGAACCTATTAGGGCATATGGTTTGTAAACAAGGGCTGATGGTGGGCCCTGTGAAAATCACGGTGATTCTAAATTTGGAAATGCCATGGAGTGCGAAATAGTTGTGCGCTACTCTGGGACATACGGGGTAATACAGGAAGTTCATCAAAGGCTATGCCCAGATCACTGTGCCGATGGAAAATCTGTTGAAAAAAGATGTCACGTTCTGTTGGAACGATGACTGTAAGGAAACCCTGGATGTATTGAAAGAAAAGATGGTTACTGCGTCAATTCTGGTCTTCCAGAACTAGAAGAAAGAGTTTCATGTCCATGTTGACACATCGAGTATAGCGTTGGGGGTAGTACTAACACAGGATGATGGAGAAGTGTTATAGCTCCAAATCTCACTCTTATGGTTTGTGATGCTGCACTCATGGCCTAGGGCAACCCCTCCTTCCAGACCTGGTCCAAAAATTTTAAAAACAGTGTTTTATCCCTTATACGCGACATTGCCCTGAGATAAACACGTGTATACACGGATAGGTGTATACCCAACCCGCGTATATGTATTAAAACACTTAAAAAAATATAAAACTCCTTAATTTTGAGCGGAGATCGCAGGTTTTACCTACTGATCACCTGTTAGTGCCCGTGGCCCAACTATTCCCAACAAATTCCCAACTAAAAAACTACTTCGGGAGAAGTATAAAAAGGCTTCAATGGGAAGGCCTAAGGGAGGGGAGAAGAGAGAGAAAGGTTATTATGCTGAGATTTCCCAGACCAGGTCTAAAGATCCTTGTGCCTCTTGCACTTCCCCCATTTTTATAGGAAACCCTTGTTTCCTTGTGTGTTGATGTCCATTTGCTACTTGTGATATCATGGAGTAAGTCATGGAAGGAGTTTGTTAAAGGCTTGAGACTGGATGAATCCGGAGGACCATTCCGCTTGGAGCCTGTGAAAGGACGACTCAGGTGAAATTGTTCCTTTCTGTACTTTATTTGTCTATAATAAAAGAAACACATGTCTTTGTTCCTGATATAAATCTTCTTCATGTTTATGATATTCATGTTAGAATTCATATGTGAATGATTGTTTAATTGCATAACTAACTACCTTTCTTTATAATATGAAGATGGTTTCTTTATAATGTTTATTCCATATACTGTTGTACTTTCTTGAATTGGTTGTTTTACAGGTCAAAGGAGCAAAAGGAACTCCAAGAAGGGTTTGGACCCTGGAAGGACCTTCTCAAAAGTAGGACCTCAGGTACGCCCCTTATCGTAGAGTTTGCTTATATTAGCATTATGGTTGTATGGAATGTGTGTTTCTCTGTATAGACAACTTTCAGTCTGCTAGGGTATCAGCCCAAGACCCTAGGGGAACTTTTCCCTTAACAAAATTGGTGACTCCACTAGGGACAACACCATTGTTGTTCCTAGTTTGGGTGTGTTCAAGCCAATCAGGGCTCAACTATCTGTTTTCTTGCTGTTGTTATGTAGTCTATTCCTGTAGGAACTTGAATTGTAAGTTTGGTCAGTTTCTTCAGACTGTTTTTTATTTTTTCTTGAAATCTTTTATATACATTGTTTTTATTGCTTACAGAGGCATATATATGCATGTTTCCTTAAGTTAACCCGCGTATATGCAAGTTTCCTTAGGCACAATCGCGTATACACACAATCTATACATCAGTACAGTTGTGTATATCTTGCAATTTTCAAGATTTTTTAAATATTTTGTCTCTGAAGGTCTGTCTGCTGGTTTGATTCAGTCCTAAATAGTTACTTTCCAGTGTCAGTTGTTAGTTCTGCAGCAAGTATCTGATTTCAAATTCTCTCTGATTGTGAGAAGTGTTGGTCTTGTTTTTGTTTTTGCAAGTGTCATCGTTTTTGCTTAAGCACGCAAGATTTCTTGCTGGGAATCTTGGCTGCTCCGATTCATCAGGGCAGGAAGATTAATCTCAATCTTTGTGTTAAATCTTGTTTTTGGTGACTTTTTGTTTGCTTGACAAAACTGCTTTTTGTGACCATCTACTTTTCTTGTTTCATGAAAGTTGTTGATTGACACTTTCTTGAAAATTGTCTTTTTGATCTTTTGGTTTTTGTTGCCAAAGCTTTCATTGCTACTTTTGATTGTTAAGAGCACCTTTAAACACATTTCTTTTTGTTGAGTTTTCATCCATTATGTGTTGTCAACTTGCAAAAGTGTTTGTTGCCTATTCTTCAATCATAAATTTTCAGTCTTGTTGAGAGCATTTTTGAAAAGACATTTTTGTTTTTGCTTTTAAAGAAAACTTTTTGAAAAACTTGGTTTTGCTTTCTTGAACTTTGTTTTGATTTGGTTTCCTTTTAGTGAATGAAAGTGCATTTTTGTTTGTCTTGAAACTCATTTTTAGTGTTTAGACGAAATGAATGGTAGCATCTCATATTCCATCTAAACATTTTAAGTGGCAAAATAAAAATTGATAAGCAAGAAACTTTCATTTCTTGATTTAAGAGTAGTTTTGAGTCTTGCATCAGCATGTACTTGTTGCATTAGGATAGATTTGCACATCTTTTTAGGCATTCATAGCTTTATTAACTTTTGTGAGTGTGAAGCATGAGTAAAAGAAAAGAAAAGAAAAATTTGTTTTATTTGAAGTTCCTCTGAACCCTGTAGAAATTTCTTTTCATCGAAAAATGAAAACAAGTGCATTTGCATGTAGTTTGGTTTTTATTAATTTCTTTTGCGCAAAACACCACTAGTTTCACTTCCACTTATCCCTTGACTTAAAGAAAAACCCATTTAAAAGCAAGCGCTAATTAAAATATACTAGAACTTTTTATAATTGTCAAGTTAGACACACCAACAAGTTTTAGGATATTTTAGGGCCTTGGATTAGGCTAGTGGAGAGAGAACTCTCCTAGGCCATTTAAAGTGTCAAACATAAGAGTCTGAATAGTGAGTGGAAATCCAATAGCATTAGGAAGACCAGAAAAGCTCTGGATCTAAGAGTTAATCACGAGGGTTTTTGAAGACAGGGAAGAGAGATACCCCCACTCCTACTTGTCTGATCTTACCTCACGACTGTTCCGCCTAGCTTCTGCAATGAGTTGGTATCCATAGTTGCTACTCCTAGGGATCTACATAGGTGGCTGCGGAGGGGAATCCCATGGCACCTGAGGTCGACATTGCATCACTCTCAACGGTACTACTAGAGGGCACCCTTGTGAAGCTTGGGGGCTTGCACCGGCACAGGGTATTGTTAGGAGGTCAGCGTAACTTCCTCTGTTACCTTCGCTGATAGGACTAGGCCGTCATTATCCCAGACTGTCTTCGAAAGGCCCCTTAATTCACTTTCTTGTGTTTTGGTGTCCAGTCCTAATCACCCGGAGCAGAAATACTTGGAAGTTGTTTGACTGGCTGACTTCTTTTAGGGACTTTTTAGTGAGTGCTCTTTGCTCCTTGTATATAGTTGGATTTAGGTATTTTTGTCTAGTCACGTTTGGACTTTGTGTTCTGAGTGACTGGCTTACCACTCTACCAATCTTGAAATGCTTTTGGTCGTTCTTTCAGAAGTTGTGGAGTTGCCTCCTCAAGGGAAAAGGTTTTGATTACTTATCCATATTCCTTGAAAATTTATTTCTACATTCCCGTAAGGGAAGGCTCCGCGGATCAGTTTGATATGGCTAATATTCCTGTGGAATCCAACCAAGTTACCCTTCCAAAAGGAGATCCTTGTGCTTTTCCTTTCTATGGAAATGTTGGTACTCCCTTGATGGCCACTTTGAATATTCCTGGGTTGAATGTTGGACTACCCATTTGGCTGTGGTCCACTCTGAATATTCCAAATGCTCTTGAAGCTTCTCAGTTGAATGCTTTATTTCAAGGGCATCACATGGGTGCTAATTGTTCATCTTCTTTCAAAGAGAAATCTAGGATTCCTTCTTCTCCTCCTTATTGTAACAAGAAATCTAAAAAGAGGAGAAAGAGGAAGTCAAAGAAGAAGCATAATTCTATCCATTCATCAACCTTTGCGAGTCATGTTGAAGATGAGCCTTCACCCGCTGCAAGTCATGCTGGGGGCACAAGTCTAGTCACTGCAAGTCATACTAGCACTTCATCATCAACCTCTGTGAGTCATGTTGAAGATGAGCCTTCAGCCGCTGTAAGTCATGCTGGAGGCACAAGTCTAGTCAATGCAAGTCATACTAGCACTTCATCATCAACCTCTGTGAGTCATGCTGAAGATGAGCCTTCAGCCGCTGCAAGTCATGCTGGGGGCACAAGTCTAGTCACTGCAAGTCATACTAGCACTTCATCATCAACCTCTGCGAGTCATGTTGAAGATGAGCCTTCAGCCACTGCAAGTCATGCTGGGGGCACAAGTCTAGTCACTGCAAGTCATACTAGCACTTCATCATCAACCTCTGCGAGTCATGTTGAAGATGAGCCTTCAACCGCTGCGAGTCATGCTGGGGGCATGAGTCTAGTCATTGCGAGTCATACTAGAAAATAGTCACCGACCTCTGCAAGTCATGTTCAGGACTCTCCGCAAACCACTGCTAGTCATGTTTGCGGAATGGAGGTTGATAAGAAACCTGGACGTAGAAGTTTTAAACCTAAGTTCCCTTGTAAGGTATGCAAGGGATACCACCTTACTCATTTATGCCCTGGTATTCCAGGGGTTCAAAGGATATGGTCTAAGTCTGAAAGTACTTCTACTCCTAAATCTGATATGGTTTCTATATCAATCCCAACAACCATTGGTTGATAATGTGGTAGAGCCAGTGCAATCACTAGCCGATTACACTCCTCTTTTGGGGGGTGAAGTGCCTAACAAAAGATTCTATTTGATCTCTAGTAGAGAGTCTTCTAGTATAGGGGGCATTCCGGTTTCTTCGAATGTTCCCCCTCTGTTATAGACATTTTTGTGCCTTGCAGCATGAAGCATGAAATGTCCATAATCTAAGGGATCCAAAGTCCCTAAACATGTTGTTCCTACCCCTAGAGGAACAAGGTCAGCAAACCACAGCACCGAAAATCAGTTCTCCACCTGAAAACACTCAAAAACAAGCAATTTCTGGATCATGTCAACTGCTCCACTGAGCATCTGCGCTGAATGTCAACTGCCCCTCTCTGTACCTGCGTTGAATGTCAAATCCAACAAAGGCTACCTGCGCTGAGCGAGATTGGACAAGTGGCACAGTCATTCCTCAAGGTGTCAATACCCAGGAAGCTTCCAAAATGACACTTGGATCAGGGAATTCGCCTAGTGATGAGTAAGAGGTTCTTAAACTCCAAGTGGAAGCAAGGATCTCCAAGTGGACTCAAGAACTGAAGTATAACTGAAGTGAGAGAGGACACTAGTCAGCTTGAAGCCAGCCTCAAAGCTGACTCATCCTTTCTCCAAAACTCCTATATATAGAGCTCTCTCATGAGGTCTAGGGAGGCTGGAATTTTGTGAATGTAAGGAAGTGCTGTTGGTTTGAGTTTAGAGCTATTGGGTGATTGCTTTGAAGGAGGTGAAGAGGAGATTTCTTTCTGCTGGGAGGTGTTGCTGGATTGGGCCTCTTATGGTTGTAACACTCCTTGAACTTTACTTCTTCCATTAATAAAGCATTTGAGGTTCTTCTATATGCATGTGTCTCAATGGTGTATTGTTATACTTGTGTATTTGATTTATTCTAATCCTTGAATCAATTATGAATGTATGCTTCTTGTAGTTTCCCTCTCTTGCCTTTTTGCAGGATCTTTTTGTAGTTGGGCCAGTGAAAGAGCAAGGAGCTGGGAGCAAGCAGCAAGGAGAGAAGATTGGATCAATCATTAGCGAAAGACATCGGTTAGTGGATCCCTTTCTCCCCTGTTTTACTTTCATAAAGAAGAAATCTTAGATAGCTTTGCTTCGGTTGTTGCTGAGGTACTATCACCCTTAGAGTGGGATAGGGTCATTCCGTATTGGATACTTTTCCCTACAACAAATTGGCGACTCCGCTGGGGATCGTATCTTGTTGGTTGTTTGTGTTTTTTGCTATTCATTTCATAAACACAGGGAGTACCGAATCGAACTGCATTTGGATCTTTCAAATGCAAAGTAGAGGGCAGCTACTCTAGCTCAGTTTCTGGGCATGTTTATGATTTGAAGAGCTGATCCACAAGAACTCTGAACAGCTCTTAGTGATAGCTTTTCATCCTCCTAATTACCCTTTAGTGTGTACTTGATTGATAGCTTCTGATTTGGCCAAAAACTGTGAATTTTTGAGCAATCTGTGACCCGGAAACCAAGAGAAACGAAAGTTTCGTTCTTCAGTGCAGGCACTGTGAAGGCAGTCTGCATTTCAGCGCAGTTCCCGAAGGGGCTACCTACGCTGAATGTCAAACTGACAGTGTACTACCTGCGCTGAACCAGTCTTGCCTAGTGCTACTGGGGTTCCCTGCTGTTTCTTGCCCTGTTTTCACCCTTGTTTTTGCAGCCTGTTACCAGTCAATATACCTATCTGAAACCAAATTTCCTTGCCACTATTCCGCCTCGGTTGTATAAAGAAAATATGTTTGTTCTTTGTGTATTTCTTACATCATTTACAGTTTCCCATAACGAAAAGCGAACTAGTCTTGCTGTGGCCTCTTAGATCCAGAACCGTGATAAGTGTCGTAGTGATCTTAAGAGTTAGTTTGTTTGTTGTTCATAGCTGATTGAGCTTTTGCTTTCGTCATATGGTTTGAATTTATATATTTCTAGTGTCGAAACAAGTAAATCTTAAGGTGTCTTTTGATTTTGGACAAGCTTGTTTGCTTTCACTTGAAATTGAATTCAAAATTATACAACAGCTTTCTTTTTGTAATACATCAACATTAAGAAAGAGAAAAGAAATACCTGCATTGTGCATGTGCATTTTGACAGCTTGCATGTTGATTTAGGGAAAAGTGCATTAGTGTGTGCTCTATGATCTGTGTGAAAAGATGATGTCTTTCTTTTCCCTCAGTAGTTAATATTTTCAAAGTTGAAAGATTGAAAAGCTTGCTTATCATCTTAGACTGCATTTAGGAAGCTGTATATACATCTCGTGGTGATCCATAAAGGCAAACTGCTAAACAAGATCAACTTAAAATGAATTGAATTTACATAACAACGCTTTGAAACATAACGCAAACACATAGAGGTCTAAGCTAGAGACGTGTTCCGGCGTCGTTAAACGTGATATCTTAGCGTTGAGTGGTTGGGTGATTCCTCCACGGTGAAGCGATAAGTATCAATACAGACTTGTGCTCCCACGTACCGTCGCGTATATATTGGGAGACCCCTATAGGAACAAAGCCTTTATCCTTAGGAAGCCGTGTCGGCCGCCCTACTGATCACGATGCAGTGAACACAGCATTCACGAAGATCGACCACCCGTACCGTAAAACGTATTCTGTGGTTTCGCGAAAGGTTTGGCACACCCTCTGCCTAGATCTCTAGAGCAGTTTCTTTTGGCCTTTTTCAAACTCTATAACTGAAAAAGTCCAACCGAGCATTTGTCACTTCGGGCTCGTTAAAACATCAAAGGAGACTAGAGTCATCTTTAGCTTTTTCTCGACTCTTAAAAAGTGAAAAAGCAAGTTGTGTCTAAAGCGTCGTTATAAAATTTATTTTAAACGGAACATAATCACCTCCTATTCCTGCGTTGATCTGTAGGTTGAGAACATGGAACGCCCCAACCAAGGAATTCCCCATGATGGAAATCCTAGTCCTTTCTCCTCTTGGGGAGAAGTTGGTGCGCCCCACATGGCCACATTGTCGCTTCCAGGACTGACAATTGGCCTGCCAATTTGGCTATTCTCAACCAATGTAGTTCAGAACACCATGGTTCCTGAACAGTCGAGTCAACAGTTAGATCAGTCTAGAGCTGCCCACCAGCCTTCTACTTCCTATAACTCTTCCTCCAATCCTTCATCTTCGCAAGGTAGAGCCGGCAAAAACCAAGCTCCCATGGAGAAGAAGGAAAAGAAGAAGAGAGAGAAGAAGAAGAAGGAGCCTAAGGCGACTGGGGGCAAGCAAAAGACATCTGAAAAAAATCCACACACAGCACAGACCGGGCCTAAATCGCCATGTGTCATATGTAGAGGAGACCACTTCCATAGAGATTGTCCCTGTATTCCCCGGATACTAAGGGACTGGTCCCCTCGTTTACACAATTCGGGAGCATCAACCTCTGATAGCCATGTTGAATGCTTACCGTCAACCAGCGAAAGTGAAGGTTCAAAACAAAGAGGGGGAGTAAGATCTCCCTGCAGACTGTGTGAAGGCGATCACGCCATCCACCGTTGTCCCTTCTTAGACGAAGCGAAAAGAGTTTTGGAAGATCGTCCGGTTTCACCGTTGAGACTTCCTCCTGGATACAAAAAACTCGTGCCAAGTCCTTCGTTGGTTGAAAATACAGCTGGCCCGCTCAAGTGGTCGGCTGAAGCGTCAGTCACTGAAAATGAACCTACTGAATCCAGACCGGACGAAAGTCCAAAGGTCGAAATGGCAGTTGACCCGATTCTCCCTTCAGAAGTTTCATCTTCAGATGACACCGTCATTGAAGATTCATCTTCAAATGACACCCTCACTGAAGAGAATAAGGATGACACCATCCAGATTCTTTTCATCAACACAGACTCTGATGAGCATCAGGGCAATGCGCCCATTCCTTTATCGCAGGAAGGAACATCGTCAGGGTCATATCCGGCCGTATATTCGGTCCCACCACCAAGCAACCTGGTTGTATCCTTTGATTGGAACCAACTAGGCAGACCCCGGTTGCCAGCCGGTATACCATTCAGAATCATTGTCCAAATATACAGAATGATAATGGCTGGCACTATCATTGATGAAGGGGCATCTGTGAGTATCCTTTCCTCTATTGCTTGGAAAGCACTGGGTTCCCCGGCGCTTTTACCTGAGATAAGAAATCTCTCGGGTTTTGATAAAGGAACCAGTCGACCATTAGGGATCCTCCCCAATGTGCCTGTTACATTGAAAGGGAAGACCGTTCAAATGAACGTGATGGTCGTTCAAGGACCCTTGGATTATAACCTACTCCTTGGACGAGACTATATATATTGCATGGGGGCAATAGTCTCCTCACTCTTTAGAGTAATGTGTTTTCCACACGAAGGAAGAGTGGTCAAGCTCGTAGACCAACTTTCATTTCCAGGATCACGCATCGCAAATAGTCAAATACCAACCCTGAATGGTCTATTCAATCAAGAAATGTCTCCACCCCCAGTCCTCCTTCCCGATGAATGCGAGTGATTCGGAAAGATGGGACTGGAACCCAGGGGGCATGCATCCTGGTCTGCTTCGGGCAGAAGAAACCCTGGGTATAAGGTAGAATTTCTGCGAAAGAATATGACTAGTCCGTACCCCGTCCGTATTTGGAAGAGGGGTTGTTCTAGAATAGGATTCTTTTGTCAAAGTTACGTGTTTGACAACAGTCATTCACCCTTGTCTATTTCGATAGACATTGCCGAGGAAGTGTTTTGTTTGAAAGATTAACGAGACAATCTTTGGGTAACCAGAAAGAGGTAAGCCTCACCCTTTAAACAAATGTTTTATCGGATAAGTAGGGGCAACCTTGAAATTGTATTTTATACCTGGGGGCATGCAAACCTTTTGGAGTGCAAGCAAAGAGCGGTTATTTATCTGTTTTTTGGATTGGTCGTTTCCGAACTTGCATAAAGAAAGGATGAGATGGAGTAAATCTTAGTGAAGATGAAACTCCTTAAAAAATAGAGATCTCACAGGAGACATTTCTTATCTTATGACTGGTATAATCGAGTAGTTTTAGCATAAAGTTCATGCTCGTTAAAAAATAAACGCAAGATCCGAGCAGTTTTAACGCGGTCTTCATGCTCGTTAAAAAATAAATAAAAGCAGTGAGCAATGTTTCCCCCAGAGTTTAAGCTCATTTTTAAATAAAAAATGAACCTATTTCCGGTAAATAACCATTGCGATCGTAAATTCATCAGCCATAAAAAGCCTTGGTCGTGTTTGCACCTGTCACCTCCACCGTCATTTGGCCGATCGTTCACCTCCATATGATTGTTTACCCATTTTGAGGAACAGCTGCGAAGAGTGATTTCACCTAGCCATCCTTGTGACACTGCCGTGATTGGAAAATTCCAACCTGTACCTGGAATCTGCTGCTATCCCTGTTTATCACTCGTTCCTCAAAAGACGAGTCTTCTTTGAGCTCTTTTCATCTGACTCGTAAAATATGAAAAGTTTGCCGAGTTTTGGCCTTCCAGCTCGTTAAACGACCAGAAGAGCTATCCCTCCTCTAGATTTTAATCTTTTTTGGACCTGAGGGATTATTGCACAAAAAGATCGAGCGCTTGTTTTGTTCGGCTCGTTAAAAGTACCGAAAACTCATCCCTTCTGTATTGTTTTATACTTTTTCGGACTTAAGGGATTAGATGACGAAAAAGGAATTTTGGAGTTAACTTTCTGTACCTTTTCAGACTCTCTAAAAATGAAAAGGACCGAGTTTTCCTTGTCGTTAGACTCGTTAAAATGATTAAATAGCGACAAACTTGTCTTTAGACAAGAACGAGTTTCCCTATCGCTAGGCTCGTTAAAATATAGCGATGGGCTTGCCCGAAGGGCAGGTTATAGAACAAGCGTATGTTATCCTCCTCAAGCTTGACAAAAATAAAGAGGTACTGGTCAGAAATGACTGGGGAAAAATTGGGAGAACCTCAAAGCTTTAATGGTAGCAAGTCGCTCTTGAACATGACACTTTTCCTCCGTACCACATCGGGTTGGGTTGTTTCATTTACCGGTCTCATCACCATGGTCTTCGCCAAACCATCCACATTTGGGGTAATGCTACCGATCCATCGCATCAGTGTCGTTATATGTTCAAGAGACGTCGTTCAGAAAGAGTCAACCGTGTCCCATCCACTGCCATACATTATCCTTCATCCATCCATGATCGCCACCCTGAATCATATGTCACAGATTGTATTCACCTCCACTAAAATCATTAGCTCCGTTCCGTGTCACTGATGTGGGATTCATTAAGGCCCTCCTTTGACGGATCGCTTCTTGTCGACTTCAGCTCATTATCCAAGAAGTTGATCTAGGAACAACCCCCTCAGTACTTTGAAGCTTGCATGCCTCAATGGCAAGTTTCTCACTTCCGGCGACAGGTATACATCAATGACCTTCGACCAGAAGATTTTGCGTGGTGTTCGACGCCAAGTCCTTTATTCACACCACGTGAATTGTACTGCAGTACCTTGAGGATCATCATCATTATCGGTGATTCCTCTCACGCTTGTTAACGGTTTACATCATTGACTGGTAATCAAGCGATGTCTTTCCATGTTCGACTTCAGCGCAATTCTCACATGGATCGACTTGTACTTAGAGTGAAGATCGAACGAGTTTGAAGACCCCGGATCTAGTTTCATCCATCCGGGCTGCGATATATATTCAGGAAATATAAAGACATTTGTCATGTACATCATTGCAGCAGATGATCATCCTACTCAAAGGATGATAATTTCAGCAGAGAATTATCAGTCTACCATCAGACGATCGTCTGTTCTTTGTACCAAAATGAATTTATAAAGCTGAGCATGGGAATGCCCGCCTCGGATAGATCATGAAAGCAGAATGAAAAATAATGTATTGTATTGTATCTTATTACAGGTCACCTCTCAGCAATTGAATGAACTTCGGATCCTCCTGATAAAGCATTTCACCTGATAAACGACCTCATGCTTTAGGGGGCAACTGTTATAGACATTTTTGTGCCTTGCAGCATGAAGCATGAAATGTCCATAATCTAAGGGATCCAAAGTCCCTAAACATGTTGTTCCTACCCCTAGAGGAACAAGGTCAGCAAACCACAGCACCGAAAATCAGTTCTCCACCTGAAAACACTCAAAAACAAGCAATTTCTGGATCATGTCAACTGCTCCACTGAGCATCTGCGCTGAATGTCAACTGCCCCTCTTTGTACCTGCGTTGAATGTCAAATCCAACAAAGGCTACCTACGCTGAGCGAGATTGGACAAGTGGCACAGTCATTCCTCAAGGTGTCAATACCCAGGAAGCTTCCAAAATGACACTTGGATCAGGGAATTCGCCTAGTGATGAGTAAGAGGTTCTTAAACTCCAAGTGGAAGCAAGGATCTCCAAGTGGACTCAAGAACTGAAGTATAACTGAAGTGAGAGAGGACACTAGTCAGCTTGAAGCCAACCTCAAAGCTGACTCATCCTTTCTCCAAAACTCCTATATATAGAGCTCTCTCATTAGGTCTAGGGAGGCTGGAATTTTGTGAATGTAAGGAAGTGCTGTTGGTTTGAGTTTAGAGCTATTGGGTGATTGCTTTGAAGGAGGTGAAGAGGAGATTTCTTTCTGCTGGGAGGTGTTGCTGGATTGGGCCTCTTATGGTTGTAACACTCCTTGAACTTTACTTCTTCCATTAATAAAGCATTTGAGGTTCTTCTATATGCATGTGTCTCAATGGTGTATTGTTATACTTGTGTATTTGATTTATTCTAATCCTTGAATCAATTATGAATGTATGCTTCTTGTAGTTTCCCTCTCTTGCCTTTTTGCAGGATCTTTTTGTAGTTGGGCCAATGAAAGAGCAAGGAGCTGGGAGCAAGCAGCAAGGAGAGAAGATTGGATCAATCATTAGCGAAAGACATCAGTTAGTGGATCCCTTTCTCCCCTGTTTTACTTTCATAAAGAAGAAATCTTAGATAGCTTTGCTTCGGTTGTTGCTGAGGTACTATCACCCTTAGAGTGGGATAGGGTCATTCCGTATTGGATACTTTTCCCTACAACACCCTCCAAGTTCTAAGAGTGTTTCCTTTGATTGGGATAGTCTTGTTGAGCCTTGTCTTCCTTCCGCTGCACCTTTCCAAATAAAGGTCAAAGTTAATTCCACAAATGTCTATCGATGTATGGTGGATGAAGGATCCTCTGCAAGTATTATATCCTCTTTGACTTGGAAAGCTTTGGGTTCCCCAAAGTTGTTGACAGCTCAGAGGCAGTTGTTAGCCTATGATAGAAGACCTGGTGAATCTATAGGTGTTCTTCCTCAATTGCCTATCACTTTAGGTGGGAAGACTGTCTTAATCGATATGATGGTGGTTGATAGCCCTGTAGAATTTAATATGCTACTTGGGCGTGATTATGTATATGCTATGAATATTGTGGTGTCTTCACTCTTTCGAGTAATGTGCTTTCCTCATAATGGGAATATTGTCACTATTGATCAGCTTGCATCTAATAATTACCACCCTAAGTCGAATTTACTGCAAAATACCCCTTGGTTTGTTCCAAGTGTTCAAATAGACTCTACCCCCACGGGTCAATTATGTGGCATTGAATCCTCAATGTTCAACCACTTCTAAGAAGGATCCTTTGACCTATTATTCTCCTTCTTGGGACTTGGTCCCGGAAGTTGACCGAGAGATTCTTCCTATAGGGACATGGGACCCCTTAATTCCCTCTTTTGATCCTTGTAGTTCTCATGATTTCTTAGAACTTGTTTTGCCTTCACAGGAGGAACTCTTTGAAGCCATGAGTCTTGACTACCAAAGGAGTCCTTGGTCCAATCCCTGCAAGGGGTTTGTCCAGAAGAGCTATTATACGTAAGCCGCAAGGTTGCGTGGTTCCCTGTACCATATTGTCTATATAAGTTACGCATTTTCAAGTTTTGTATTCTATAACACAATATTTTATATGAAGTTTATATGTGGGATGTATTAACTTCTTGTCTAGTGTTCCTATTTATGTTTACAAAACTTGAAAGATTTCTCCTTTGGAAGTTTATGGTTGGTCCGTTCTGACAGGTATTGGTTCTCGAAACTGGCATGTAGGTTAGGTTTTTTTGCCTACATTGTGCACTTATCAATTTCCTTTCCCATTTTGGCCTTAGGATCGACCCCACCAAGTTATGGTGCGGAACCTTCTCATTGCTTAGAAGTATCATGACTTGGGTGGTAGAGCCTACCTTATCATGGGTGCCCTGGTTAGTACCTTGATGTCACTTGGCACTCATGCCGATGTTTTACCCATAGGCTCGAGAGTCCTCTTTAGTCCCACCATGACTTATACGATGAAGCCTCATTCCTATTTGCTTCTTCATTTCATTCTGGCGTTATACCCTAGAGGCTCCTTTGTGTTGAGTTGTACTACTGCATTGCATGTTGACTACTTGCACCTTTTGGCCTAGAGCCAGCTTCACTTGGACTCGTGTTTAAGCCAACTTTTTACCATGACGACTGCAATATCAACCTCACATATCTTTGACCTCTGCAACTTGACACACCTTGACCCGTGGAAGGAACACACCTTTGAGTGTCATTGACCAGTTTTCACCTCCCTGCATTGAGCATAGGAATGTTCCATTCCCAGGAACTAGATCATCTGCTTCACCGACAGTCGTTCTTTCCACTGTACCATAGCATTCTTTTATTCTTTTTCTAGCTTAAAGAAAAAGACAAAAAAAAATTATATATTCCAAAAAAGAGCGGGAATGGGACAGTATTTCCATTTATTGTTGGCAGCTAGAGTCAGTCGTGTCGCCCTTGAACAAAGCACTCAAAGCAAAGTCTCCTCCATTTGGGCGGGATTTAGTTTGACTTAGGTACGCCTTAACCTTGTTATTGAGTTAGTCCTCCCCCGATTGGTTATCTCTTCCAATCATATGGAGGGTTCGTTCGTGCCTCCTGCATGACAAACTTATACAGAGTCATCATATGCTGCCATATAGTCACATTGAGTCGTGCTTTTGTTCAAGGGAAGTTAGCCTGAGTCGGCCTCTCTGCGGTGTCTCTTGACTCATTTTTCAGTCGGCCATCCCTGGTTTTCAGTATCATGTCTATCATCACATCAGTTATATTGGTCCTTTACTCGTGCCAGTTTGAGAAGGTCTCCATTGACTTCTTTCTGGCAGGTCTTGTCCTTATCGACGATGACATCTTGCTCTGAGGACAGGCCTAGAGCTGCACCCTGGCCCTATTTTCATTATTGATAGGTCACCTTGTGCTTAGCATCGATCAGTATCATGGGTCTTTGACTGAGTGGTTTCCCTTATGTTCGACATCAGCTTACATTATCACACATTGGGATTCGTGCAGTACCTTGGTTTCCATTTGACCCTATCGGTGGATACCTCACCTCTGTGTCAGTTTCCATTATTGGTTGGTTCGAAGGGTTTCTGTCGTGCGCTAGCCACATCTTGTGTACGCCGGAAACGTACTTCGGTTGGGTTACTACATCTCTTTCGTTCGATTCCTTCCACATTATTGGCCTACGAGCTACACTCGCACTAGATTGATGAAGGATGCCTTAATGCCTTCCTTCTAGTGGATCTTTCCCTATCGACTTCGACTCATTTCTCTAGGGCAAAGATCTAGAGTCCATTTGGTAGTACCTTGGGGTTTGCAGTCATTAGTGGCAAATCCTTCGCTATCAACAGTGGGAAACCATCATTGTCTCCTGATCGATATATTCTTACAAGTGTTCGACTCTAGCTCATCTATTCACACTTGTTAGTTTGTACTGGGTACCTTGACGCTCATTATCATTATCGGTGAGTAGTCTCGCATTTGTTAATAGTATACATCAATGACCAGTAATCAAATGATTTCTCACATGGTCGAATTCAGATCATTTATTCCCATGGTGTAGAAATGTACCACGGTTGTCGATGAAGACCTCATGTTGTATCAGCATTCATTGGTTCACTTGACAGTTGCTCCTATTGCTGCTAGTTGACACCATTCCACCTTATATGTTGCAGTTAGTCATGGCGACATTCTATATGCTGGCACCTGAGTTTGCAATGTAGTACCATCCTATTCCATCATGTTCAGTTGGTATCTTTTGTGATCAGTTCTCGATATTAGTGATCCGGTTCATCTTTCAGTAGCATTGACATTCTTATATGTGATATTCAAACATGTACTTGTTCGATCATGATCAGATGATCCATTATGTTTTTCTAGTTCTTTATACTTGTATACTTAGTGGATCCACTTGTACTTGATATGCGGACATGCTTTACTTTTTCTGAGCATGGGTATGCCTGCCTCAGATAGTGTTTCTTTCTGATCTCCTTTTGTGGCTTGGCAGGTTGAACTCTGGTGAAGTCCTTCTCAGTTTTTGACAAATTTCCTTTCCATGTACTTGTTTAATACATTTCGGCCATCATGTACCCCTTTTGACCTCATATATTAGGGGGCATCTGTTATAGCTCCAAATATCACTCTTATGGTTTGTGATGCTGCACTCATGGCCTAGGGCAACCCCTCCTTCCAGACGTGGTCCAAAAATTTAAAAAACAGTGTTTTATCCCTTATACGCGACATTGCCCTAAGATAAACGTGTGTATACATGGATAGGTTTATACCCAACCCGCGTATATGTATTAAAACACTTAAAAAAATATAAAACTCCTTAATTTCGGGCGGAGATCGCGGGTTTTACCTGCTGATCACCTGTTAGTGCCCTTGGCCCAACTGTTCCCAACGAATTCCCAACTAAAAAACTACTTCGAGAGGAGTATAAAAAGGCTTCAATGGGAAGGCCTAAGGGAAGGGAGAAGAGAGAGAAAGGTTATTACGCTGAGATTTCCCTAACCAGGTCTGAAGATCCTTGTGCCTCTTGCACTTCCCCCATTTTTATAGGAAACCCTTGTTTCCTTGTGTGATGATGTCCATTTGCTACTTGTGATATCATGGAGTAAGTCATGGAAGGAGTTTGTTAAAGGCTTGAGACTGGACGAATCTGGAGGACGGTTCCACTTGGAGCCTGCGAAAGGATGACTCAGGTGAAATTGTTCCTTTCTCTACTTTATTTGTCTATAATAAAAGAAACACATGTCTTTGTTCCTGATATAAATCTTCTTCATGTTTATGATATTCATGTTAGAATCCATATGTGAATGATTGTTTAATTGCATAACTACCTACCTTTCTTTATAATATGAAGATGGTTTCTTTATAATGTTTAGTCCATATACTGCTGTACTTTCTTGAATTGGTTGTTTTCCAAGTCAAAGGAGCAAAAGGAACTCCAAGAAGGGTTTGGACCCTGGAAGGACCTTCTCAAACGTAGGACCTCAGGTACGCCCCTTATCGTAGAGTTTTCTTATATTAGCATTATGGCTGTATGGAATGTGTGTTTCTCTGTATAGACAACTTTTAGTCTGCTAGGGTATCAGCCCAAGACCCTAGGGGAACTTTTCCTTTAACAAGAAGGCTTGGATCACCCTATCGCATTCGTGAGTCACAGATTATCCAAAGGAGAAAAGAACTATTCCACCATTGAACGTGAGGGCGGCTATGGTATATGTGCTCCAGAAGTATCGACACTACTTGATAGGAAGTCACTTTAAGATGTATACAAATCATTCCGCGCTGAAGTACTTGGTCAATAAGCCTGTGTTGGGGGGACGTATATGCAGGTGACTTTTACTATTCCAAGAATATGATTTTGAAGTTGTTTTGAAGCCTGGACGATCGAACGCAGGACCAGATCACTTGTCGCACATTGAGACAGGGGAGGAACCTACTAGTTTCAAGGAATGACTACGCAACGCATAGCTTTTTGTTGTGCGCATAGCGGATGGACATTTTGAAGATACAATTCACTTTTTAACAACTGGAACTACACCGGTAGGGTACTCTGTCTAACAAAAGAAGGAACTAGTGGTGCACATGGTAGATTTCTCTATCATTGTGAGGCATCTATATAAGATGGGGAATGATGAGATACTGCGAAGGTATGTACCTAAGTTTGAACAAAGAAATATCCTCGTCGATGCTCATAGGGGCGCTGTGGGAGGACATTATGCAGGGAGAGTGACCGGGCATAAGATTCTTCACGTAGGGTTGTGGTGGCCGACCCTTCATCAGGATTCAAAAGCACGTTGCAAGGCCTATGATGTATGTCAAAGAACAGGTAAACCATCATGGAGGGACGACATGTCTTTGAATCCGCAAATAACATTGCAGCCCTTTGAAGGGTGGGCAATTGACTTTGTAGGACCTATCAAACCTCAAGGAAAGAAAAGCGTGAGATATATTATCACTGCGATGGATTACCTGACTCGTTGGCAGAAGCGCAGCCGGTAAAAGATTTCATGACCGTGACGGCCACGAAATTTCTGTTTGAACATTTACTGACATGATTCAAATGTCTGAAGATCTTAATGAATGATTGCGGTACAGAGTTCCTGAATGAGATGATCAACGTGCTGACAAAATAGTTTTAGGTGTATCATCAGAAAAGCGCATCGTATCACCCACAGGCTAACAGAATAGTAGAAGCATTTTAAAAAGTACTGGAGACTGCGCTGACCAAGGTATGAAATGCGCAGTGAATTGATTGGGACCTGTGCGTACCTGCAGTATTATGGGCTTATAGGATGACATGCAAGAAACTGACAGGACAGACACCTTGTAGGCTTGTCTATGGAGTGGAAGTTGTAATGCCTATGGAACACATCGTGCCTAGTCTGTGCATAGTAGCACTCATAGGTATGATGGACTGCGGAGCCCTAGAAGAGAGGCTCGCATAGTTGGAGGAGCTCGAAGAAGAACGATTTTTGGTTGGATTTCACCAACAGGTCCAAAAGCAGCGTGAAAAGGCTTGGCACGATCGACATATTAAGTTGCACACCTTCAAGGTGAATGATTTAGTTTTGTTGTATGATAATAAGTTTGATAAATTCCTAGGGAAGCTCAGAAGACATTGGCTGGGACCATATGTTATTAAGGAGTTCACAGATGGTGGCGCGGTACAGTTGGTAAAGTTAAATGGAGAACTCTTCCTAGGAAAAGTTAATGGAAGTCGTTTGAAAGTGCACACAGGGGGCTTGGCCATCTGACTAGCTGACAGAAGCACAGTCTTAGCGCTCCAGGCAGCTAAAAGGAGGCACAGGACTATAAACTACTCTGCTCGGGAGCTGCGCAATGTCAGGACTATGCGCAGTAGCGAAGTGTCATAGGGTTCACGACAGCGCGAGGGTAGCTGCGCTACAGTGCGGCTCGATTGGAAAGTGACTGTTACAGTCACTATTCATGATGTCATGCTTTGTTTGAGACCAAATGGAGCAGAAAAGAAGCATTTAAGGTGAACTTTATGGGCTAGATTCTTGAAAATCTGCCGTCAATCGAGAATTAATGGACCGAATGTGGGGGGAACGGTCGAATTCAAATTCAAAAGGCGCTATAAATTACAAAGGGTTGTCTAGCAAACAACAATTGAAAATTTTAGGACTGAGTTGTTGCACACACAAACATTAATGAACCCAAATCTGTTCGATCTTCTAAAGGCGAATTCTTTGTTTGAGCAATTACTCGAGCTATTAAGAGAATTGTGGAATAGCACTATGGCAACACTTGAGGAAGCCATGGATACTGGAGTAATGATTGTTGAGGAAGCTGCAAAGGCCATTATGGAAGTAGAAGTCCCAGAGAGTGCCGAGAAAGTCGCATAAATCCCTAAATCGTCATGCATGCCAAGAACCAAGAAAGATAAGCAGGCTATGGTACCAGTGCGTGTATCACCCAAGAACGCATTAAGGAGTAAGCTTACCATGGAAGAAAAGGGGAAGGCTATTAATTTGGAGGCCGATGAGAAGGAAGAATTTGAAGAAATCCTGGTAGAGGAGGAGGAGGATGTAGAATGGAGGTTGAAACCTAAGGTGCAGACCCTCTTACCAGGTTGCCTGCATATGTTCCTCCGCAGAAGGGTAAAGCAAAGGTGTCCAAAGACATAGATGAGAGAAAAAGCTCTCTGTAGGCTCTGCAGCTCCCTGATGACATCATTTTTTAAGCAGTGCACTTGGGGTGAGTCCTTGTACTAAAATTTGAAGACTGGGATCTCGGGGACCATGAGAAGTTTCCACATTTGGCAACCGTGCAGCTAATGCGCCGACTAGAGTCATAGAGTTGGAGCCGCGTAAGTGGCTGAGAGGTGTAGAAAAGGTAGGATTGTTAAACCTCCTTTAGGTGTTGCATTACCATCACGCCCCAGTGACCATTTTTGTCATCAGGCAACTGCTCTGCTTGGTGCATGATGGGTGCTTATGGATGGAGAAGCCCATCTCCATCACAGACCACTTGATTCCCAGAATTCCCTGGCTCCCTTTCAAAGGGGAGGACCTAGCGAACATCTCAGAGGGTAAGAGTGTTGATTTTGCCATCACAGAGGCCATGAAGAAGAAGTTCAAGTTGAAAAAGAAGAGAGGGTACGCGATTTCCAGCATCAATAACCCTGCAGTCAAAGTTACGACACAGATATTGGTAGGGAAGGTTATGTGGAAGTGTCGCGCGGATGAGGTACCCATGTCGGTGGTTTCACTTGCAACGTAATGCGCAGAAGGGGTCCAGTTCAACTGGGAAAACTACTTATGCGGAGAGTTCGTTGAGAACTGTCGCGAGGCATAGGAGCAAGGGAAGACTTTTCACTATGTCTGGCTTCTGTTGTCCATAGTACTGGTCGCATGGGAATTGCCTAAAGATAGCCAATTCCCAGTGATCAAGCAAGATCTTTCGAAGGCAGCGAAGTATGCTTTGCTGTGGGCAACTCGAGATGCATAGCGAATAAGGGATAGTAAAATCTTTTGGGTTTTCATGGACATGAACATCAGAATGGGGATCAATCATAAGTCACGGTTATTGCCCAAAATCTACAATAGTATGCAGAGCTTCGCGGAATTCAAGGAAGATTTCCATCACCTTTACATTAGGGTGTGGAAGGACCCCGCGAAGACATGGCACGAGCTACCATACCTAGTGACAGACAACGTCATCTTCGCAGTCCTTGAGTTGTGGTCGTCGGAGTGGCGCGCTCCACCCAACTCCACACTGGAAGCAGAAAATTCGATCACACAGTGGAAAAAGGATGAGGCGAAACTAAGGATGGCGCAGTTTGCAGAAAAAAGCAGGAATGAAGCGGTAACAGCTAAGGCCTAAGCGGCGCACGACGCTGCGAAACTGGCGGAAGAACAGCAAAACACATCCAAGGAAGAGCGCGATGGAGACAAGTCGCCTTCGCCCAAACATGAGACAGATACAGAGCAAGGTGGCACAAACCCGTAGACAGCGTCCACCTCGCTGAAACGACCGTGCCTAAGAGAGCAGGTAGGGCCGTAGAAGAAGTTGAAGGCTTCAAAGACTTCTTTCAACCTAATCACCCTCACTAAGGGGGATCTGCACGACATTGGGGAGACGGTGAGGGATGTCACCATGAAGACCCTCCAACAGTTCCCAGAGGAACACCATATGGTGTTGGGTGCTCTCCGAGCACAGATACAGGAGTTGCAAGTGTGCACCCCACAGGCTGGGGTTGTGTCAACTAGCCTCACACTAGGGAGGACCACAGCCGAGGAGATGCTACGGGCCCGAACGACTAACACAATAGTGTTTCCAGAGGGAGTGCTAGTTACAGAAAATGAGGTCTACAGACCTATGGTCAGCGGGCTGAAGGGAATCGAGATAAATATGGTTGTGCTCCCTTGGGAGATGCTCTATGTTTTGTAGGATGGAGTTACTCCAGAATTGCGAGCCAGGGAGGGTCGCGAGCTCTAGGTAATGAGCGAGCAGTGCATCAACATTGAACAATTGAGCCTACAGTGCGACGAGGTAGTGGCGCAGAACATACAACTAGTAGAGGTGGTGGAGGAAGCCTGCTAGATGGTCCTGGAGTTGGCCATCCAAGCAGAGGAACCAGTGGAGGCGCGCGTCTAGAAACTAGGAGCAGGGGTGCGCGAAGCAAAGGAAGAGATGACTAGGGTTCAGCTTAAACTAAACCTTTAGATAGTCGAATTGAAACTTAAGGCGCATCCTTCAACTCTGCCAAAAGTTAAGGAACAGCGCGCCAACGCGATTACAACAACCATAGCGGAGGTTAACAGTGTAGTGACAGACTGCAAAAAGCTGTTTGAGCAGTCGTTTGAGGTTCTCACCACCCTGTAAGAGGACCTGAACATACAACGCCTAGAGACAAAGGCACGCGAGCTACAGCAAAATATGATGAAGTAAAAGGGACCACGCAGACGATTTCCCTTACAGAGAGGCTCGCAAGGATGGAGCAAGCAAAAGCACTCAAGGAACAGGTAGATGCTGCTCGACATAAGGAAGCCATTTTGAAGGTGCACTTACAGCCATAGATTGATGAGGCATACATCATTACCACCTCCACTGAAGCAAAGCTCATGCAACTGTAGGAAACACAAGAAAAAGTTAATGGCAGCAGTTCAGCTACAATGGTCTCTGAATAGCGCGTCGAGGAGATACAGCAGGCAGCTGCTCAGTGCGCTTCCAATCTTGCAGTAATCCAGGCATAATTGGGAGGTCTTTGTGTAAAGATCTCCACACCAACAGAGTGACTCGAGGGCGAGTCAAGATGTTTGTGTTGGGGGGTTGTTGGGCACAAGATCCCCCAAGGGAAGTTTTGGGGCTTAGAGCCATATTTTGGTCAAAAATTGTAACTTCAATGTAAAGACTCCGCATTTTTGGGCGCAGAGCGCGTAGCTTGTAAAAGAGTCATAGGGTCATCTACCCTCAATTTTTTTATTGTAATGTCAGATGTAGAGATCTACCCATGGTCCACGGACCATGGGATTGTATAAATAGAGTGAGGATCTAAGTAGTTAAGATATCAATCAATCCTGGAAGGACGGATCTAAGGATGAAGAGTTGAGTCATATCTGAAGTGTAAATTCTAGTTCTGGGTCGTAGAGTAGGAGAAGGCTCTGCAGTTGAGTGCACAGAGGCCTAGTAGTCTGCAGCTGAGTGCATAGTGTGAGTCGAGTCTGTAACAATGGGAGCATTAATAAAGAGAAGTTTCATATCCATTCTGCGTATTTATTTCCTATTTTATGCATCTGATAAATTAAATATACATTGCACTTTTAATACTTATATGATGCACAAATATGTATGAATGTTTTGACTAAGTGAATACAAGATAGAATATGTGTTTATGCAAAGTTAACTAACATCTGTAAGAAGATAAGTAAGATTCGCAGTGTAGTTTGAGGAAATAGTGCAGTTCGCTGCTATAGCAGCGCGAAAGCATCTCAGCCCCTGGTTAGGGTTGCACGAAAGGCGATTATAACATATCGCGAGGGTATTGAAGGTTATAACAGTGCATGAAGTAGCCTGCGCAAAGATAAGCACAGTTGGAATAAATCGACACCACAGACATCTCAAGGGTGCAGAAACTTGGTTCTAACATCCCCCCATACTGCCTCAAGTGAGACTTCAATCCGCGCTCTGCGGGCTAATTCTAAAAGGGCTAGTAGTGTAGGGATTTGTTTGGCTAAATAACTCTGAACCTAGGTCAGGCCCCCTCAAGCCAACACTAGCTGATAGGAAATTAACTTCATCAAAGTTTATGATTTTCCTGAAATACTCTAATGCAAATATCCTCATGGGGAGGTATTTGGGCAGTTTGTAGGGAGTGAGTTGGCATCCATATATCTTGATTTCTGTGTGGTCCTAGTATAGATACCAGACTCCCACTCTACTATTCTTAGCCAATTGTAAAACTCTCTTAATCTCCTCATTGATCCTGGGCTGATAGCTACTTGTTAGCATGTTTATAACTGGATGAACAAATGAATCAATTAACTCTTTATAACTAAAAACAATGGAATATCTTTGGATCATTGGTGTCCAAAAGATGACAGATCTTGGATGGCCCTTGGTGTCTAACTTTTGGATGCTGACTGGAAATTTATCTGACTGAAAGTATAAGAATATGTGAAACAATACTGATGAGTATTTTAAACTCTCGTTTGGAAATCTGATAAAATGTACATGGATTCTATCTGCTAAGAACTAGGCAAAGTTGTAAAGTGTAGATGGAGGCTTTCCTGGGCAAAAAATAGAAAGGAAGGCCAGTATAACCTCATCCACATGCTCGTCAGTGGTGTATCCTAGAATACAAGAGAGCATGGTAATAATTTGTTTGCCTCTCTCAGAGAAAATGGTGGCAGCATATGGAGGACTATCTGTAGGAGTATGAGACTCCTCTATGATGAAAGTCTGAAAGATCTGAGTTTTGTTGGGAAGATCTAACTTTGTGTAGAGTTCAAGTAAAGCTTCAATGGAAAGTGGGGTCTCATTTAGGCCTAGCTGGATCTGCAACATTTGATTTATTGACTCTGCAGTAATGGTGAATAAAACCTATTGGTCATGAGAGATTATGGCTCTTTGACTGGGGACATAGCAAGCTTGGCAGAAGTGGATGATTTCTGGGAATAGGTGCACTTGTGGGAACAAGTATTTGAGCAAATTTGATTCCCATAGGTGAATGTCATCATTTTGATTCAAGGACTTATCTTACTCCAGCAGTGGAGTTTTAATAGGTGGCTAGGGGAAGCAGTGTCTTTAATTTGAAACTCTATGTCGGCTAATGGGAGGTGGTCAATATCCAGGTGAGGGGTTTGCAGGGGTCTTACATCCAAAGAGCTTTGGGAAGCCATAATTTGGTTTATTCAACTAAATTACCTTTTCTTTAGCTTTAGGAGTAAGGTTAGAAGCTCTGGAACAGTGGGGAGGGTAATTACAATCCGTAAAAAAGGGGTTTGGATGCACAGTAAGTTTTTCTCCAATTTAGAAACGTTTTTTAATTAATTTAATTAATTAACCTTTGATAATTACTATGTATAACTTGAATTACAGGGTCATTCTGGTTCTTTCAAGAATACCTGGAAATTGACGATTTGGTGTGCAGACAAGGTTTTGTGGTAGCAGCAAAGGTTTCTAAGGATTCAATTGTCTATTTGTTGCATCAATTTGGTGTCTGTAGCGCCTTCTGTTTGCAAAAGGTGGCTAAAATGGTTGCGCAGAGGTTCAAGGTTTCAGAATTGGTTAACAGAGGTTTGTAGTGAAAATGAGTGAGAAGAGAAAAATGGGGCTTTTTTGACCTTTTAACTAACAATGGTTACATTTTGGGATGAGAATTGGCAAATGAACAGTGGGTAGTTTTACTTTTACACGGGGAGGTGGTTTTGTGCCATATCGCACTGCTTTTGGGTGGGGGGTGGTATTTTTCGCGAGCACACAATATAACTCGGTGCCGCCATGTAGCCAAACAGTGCTCGACCAAAATCGTGAATCTCACGTGCTTTTGGACAATTAACTGTTATATGATGAAACTGTGCGTTATTGATAGGCGTCGTTGGATCTAGAGGTGGGAGATTGCAGGGATATCGCGTGGTGAAGTTGAACGAAAGGAGTTGGGACGTGGTTGGCGGGAACTGTGGTTTACTTACAATGAAATGTGATTAATTAAAATGTAATCACAAGATTTTTAATATAAGCAATAGGTTAATAAAAGGTAGGGGCCATGGGTTATATGGTAGAGGTTTTTGACTATACACCAAGGTTTGGTGAGTTAAAAGGGTGTCGGGAAATTATTAATGTGGGGGACATTAAATACATAAAGCCGGACTTTAGGCAATATCTTTGGATAAAGGGTTTTAGTGGGTTTGTAAGGGGAAAGGGGAAACTAATAAGGAGGGAAGGTATTATTTGTGATAGGAATGTGTTTCACACTAGGGAAAGGGGCTTTGGGAAGGGGGAATGATTTTTAACGGGTAATGTGTAGGGAAATGTGTGAAACAATGGGAAAAGGTCAAAATGAAGGGAAAGAGTTTTTACAAGAAGAAATGAAGAGGGAATGGGTGCTTTGGAAGCAAAAGGGGACAACATTAGAGGATGAAAAGTAATGGTGGAAGAATGAGGGGAAATTAATAAAGTAAGTATGTGGGGGGTCTAGTGAGATGAGGGGAAATTAGTAAATAAACTTTAGTGAATGTCCTTTCTCTTTTATAATTCCTCCTACACATGAGAAATAGTATTAAGCATGATGAAAGTGCTTTTTGACTTAGCAACTTTGTGTACTTGTAAAACTTATTCTACCTACCCTTTATTTACCCTAGCATTTTTTCTTCATTCATTAGGTGCATTTGAACTTGCTGACCCTTTATTTCTTTTTCCTTGATAAACAAACTATCTAATTCTAACCTTATAGCTTCCAATGGCTCATATTAAACTGATGAGCTCATTATTATTCTCTACCTAACTATTGATCTGCCAAGATTAAGCAGTTTGGCTAGATCTTTATTCTCTATCTATTAACATGAAATTTAAAGCATGAATGAATCAAGATTAAACGATTTGACCATCATGGATTGTGGCATTTTTGACATGCTACACACAATCTTATTTGCAAAAAGTAAACTAAGAGTAGTGGCCTTTGAATGTGCACACTTTCATGATCTTTTTTATCTATTTTTGGTGGAGTTCATATTTAATACTCTTTTTTGATATTTGTTTTTTTTGTCCTTTGATTATTTTTTTAGGACATACCCTCTTTACATATTTTAATATAGGAAAACATTTACAAAAAAACAAAGGCATCTACAATATTACAAGACTTAACATAGTCAATTCAAAAGTATGATCCCTATTATTATAGGAACCTAATAGGGCCTAGTTGTTGAAAATAACAACAAGAAATGTTAAAAATAGAATCCAGAAATTCCAGTTTAATTTGTCCTTGAATTTTGAGTTGGAAGTCTTTCTGAAGTCATGTATATGTTCTCCCTATATTATAGGGGTCCATGATGAGTTAATTATGAGTTGTAATTATATAACTCAGTTTACTTAGTTAAATTAAGTTAAATTAATTCCAAATTGTTTGACAAACTAGTAGTGAGTTAACAGTCAATTGGTGCACTAATGCATTAACTAGTGGTACTCCAGTTAACTGAAGATTCCCTCATCATAAACTCATGCATGTCGATTTTGAGAAAGATCCAGTTGAGACTAGAGTGCAGGGCCAATGTACTATCAGTTGTATAATTTTATGAGTTGTACAAATGGTGCATGCAATCAAGAACTAAACCTTGAAGGGATTGTGAAGTTTTGGATGCATTGGTTTCCCATTAATATGGACTAATCAGCCATAGGAATTGTGCAAGGAAATAGGGACTTGTAGAGCTAGAGAATTGGTTAAGTGTTGGTCGAGAGCTTGCTTGTGAGTTGAGGATTGATCATACTAAGTGTTGGGATTGTTCTTGTGAGAACAAGCATTGTGTTATCATGTTGGATTTCTGATTTAATGCAATACAGATAGTGGGGTTTTGAGTTGTGTCTTTCCCCATATATTTATTGTGTTATATGCCATTTATTTGTCCTCCTCTTGTTATTATTGTTTTCATCGATCTATTGGTTTCCGCTATTTGAAAGTAGAAATAGATTCTTGTCCTATGCTTTAGTAAATTGCATGAGATTGTGAATCTACAGGATTTTCTATACTAGTAGTCTCAAGATGGGGTATACGGTAAAGCCTCGATAGTATGTCTCGGTGTAGGGCCTAGTGATCCCTGAATCGGACTGTGGATTATGGTAAATCTTGAGAGACTAGGAGGCACTCAAATTCCTCATGGTGTAGGTGGAGAACTCCAGTGGCATCCATGCTTGTTTGGTTCTTTTGGTGTGTTCTATGAGTCCCACATTCATGCTGCGAATATGGCATGGGATTGAATGATTGAAGAGAGATTTGAATTAGCCATTCTACCATCTCTGGTTGGTTTATTGCATTCATTAATGAGAAATTCATTCCCTTGTTTTTCATGTGTAAATGTATTGATGTATATGTGGATTTTATGGCCGATATGTTTATGATATTTTTATCTGTATTATGCTGGTTATATGTATGTTCCATGACATCAGCTAAGAATGGCTCGTAACATGTTTTTACTTGTAAATAAATGATAATGCATCTATGGTTTAATATATGGTAATGTAGCAAATGAAATCTGGGAACAATGGTTCTTAGCAATTCTCAGATAAGTACAAGATCCCTATGTTTAAATCTATTGGTTACACCTATAGATTACATTCTTGCGACATGTTTGACGAAATTTTTGTCATGGTTAGTGGGGGTCTGATTAAGGTATTGTTTAACTTATTTTTTGCATCTTTTTTCCCCATTATTTTACTGCTCTTAAGTTATCATTCCATTATGCGCAGTGACCTGGGCTCTGGGCCTGAAAAAATGGCTAAAATTTCGGGGACGTTGGCATAGGTCTGGTGAACTGAGTCCAACAACGCTAGCGCATAGGCCTATGAGAGCGAATTTGGCTTCTAGACCCTGTCATGGCTATAGCATGAGTGACCAGGGGTTAAAAGGCTTAAGACTTTAGTAAGACCTGAGGGAAAGCTGTCTGAAGTGTTGGATTGGTTCCTTAGGGTCATGAAGCTGATGTAGAATGTTTGCGTTATGTTTTCGTCGATTCCACTTCCTTAAGGTCACATAGGAAGTTGAATCCAAACATATTAGCTTCTCGTCGCATGTTTACCCTAATTGGATAGTTACTTAAATATGTCATTATCAACACTATGTCAAAACTACTTTTTATTGCATCACTTTCAAGTAAAGTTATATTATTAACACCATCATCACCTTCCAAAGCTTCACAATATCGCTATGTAATTAGTGTTGCAACCGAAAAGAAAAATACAAGGGACCATGCCACTCCACAAAAGATACAATATATAGAAACTTGCTACATATGGATATCGTGGATTTCACGATGGCTGCCCCCAAAATATCATCCATCGGTGATGAAATATTCATACAGAGAGAAGTGTTACCATCACTCTCTATTCAACAAGTCTTCCAACACAATTTGAGCTCTATGGACCGATGCCAATGTTGTTGACCAAGCAACACAACCCCTACCGAGAATTATGCCACAAGTTTCCAGTGTAAATCCCGTTGTTGTGGATTTTGTTCAAGTGCCTACGACGTGGAATTAATTAAGCTTGGTTTGTTTACTATAAACACCTTGTGGATGTGGTAACCAACTCCAGCCAACTTCCCATAAAATCCACGTAGAACACAATTTGTTGGTGCAATTTCATATCCACTAGATCGTAAAAAATGATAACGTTCCTCCCACTGTGGAGATTATGTTGAGATTAACGTCCAACGTATCTTCCAAAACAAATTATTTATGAATTGAAAAACGCCGACAATCACTGACAAACACTTTCAGTCAATGGATAAAAGTTTTATATTTCATTGCTTTTTTTTCTGCAATTTCTAGGCTTGAAAACCTTATGGGTATCGTCAAAGTTTCTCCGAACTTATACTTTCCTCTAAAACAACACACAATTGTATGTGAAGAGATGCAAATCATCCCTACACGTGTTTCTGCATATACTGAAATTATCATCGGCCAAGGAAATGTTATTTGAACCATCGGGGAAACCATAGTCACATGTAATAACAGCGTTTGATTGTTCATGAGTATCAGCACATGGGGTTTTGGATTGACGGTGAATGGGTGCATTGTTAAGGCACTCTTTGTGATAAGTCACTGGTTCAAATCCCCGTGATGCTTACTTACCAAAAAAAAATTTCCATAAACATCTCATTAAATATCAAATTTCAAATGATGTCATTCTCGAATGTACACCCTTTAGTAATAAAATATTTCAATTATGCAAAAATTCCAGCCATTTCTCACCAATTCAATTAAAAGAATCTAATTTTAATCAGATTTCATCATGCTTTGTTTCTAACCTACTGACCACCTATTATCCTTTTGCAAATTCCTTTGGCATACATATTTGCAAGGACAGTTTACTTGGCTGGTGTCGAGGCTCAAGATATAGATTCCAATAACTCTCCATCCGATGCCCATTACTTGGCTGGTGTACAAAAATGAATGCTCTTATTCCTTGGCAAGAATATCTTTAAACCTAGAAGAGGGTTCTTTGATCTCGTCTCAAGAAGCATATTCATTTTATGAACCACTGCTTTATGCTCTTCACATTTAGCCACACAATGATCAGCTTTTTGAAAAAAGAATAATGAAACATATTTTTTATCTTTTTTATTTAAATGATCATTGAAAAAATATTCATGAGATTTATGCATTTTCTTCTTGTCTTTTGGATTGACACCTTGATGAGGAGAAATCAATTTGCCTTTTTTTTTAAAATCACTAGCCCTTAGCTCCAAATGAACAACAAAATCAGATGTAAGCCTTCCATCATTTTGGAGGAATTTGAGAAACAAGGAGATCTCTTAAACATTTAAGGCTAAACTCTAATTGTTATCACTATACATGAGAGATTGATACAACCATTATTACCATTTTTTTTTAAATGTGAAGTAATAATAATTCAATTCTTAATTGATAATATGTTACGTGATTGTAAAGCTTGAGTTTAAATTATTAACATTTTGACACGAAATTGTAATTTTTTAGAACATAACTTTTATACCATTTAAAGTAGTGATTCTAAAATTCAAAAAAATTAGTGACAAAAAGTTATTTTTAATTCTAAATCTCTGGAACATAACTTTTAATTATGAAATTGAAGATATTTGGTGATAAAAGTTCGTTGTAAACATCAGAAGATAATAATTTTAAAATTGAGGAGAATTTGTTTACAAAAATCTAGGTATAAGTTGTAAAACTCAAGAAAATAACTTGTGATTTTGGCTTCGAGGAGATCTAGTAATACTGAAAATAAAATTTAGTAGTAATAAAAATCCAAAAATTGTGGATTTTTTTTTTAGCGAAATATCATTTGAATAGAAAAATATAATAAATAATAAACACCATATAATAAATTATTGATTTCTTTTTTTCCATTTTATCTATCGAATATCATTTTATTTAAATAATAAATACTATACACTAAGTCAAAATAATAATATAATAATAATATACATTTTTAAGCTCATAGCCAAGCCAGACACCAAATTGGTGTATGAGACCCCCTTGTTTGTGGGACAAGGTACCCACTTCGGCACAACGATTTGACTGCTAAGTTTAAGAAGGCATACATACTATACCCCCTCTCATTTTAAACCTGTAACCTCTTAGGAGGAAACACATGCTCTTAACTATCATGCCTATTCAAGTATGTCAAATGCCAATATTATGATTTGTTGTTTAAAAGAAAAATTTTCGCCCGAAAAATAACTGTCCTCCGCCTCCTCATCGTAATTTTTAGATAAATGGCTGCACAGAAAGAGGAAGACGGTTTAAAATTTAACATAAGCATATTCCAACGTGTTTAAGCATTTTTACCATATCTTCTAACTAATTTTGGTTAAAATTTTTAGAATAATAAATTTTTGTTATTAAATTTGTAAAAAAGGAATGTTTTATAAGAAAATAAATTATTTGGATTAAAATGGTTGGAATAATAAATTTTGGTTATTAAATTGGTATAAATGGAATGTTTTATAAAAGTCTATGAATATAAAAAATGTATTTATGGTAATTAAAAATAATGATTTCGTTAAAAAAAATTATTATTAAATTTTAATGAAATAAATAAAAATATAAAATTAATTTTATATTTATATATATATATATATATATATAATTTATTTTGATTTATTTAGAATTTGGAGAAACTGAAATTATAGATTACAAAGTAACATAAATATGAATTTTAGTTGAAATACAAAAAAAAGTGTTCATTTGTTGTATGGTTATCTTGAAAAGGAATTGAGATTAAAGATTGTTTAAATTAGCTTGTGTTTAACGATATTTTGTATGTAAGGGTTTTTTATTTGTGAAGCAAAAATAATATTTCTTCAAATCATAATTGTATAGCAAAATGCATTGGATTATATCTTGGCTTATATTTGAGACCAGACACATACTTTCAATTTTACCAAAGATCATGTGAAATTTTTGTTAGGAATAAAACATAACTTTAGCAAATTTGTCTTAAATACACGACCTCTAAGGCTATTCTTGAAACAAAAAAAACTAAGACTATGAAGTGAAAAACCATATTACATATAAATAATTTAAGATTTATCAAAATATGAGGGTTTAATAGGGGTTACCTCCTCAAGAACAACCTAGATTAGGGGTAGCCCAAGGTCGGCTTCAATTTCCTTAAGTTGATTGTCCAATGTGTGTACTAGTACCTATAATACCTCTTGAAGAACAACTTAGATTAGGGGTAGTCCAAGGTGCACTTCAATTTCCTTGAGTCGATTGTCCAATGTGTGTACTAGTACCTACAATTCATCAAGTTGGAGGATAATTTCTTTTATAGTTGCATTCCTATACACTAGTGCTTGACCAACAATAATTTTAGATGCCAATAGAGATCTACTTTATGCATGTAATGATTATGATGACACCGAGAGTGGCCCACGTCCGAGGCCTAGCACAGTACCTTGGAAAGCACCTCGGAGTTTGTCTAGGAGAGCCACTCATTCACTATGTCTTGCTCCACTTGAGCAATTTCCTCTTGGATACTCACTAGAGTGAATTCCTTGTACCGAGCAATTGAGCTCTTAGCTCATCGCTATGCTTTGGAACCTTGCAACTTGCGATAATAAGTTACATTGTCACATACTCAGGCTTGTTGCCTCAACATGGTGGTCATAGTGGTAGTCTTTGTGCGGCCATGGAAAAGGGGCAACGAGGAGCTAACAAAGATTGAGGAGAGGGTGACAGGGAGAGAGATATAGGAGAAGAGGAGTGAGTAGGTTAGAATGTATAGTGAGCTAATGCAACAATGGAGAAGTGAAGGCTCATGATGAGGAGGAGCCAACAAAAGGGAACCAAACATAAAATTAAACAAGGACGAAATCAAGGAAATGGAAGAGGCATGGATAAATCATGGACACTAGCTTATCACCACACAACCAACAATAAAGTCTAATGCCCTAATTGGAAAAAATGAGGCATGACGAAGAAAAAAACTTTAAACAACTAAATAGTCACCCTCACCTCATAGAAATAACAAGAGCCAAGCCAGTGGTTCCAAACTAGTTCTTGTCACAATAAATCAAGGTGTACAATAAAATTCCACATGTAGGCCATAATCTGCTATCCTCATGTGCTTGGTGATTGCTCTGCCTACCATGATGATTTTCCACCTCCAAACATAACCAATGTGTAACAAAAGACATGGCTCGCTTACAGCATGGAGTGTAAGGCCTTCATATCTGCGGTGTGGTTGGGCGTACGATATGCGACGGGCGTGCGATGTGCGACGGGCGTACGATGTGCGACGAGAGAGAAAAGTGCGACAGGCGGGCACGACATAACCAACGAATGAAGGAAAAGCGACGAACACAAGAGCTAAGTGCGACGATACACAAGGGCGCGCGACACTTAGTGGAAAAATGCGTGGAGGCAAGGAGTTTATACCTTGGCTTGGAGAAGCCTTGCACGATGGCAAGGCCGACTTATGTTATGGAGATTGTGTGGGCGTATGTGCATAGTTGTGGGGTCGGCCATGGGGCTGCACACCCCCTTAACACATACGTATGATGCATATAAATGAAGTGTGAGGAAGGTTCATTTCACCATCAAGCATTCGCTCACAAGACCTTCGCATAAGAAGAGGAAGTGCGCAGTTTGGTAAAGGTAATGCGCACATCTCATGCGCATTAGACTTGGAGGTTGCGCAGGTTGTCTTGGTTGAAGGTTGGCAAGAGTGCCATGTGTTGGGTGAATCCTGAAGGACGGTTTTGTGCAGAACTTAAGGTGGAGTTCTAGGTGTCTCGGGTGAGCACCCTCCTACCGTGTGAAGTTGGCACAAGTATTGTAAAGGTTGTTCTATGCCTTGATTGTAAAATTATTCTAAGTATAGACTTGGAGTTTTGCCAAGTATACTTGATGATTGTATTATTGAAGAAATACTGATTATAATATATTGTTGGGCAGACTTGTTCGGGAGTTGCCCCTCCCCTTTATACTTGTGTGCAATTGTTATTGTTCTTGGTTAATTGCATGATGATAATGAATGAGTATGGGCTTCATTAAGTATAAAGGCTAATTGCATTTTACTTGGTTGCGAAAAACAAACTAAGTAAGGACAAGTGAATTAGGCGTAGTCCACGAAGGTGAGTATTGGTGAAAAGAAAGCGTTCGGTGGTGCCGCACCTCGCTATAAGTGGTTGGAAGACTACCGCAGGTGTAGGGGCGTGACAAGTGGTATCAGAGCAAGGTTTGCTCGTGAAGATTTGAAGCTGTTGAGCAGGGTTGCTCGTGACGGGTACTTGCAGGTGAAGGAAACCGTTTCACACAGGAACAAGGGTTAGTTCAGGTTGCAAGTGACTTTGTGAACATGGAGAAGGCTGAAAAGGCAGTAATGGCGGATGAAGGTGAATCTAGCCATAATGCGGTTCAAGCTCTCCGGTACGAAGTGTTGGGACATATGAGTCGATGGAGTTCTAACTGGGTTGCAATGAGGGCTGAGAACATGAAGATTCGGGAGAGCTGCTCAGAGCTAAAGAGGGAACTTGAAGAACTCAAGAGCCAATGCGGAAGTACGACAGATGTTGAACTCAATGAACTTGATGAGGAGATCCAACGAAGTGGTCTTGGTCTTCAAGAGCTCTTTGATGAAAGAGCCCGATTGAGGAAAGGAAGTGCCAAGGTGGAAGCCGAAATCAAGCAGATTGAGGAAGAGATAAAGAAGAAACTTCTTGGTAAGAAGGTTGTTGTGATTGAGCAGGAAGAGCTCGACTACATTGACAGGTTGGGAACTCACTACTGAGAGCATCCAGAGGACATTCGGAAGTTTAGCTCTATGAACTTGGTCAATGGACACTTGGTTGGTGCACTTGAGCAAGATGCGATGAAGGGCAAGTTTGAAGGAAGTCAAGCTGAACCAGGATTAGGTTGCTTAGAAGAGCCAAGCAAGGAGGTGAAGTACCTTAAGAAGAATGTCAAGGTGAAGCATGAGCCAATCGACACTTCTGAGGCCGAATTCTTGAAGAAGGTTGCTGATGTAAGACGCAAGATAAAGCCAACAAAGGGAGATGGTTCCTTGAAGCTAAGTTTTGTGCAGGTGACCGTGAAGGGCAAGAGATTTGCAGCTTTGATAGATATAGGGGCTACTCACAGCTTCGTAAGCAGGAAAGCAGCAAAGTCTTTTGGGAAGAAAGCAAAGATGGAGAGAGAATGGAGTGCTTTCAAGGCAGTCAACTCTACCATTAGAGCTGTTGATGGTGTGTTGAAGGACACTCAGGTGAAAGTAGGGTCGTGGTTTGGAAAGTTGGACTTGAGAGTTGTGGACATGGATGATCATTCTATGGTATTAGGGCTAGACTTTATGGAGCTTGCACAAGCCATACCAATGGTGGACCAAGACATTCTCTTGATCACAGCTGGAGGGAAGACCATGATGGTACCGATGAATAGGAGAAGTTGCTTGGGGTATAGACCAAGGATGGATTCTATGACCTTGTATCCCAAAGATCCAAATGTGAAGCATGAGGATGTGGAGCAAAGAGGACTTGGGAGTGTGACTCAAACAACGAAGGAAAAGAAGTTGGTGGACTTCGTTGCAAGGGCCGGAAAGAAGAATGAAGGAAGTGAGAAGAAAACCTCACGAACATGGAGACACTTGTTGGGAGCATCTTCTACTGATGATCTTCACAATGGAGTTGTAAGTGAAGGAAGCCCGAGTGCTACTTCAGAGGCAGTGGTTGATGATGATTATGGAGGTAGGGATCCTGCTGGGATAGTGGACTTTTGTAGATATGCCATGGGCATATATGACTTTCAGTTGACAAAGAACAAGCTAGGTGAGCTTGGATGCACTTGTGAGGAGATTGAAGCTGTGCATAGATACTTGAGGACACAACATCAATCTGACACATGGGTGGATGAGAGTCAGGGAGGAAACTTCCTGGCTTTCCTTTCTCCTTCGATAACCTCGAAGGGAGGTTGGTGTGGAGGCCTTGGTAGGAAGGAACCACACCAACTTTGCAAGGGGCCTTGGAGGAGGCTTCTTTATGACAGATACAAACTTGGATGTATGACCAAAGGTTGAGGTGGAGTCTACATGGATTGAGCTTCATAGACAACTAGAGTCATGGACATCAGGTTGACTACATGGAGCATGTTGCAGATGAGATGAGGACTACTTCATGGACCTGAACATGGTTTACTTATACGGATGGATTCTTGATCGAGTTCAAGATGTGGCAGGATGTTTTGAGAACCGACTGATGGTGACATGAGGATGTGCATTCTCATGGTTTGAGCGTGACAGTTGGACTGATCACCTGACTAGTTAAAACATGGGGACTAGTAGTGTACAAAGATATGTTGACATTATGTTGGAGTATCATGGCAACAATTCACATAAGGACGACACATGATGAGGTCGACACAAGGTGTTGCAGTAATCACATAGCTTGAGATGGAGGGACCAGCCCTCCACAATGGAGCAGCA